>CM076579.1:1141898250-1142243108 GCA_034641835.2 Pinus albicaulis | reverse complement strand
CCGTGATCGCCATTATGTTAGGGTCCCGTGATTTGGCTGATTGGCAAGCCAAATGACAGTGTAACATCAAACCAAGCTTTGGAGCCCGAGGACCTAGCCTTCCTGGACTCAGAGAGGGCTCTCTCTATATGCATAAGGGATATCTATGTGTTTGCTTATTGTGTTCTGATTTTAGGCTAGTTATGAAGTAAGTTTTTTGGTTTTGGTTTTTTAAGTTGTGAGGGATGAAACTGATCAAAGATATAAAATAGATAACAAGATGTTAGATTAACTGGGCTATGGGGTCAAAAGGTCAAGAAAGCTATTAGATGACGATACAAGGCTGTTGAAGGGCCAATTTGATTCAAGGTAGAAAGGATCTTTGGGCAAAATGGAGTAAATGGACGTCAAGTTTGTGAACAACAAAGAGTTTCAAGCATCACTGGTTCAATATATAACATAAACATGGTAGGGAAAACCATCAATCATGAAAAATGTAACTATAAACTAATCAATACATAGAAACAAACATTCAAGCCATGCATAGAAGTATAAGACCCTTTAACTTTGGGAAATGGCTATCAGACTTTGGGGAAAACACATAAGATGGACTAACAACTCAAAACACTATGCTGGAATGCCTAAACACAGTACTTCAAGTTATTGGGCACTTTGAACAACAAGATTTGCATAGTTTTAGGCAAAGGGCTAGATCGGGACTAGGCCTCCTTGGTTCAAACAAAATGATAATCTAATCAGTCAAAGAGATAGTTTCATGGATGGGACTATGGACAGTCATAGGTAAGCAGGGCACACCATACATCCTACTTAACATGCATAGAACTATGAATGAAACTAGCAACAATATCCTCAAGTTGTTAAAGAGAAGTTAAGAATTCTTTAATGCAACTAAGGAAGAAGAAAACATGAAGGCTATGAAGATTCAGGAAATTTGAGGTGCCTCCATGGGCATATCTCAAATTTGTTCTCTACTGATCTATAGCAAGCAAGAAACATGTATCATGAATGAAAACTAGAAGACAACAACAAATCAAGAGACACTATACCATTCTACCATGTCATGGAATCCATCAACAATCCTTCATCATCCATCCAAGAACATTCAAGAGGAAATCCAAAAGCATAACACAAGTATTTTCTCCAAAGCTCATATGACCATATATTGCTTCTCTTCTAAAGTTCAGCCTCCTATTTACAATGAATCCTTTTGAATAAATAGGCTCAAGTGAGGAAAACCTCATGGTTCAACTAGCTATCCCATTGGCCTAATCAAAATATCTAATTTTGTCCTTGAGGCTTTGCAAAGCCCAAGGCACAAAAATATCTCACAAAATATCTAAAAAATGCTAAAAAAGGAAAAATAATTGACTTTGCATCATTTTCCAAGTGCAAAAATAGCTAAACGCACATTTGGAAAAAGCAGATTTTTGAGGTTCAAACATTACAAAAATACTTCAAATTTTCATCAGCAAAAGGTCCCCTGACTTTCCGGAAACATTTGGCAGCCTTCCTGATGTCGAAACGAGGCTCATGATAGCTTGTTGGAAAGATCTGAGTTTCTAATTTCCGGAGCAACTTAAATTTTCCATATCTGATGCCTGGAAATCCTCCAAATCTACACCTGGTGTAAAAATCCAGAAAATTGCAATCTGCTGATAGACCGGGCAGAGTGTGCAAAAAGTGAGCATTTTTCACCGTTTTGAGGAGGAAAATGATCTCCAAATGGTCTGAAAATAACTGAGGGTGTGCTCATGAAATTAGGGCATCCAATGATACCATCCTCCTCCTGTGTCGAATCCCCAAAATGAAATGGCGAATTTCATGAGTTTTGACCAAAAACTCAAAAATGCCAAAAAACCAAAACATGTCAAAATGTGCCCAAAATTGGTGTGTATGACCCTCAAGGGTCTTTGGCAACATGTCCTGAAGCTTGGGCCCAAAATCCAAGTTTAAAGGTGTTTTTCTTTCTTTTCTTCTTGAAACTGCTGTCCTTGATCATCATCCTTATGCTACTGCTCAAGTTGCTGAGTTGCTGCTGTTCAGCACTCTTCTCCTCTTTTTCCTGCTACTGCTCATATTTACCAATGTCATGCTGATATTGTTGTCTTTCCTATAGGGGCATCTTGATCTAGATGTGCTCCTGAAACACCAAACTGCTTCCAAGTCTTTGGAATGCCTTCTTTAAACCAAACTCTGTCCTAGCCTGTCAACTTCGCTATTAAGCAACAAGTGATTTCAAAGATAGTGTGAAAATGCTCTTCTTTGGTGTAAGACCTTTGTTTCCTTCAAAATGATGCCTTTCTAGCCTTTGTACATCAATTTAGCCAATACTCTCAATGATTTATACAATCCACAAGGATAAACACAGTCAAAGTGACTTTCCGGTGTAGGGGCACCCAGCTTTGGTGTTTAGAGGCAATAGGACAACCTTGTCTTTTTTAGAGGAAAGAAAAACAACAATCCTTTCTAATTCAAAAACACTAATCTCTTTTAGGTCACTCAACCAATGCATTAAATAACATAAAACACCTCTTTAAACAAAATACTGCCTTCTTTATACTCTACTACTTCTCCTACCTCAGATTGACAATATCTCTGAATGCAAATGGTAGCTTTACTGACTGGCTATGTTTTATGAATGGAAAGTCAAGACACTATTTTGTCTGTTCAACACCCAGAAGAAACCTTTGAAAGGTCAAAGAAGCTGATATAATGATCACTGCTGTCTGAAGACTGATCTACTGCTTCACCCTTTAAACCCTGTGATCTTCTTTCTTTGGTAGAGTGAACAGCAAAGGAGTTGTTTGTGCTTTGGAAATTTGCAAAAAGATATGGCCACGATCCTTACTTCCATTTGAAACATGGAAAAGTCAAAGTCTCTTTCATACTCGTTTGGTGAGGCTTTTTGAAAGATGTTTCGAAACAGTCTCTGCTTTTAAACAAACTTGAACCTTTATCCTTTAAACATAACCTGATACTCTTTTGTCTGGATAAATGTCACGGTGGGAAAGAGCATTTCCCTCATAAGCCTGACACCTTCTTGAAATGAAACAAACCTTTTGAGAAAGTAAAACTTTGATTATTTCGTATTTTGTTACTGTTTGAGAACAGTTTATGAAGTTTTGAATCATCAATAAGGACCTACCGCCTTTTCCATGCTTACTGCTATTCAATCACAGCCATTTCAAACCCGTTACTGTAAACAAGAGGAATAACTCTTTTTGATACTGTATTCAATCATGCCCTTGGCTGGCAGAGTTTTTAACTTTGTCTTATCACACCAGGGTTAGCTTTTTCAAATTTTGACAAATCTTTCAACTAATGGGCATATTTGGAGTTTTAAACATGAAACATATCTCCTTGACTCCTTGAGCCCGTAGGGTTTTAGTGAGGAGGATTTATAACTGTAATGAGGATTCTGGTCTTTGGTATCCCAGAGTATGTAATATTTTCTTATGTGTTAATATAATATCTCATTTCATGCTACTTATCTTCTTGTATCATGTTCTAGAATGCGAGTGGCTCACTGTTCTTAAGTAAGGATTCATCCTAGTTGGTGCCCATACTTGGATTAGTCAAGCACTTTAAATAGGCCTAGTCATGATATACTGTTCCATGTTCATCTCATCCATATTTTCTTCTATATTAGTTACTTGAGGAGGGTGCTTTTAAAATGACATTGTCATGTATGGATTCTTAGTTGGATAAGCCCATATGTGGTTTTGTTGTGTATATGGGTATCAGCCTCATGCTAACTAGTATCTTCTTCATGTTTCTTCACTGCACCCACTTTCTGATATTTGATTTCTGTGGCATATTATTTGAACTGGCCCTCTTTGCAGTAAGCTGTCTCTTAACTGTCTGATGCTTTTGTATTGGAGTTTGCATGCTGTTCCTACATTATTATTATCTTTGTATCAGCTTCTGAGAGAGTTTGGTTCCATTTAAACTAATTTCCTTGTTTCACAAGTGATAGTAAGAGAGCTTTTGGATTGACAACCCAAGCTATATTATGAGCTCCTTGCTATGCTAAGATGTCCTAGGCACTGGTCTATAGCAACTCTAGGCTGTCTCTAGGGTAGACAATAATTGTCGACAACATCTTTCTGGCGTCGTTGCCGGGGAAGAATTTGAGAATATCAGTTTCCCTGGGCCTCGAAAAAAAAAATTTCACTCTCTAATCAGGTGAGCACAGAGAGTTGAAGAGTTGCGTATCTCTCACCTTGGCGACTCCACTGTTCTTTATTTGATAAATTTATTGGTAGTCCTGGCTCCTCGTAAGCCACATTTGAGGTCAGATTCCTCTAAGTTAAAGACATCCTTTGTATTTTACCCAGAGAAAATTATACATAGGAGAAGTTGGAAAGAAAGGAAATCAGCCTGTGCAGAATTCAATACTCTGAAGAAGAAACCAAATGAGGGGGTGGCAGAATTTATTAAAAGATTTAATAAATTGTATTTGAGCCTTCCTGCTGATATGAAACCTCATCAAACTGCTGCTAAATTTGTTTTTGTAGCAGCCTTTGACTCAGAATTTGGTTTCTGTCTGCAGGAAAGAATGCCTGTCACTTTGGATGATGCTCAGACAGATGCTTTAGAGTTGGAGGCAAATTTTTCTGCCACTGGTAAATCAAAGGGAAAAGCCGAACAGGATTCTAGGAGGAGAGGCAAAGAAGAGGTTTCCACCTCTAATCAAGATAAGGATGCAGATAAGATGGATGAAATAAGTAAGATGGTTAAGAAGATGGTCAAGCTTGAGTTGGAGGCTAAGAATACAGCTCCCAAGAATTTATATAATGCTCCAAACAGAGGATACAATCCCCAGTATAAGAGACCACCATTGCAAATATTTCCAAGGGAAGCAAAGGAGCAGCAAGATCAGGTACCACATCCCTTGTACCTGGAAGGTCCAGCAGATGACTCCACTAAAGATGCTGCTTATGAACTAGAAGATTCAAATCTTGCTTTCTCAAACCATGATGAAATGGAATGCCCATTGCAAGAAGAAGAAGAAGAAGAAGAAATTGACCATTATTGTAAACAATTTAATGATTTCATGCAAGCACATTTCAATAGAAGATACGATCTGAAATCTTCAAGGAAGCGGACCAGAACTCAAGAGCGAAATGAAGAGTCCAAAGAAGTCTCAATAGAAAAGTCCCCTTTTGCTTTCAATTTGTAAAAAGAACTTGAGAAGATCAAAATTCCAGTCCCCTTGACTGAACTGTTGAAACAACCATCATATCAATCTCAGGTCACCTCTTTCATACTTCCTCCAGAAGCACCACTCACCCCAAATAATATCAAGCACTGCCAGGTCTTTGAGGATGAAGAACAGATGACGAGATTCCTAGAAATAGAAGGTGAATTCTCCAACATAGATATTGATGCTGATGAAAGAAATTTGACACCATTTGATAGTCAAAGAAGCGAGGAAGGAAATTTGGTGGAAGATTTTAACCCATGGAATGAAGAAATCAGGTTTCTGGAGATTATGTTGAATAAATATGATTCAATACAGGAAGGAGGGGAGGAGAGCAAAGAAGTGATTCTTGAGCAAGATAAAAACAGCGAGCTTTCTCTTGAAAAAGAGGAAATAATGGAGCAAGCCCCCGCTCAAGAATTCATGGATCTTTTCACAGAGCTAGGCACAACAGAGCAGAATATACCAGGGCTCCAAAAGGACTCAGCTCCAGTATACGATGAGTCCTTCAGTTTACAGAATGAAGGAGATTCTCTCTCTCAAGAGAGTCTTCTTCTTGGTCCAGTGAAAGGAGATAAAATCCTGGTTGAAGCCTGCCTGCCAGATACTCTTAGCCGGGTATCATTTCATGATCCATATGTGCATTTCCTGCAAAAATTTGAAGAAGGATCAAGGGTCCTTTCTAGCAGCATGTTTCCAGCAGAGAGAAATTTTTTCAAAGCTGCTATTGTGGAACAAAAAGAAGAGATCCCACTGCCTTTCAAAATACAAGAAGAAGGCGATCAGGCTTTCGAGAGCCATGTTGAAGATGCAGTGGAAAATACAGTGGTCAGAGCTGCCCAGGACACAGATAGCCTGCCAATTATCAAAGGCCTAGAAGAAAAGAGTGTACACCATTTTTTTATTGATCCTATGGCAGAATATATGGAGGCCCTGATTAGCTCAAATTGTCCAGCATTAATCTTTCAACAAGGCCAGATTCATCAAGAATTGTCACCATCGATGATGACCGCATTTTTGAAGAACCACATGCAGAGCACCCTGTGGTTATCTCTGACAGGCAGTCAGTGCTCCTTTCCCTTTTTGTTACTTCTTGACTGGCTGCACTGGCATTATTGTATCACCTAGAGCATCAGAGTTTTCCAGAGTAGGGTAGGGTAGGTAGGAAAAGCCGAATAAAGCTCAGCCTATGAGCATGTAGTTAATTATTTAATTTCTGCAGAGTCCAGCGAGCCAGAAAGTCTAATCTCGGTTTGGTTATTTGTAGTTCTTCGCTTATTTTTGTTTCAATGATGTTGGGTATGGTGATGAATTACCAAGTGAAAAGTGAGAAGTGCTGGGGGGCAGAGTGTGCACAGAAGATGATCAGGTGGTCTGCGAGTTCTCGACACGTCCAGGGATGAACGTGCCATCCCCAGATGGAGCCAATGTTGATCATCTTATCCCCTTGCTAAATTTTTGATAATCAGCCCCTTTAAACCTCTCAAATCTCTTCTGTCATTCTTAAAAGATTCGCCCCCGCCTATCACTGCCATTACCTGCTCTAAAATCGCATTTTAAAAAGGGCCATAAACACTTTTCCGAAAACATATATAAGGCCTAGCCCCAACCACTTCCCCACATATGCCCAAACGAGCCCATCACAAATACCTGCGATGCGATTGTATTTGCAAACCCTTTGATCACACCATCGCCATCGCGGAATTCATGCGTGGCCTTCCGAAATGATCTCAGCCGCCCATTCCCCTACCAGATCGAACGAATCTAGTTTAATCGCTACGCATGTCTTGTCCCCAATCGCATCGGAAGTTTTACGTTGTGTTACTTCGCCCTTCGCCCGTCTCTATTTTCCGATTGCGATTTACATTTCCCTTGGGCCCCACCTTTCAACTCTTCCGTCCATTCAGTAAATAAAGGTCTTCCCTTTGTTCGCCCAATTTTTGTTATGATTCCATTTTTCATAAGTCTTTCATATCACCGCTTCTCCAATTGCATCGGAGGTTTTACGTTGTGTCACTCCGCCTTTCTCTCATCCCCGATTCCGATTGCGATTTCATAATGGGTCCTACCTCCTGCGGTCGTGTAATTTCATTCCACTTCATTTTGTTGCATTTACGCGTGTTACCAAGGCATTACATTCTGCAATTAAAATGTAAACGTTCCATATGTGTTTCGCTCATTTCATGTATTGTTCCACCGTTCGTTCTCCACCGTTGATCTATGCCTATGGGCCATAATCAAACGGCCAGCGATGCATTTTTCCTTCAGGCCCCATTATCCACCGCCTCATTGCATTTTTCGTTGTTGTTACGCATAAAGAACTATTCCATCACCGTCGCGCCATTGTTCTCCCGCTCCCCATAATCGCTCCCTCCATGCATCGGTTTTCCTAACAAATTTGTGTATTTTGCAGGGTGAAAAAGAGGGTCAACCGCCATTAATCTCCAGCCTCCATTTCAGAAGTCAAGAATGCATTAAAGGACCAGCTTTCAAAGGTGAATTTATGAAGAGAGCTCTGGGAAGCTATTGTGATATGACTTCCATTAAAGAAAGCAGGAGGTTAAAATCTGTCGAATCCTCCAGAGAAATTCAAAATGCAGATTTTACAGATGAAGAGATTAATTATCGAAGTTAAGAATATCGGCGGAAGATCAAGGGGCTCAGTGTTCGACACCGTACATTTTATATTCAAATCCAAAGTTAGAAGACAGAAAGTACGAGTGCACCAGAAAGCGGCCTCCAGGTTTTATTGCAGCGAGTCCTCCTTTCGGTAAAAGACAGAATGTTCACATATTTTATTCTTCATATCTTATCCCTAGAGGAATTATCATCTACTGCATTTATTTCAGAAGAGTCGGCCTCAGAGTACCTAAAGCATATTAATTGAGCAGCATGGGCGCGAACGTTTCCGCCATTTTGTTCAAATTGGGCAAATTTAATGTTTCACCTACCTCATCGACTAGAATTTTCTGTCTCTTCTATAATAACCCGTAAGAAAGACATTTGGGGGGTTCCAGATTTCTATCAGCAAACTGTGCAGTGAAAGGCTTTTGTATACATCTTGTAAAGTTTCTGTATGAAGGCTCAGAGCCCGTAGGGTTTTAGTGAGGAGGAGTTATAACTATAATGAGGATTCTGGTCTTTGGTATCCCACAGTATGTAATCTTTTCTTATGTGTTAATATAATATCTCATTTCATGCTAATTATCTTCTTGTATCATGTTCTAGAATGCGAGTGGCTCACTGGTCTTAAGTAAGGATTCATCCTAGTTGGTGCCCATACTTGGATTAGTCAAGCGCTTTAAATAGGCCTAGTCATGATATACTGTTCCATGTTCATTTCATCCATATTTTCTGCTATATTAGTTACTTGAGGAGGGTGCTTTTAAAACACCATTGTCATGTATGGATTCTTAGTTGGATAAGCCCATATGTGGTTTTGTTGTGTATCTAGGTATCAGCCTCATGCTAACTAGTATCTTCTTCATGTTTCTTCACTGCATCCACTTTCTGATATTTGATTTCTGTGGCATATTATTTGAACTGGCCCTCTTTGCAGTAAGCTGTCTCTTAACTGTCTGTTGCTTTTGTATTGGAGTTTGCATGATGTTCCTACATTATTCTTATCTTTGTATCAGCTTCTGAGAGAGTTTGGTTCCATTTAAACTAATTTCCTTGTTTCACAAGTGATAGTAAGAGAGCTTTTGGATTGACAACCCAAGCTATATTATGAGCTCCTTGCTATGCTAAGATGTCCTAGGCACTGGTCTATAGCAACTCTAGGCTGTCTCTAGGGTAGACAATAATTGTCGACAACACTATACATGGTGTTTCCATCAGTTTTTTCTCATTAATTCTCAAACAATGTTATATCTTTAGGTTTTTTTGATGGTATATAGTTCCAAATATTTAGATATATTTCAAATTCATATAATTCTTTACAATTTTGTTCCATTTATATGGATTTCCCATTACAGTTATAATATGATACATGAAATTTAATCCTTTTTTGTTTTGGCCATTTGAAAAAATCCAATTTTCTTCTTAGCCATTTGGTTGGAAAAATAACGTAAACGATTTTAATTTGTTTTGTGGGTGGAAAAAAAATGTGTTCCTTTTTCATCCTTTTCTATTAATTTATATTGGCTATATTGTATCTGTTGCATGTTTATTGTTCTATAAAAAATATGTTATTTTTCGTTGTAGACATGTCATCTGAAGGTACAAGCAAGCGTACAAGAAAAAGGAATAAGTCACCGACATCACGTGACAAGTCCAATGAAAGTCGTCGTTTACAGTATCAACAAAATAAGGGCACAATAAATGAGCCTAGGAGAGCTAAATATCATAGAAGAATGACTGAAACAACTCTTGAAAATGATTTTATGGTTCCTCCTACGTATCATACTATGGATGATATCATGGAAAGAACATTTCCGCTTGGCAGTTCGTTTTCCAGAATATGCTCCTCATCACCATAATTTTGTTTTTCAACGCTCTCCTGAAAATTATCATAATATTGAGGAAACATATGGCAATAGGGAGGAACATCATATTCATAACGTGGATGCAAATGTTCACCCAAACCCTTCTGTCTCTGCAGTTGCATCTTGTGAGAAAGGCCAAAGGTTGCAAAATATCCATGGTGGAGGCAATGATGACATTGTATGTCATGACTTGGATGATTGCCCATTTGTTTGATAATTTGGATCCAGCTGGTGGAAACATCGTATCTTCCAATCTCCCTTCTAAAAATAATGTTGTCGCACGAACAGAAACAGTCATCCCTGATAGCAGTTCACGTGGAAAAATGGAGGTAATCCAATGATATCTTTACAGTTGATGCAATAGTGGTTGTTTTATTACAATCCTCTATTTACATTTCTTTAGTGATAAGGTATTTTATTCTCTTGGAGTAGGATACACCTCATTTTAATAGAGGTCTAGAAAAATTTTCCCCGCGTCTTCCATCTCCTAATCTGAGATTTGAATATGAAGCAGATCATAACCTTCCACTGCATTCTCCTCGAGAATCAAATCGACAAACTAATGTTAATGTTCAATGTGTTTGATTTGATTTTTCTTTATTTGAAATTTTGGTGCATATTTTGTTTTTCTTCAAACAGGACACAACTCATTTCAATAGAGGCATACAAATTAAATTCGTAGATGTTCTGTCTAATGATGTTATAAGTGAGGAGGAACCATCGCATAACGTTCATCTAGATCGCCAACAAAATGTAAATGTTGAATGCATTTGATATTTTCCTCCTTTTTTCATTTATTGTTAATTGTAAAATTATAAATCTATCTTTTTTCGGCATTTAGTTTTATAAAATATTTTAATTTTTTTTAACAGGAAACAACTAATTTGAATATAGGAATAGAAAAAAACTTTCCAAATGTTCAATATACTGATGTTATAAGTGAAGAGCAACCATCTCCTACACTTCATCCACATCGCCAAACAAATGTAAATATTGAATGGAATTTTTTTTTCCATTTTTTCAATTCTAATTATTTGGACATTCAATTTAAAAAAAAATTATGCTAAAGAAACCTTTGCACATTCTCAGGTTGTAGAAATGTAGACCATAAATTTGGAAATCCCATGTCATAGATCTGTTCCACATGTTTCAAATTTGGGGAGGGAGTCTCGTAGTGCTGAAAATAAAATAAATTTTAGAAGAAATTATACTCTTCCACATCATTCTCCACATGGTCCAACCAATAAAAATCATATTTATTTTGATGAAAATATGATTGCAGTGAATAAAATATTTCGAGAAAATATAGATAGCTTGTCAGTTGTCCAAATGTGCCACATCTGCAAAGAATCATATCCTGGAATCCACGTTTTGAGAGATCCCGAAGGACTTGTTTGCAGACGATGTAAGAATGAAGGAGGTTCACGTCGTTTTTGTGGCTATAATAACATGGATCCTGGTGAGCAACCTCATATTTTAAGAGTTCTTACTCATGTTGAAGAAATTTTAATAGCATGTGTAAATCCTATTTTGCAAGTGACACATGCTCGAGGTGGGAAATATAAGTATAGCGGACACACAATTATCTTTCCCCAAGATATTTCTACAGTTTCACAAAGTCTTCCACGCCATGTTGAAGATCTTGACTTTCTAATTGTGAGGAGACATGTTGCTCAGTCTAAATATTATGAATGTTATGTAAAAAGATCTCGCGTTATGGATGCATTGCGTTTCAAAATTGAACGTGATCAATATAATTGAGATGTTGTAATTGACTATGATTCAGTGAATGCTCTGCCTGAAATATCAACAGATGTCTCCTGCAAGCTTAAATTTGTTGATTGTGGCATTGCAGAATCTGAGTTAAGTGCAGCTAATAATGAAGGGTTTCCTCCTAACCATTTTCCCTCTCATCCTTCGTCTTTTCTTGCTCGCCTACCCAATGAACGGAGAGAGGTGGAAGAAATTAGAGCATTTCTTGATAATTTTGATTCTTAAGATGTTGATGAAATGGATTGCCCCACTATTGGAACGTCTCCAGTGAATGAATATAATACTGAGGGGTTATTATATATGGCATTCCCCGCATTGTTCCCCACCGGTGCTGTTGATTGGTTGCAACCACGCATTTGTACTATTGAACTTCATGAGTATGCATTGCATCTTATTAGATAATATGTTCAGAGTTTTGGATGCCATCCTTGCTTCCGATATTACCTGTTTAACATGATAATGAGGCATCATAGCCAAGCAACTGCTTCAGTTTTTGTGAAGAAAAATTTACATGATATCTCACCGACAACAATTGATGAATTGCGTCAACAACTTTTTGATTTGCCAGATAATAAGTTGGCTGAGCATCTTATGTGGTTTGGGTCTTCTCTAAGAGGTACAAGGGCATACTAGACTAAATGTCAGGCTGAATTGACTGACAAGATTACTCAGTTGGGATGTCCATCTTTTTTTTTTACTTTGAGTGCAGCTGACACAAAGTGGCCAGAGCTGCATAGCCTCATGCTTGTACCGTCACATTCTCGTTCCTTAAATGAGCATCATATGAAAGTTGAAAATGTTATCCATTACCCTCATATTGTTGCCACATTTGTGCACCATAGATTCAATATATTTTGAGAGGAATTTATCCAAAAATATCTTAAAGCTAAAGAATTCTGGTACAGGTCTGTTTTCTTGAATTTATTTTCTATTCATTGTCAATTTCTTATTGATTTTCCATTCATATTTATCATAGTAACTCTGTGTTCATTTTTTTCCAGATATGAGTGGCAACATAGAGGTTCAGCACATATCCATGGTTTCCTATGGTTGCAAGGAGCTCCTGACATGGAAAGACGTGATTGGTCAAATGATTAGGATTTGCAACATGCAAAGAGATTCTTTGACAATTATGTAACTGCATGGAATCCACGTGAAATACATCGTCGCAATATAATGGTTCCAAGAAGTCTCAATGATGACCCTTGCCTACTGAATATTGATCATATTTTCTCTTGCAATCCTCATGATGATTATGAATAATTGTTGAACCGTGTCCAAAGGCACACAAAGTGTAGTGTAGATTCTTGTCTGCGCAAAAAGGGCACTATACTCGCTTGTCGGTACAATGCCCCATGGGATATTTCTAAGGAATCAAGATTGCTCATAGATGATCAAGGAAGAAAAAAATATGACCCAGCAAGAAATGATGATAGGTTGAATGTACATAACATTGAACTTCTAACAATGTGGTGTGCAAATTTTGATTTCCAACGAGTGGTTTCTCGGCATGCTGTCCTGAAATATATTGCTAAGTATGCATAAAAAGCAGAGAGAATGTCTGGAAGCTATCATGATATGTTAACTAGAATTTCAAATTATATTACCTCTAAGGATCATGCTTTATGTGCTTACAGGAGGTTTCTTTCAGAAACAGTTGTTGAACGTGACATTGGAGCACAAGAAACATGTCACATGTTGCTTAAGCTGCCTCTCATTGCGTGTAGTCGACAATTTGTTTCGTTAAATGTTGGAAGAAAGGTGTTCAGGAAAATTTCAAGGGATCGCCTGCACTGTTCATCTGAAAATACATTTGTTCAGCATTATCAGAAGAGGCCTTATTTCCTTGAACATCTATCTTTGATAGAAACAACAAGATCTTGGATGTTTGATAGCAAGTGCAAAAAAGATCAATGGAAGCCTAGAGATGCTCATGCAATTGTTTGGGTTTGGCCACAGTTTTAATCTATTCCCGGTGAGGATTCAGAGGATTTTGAACCCTTTTGCTGGACAAAATTTCTCTTGTACAAGCCATTTCATGAAATTTCTGTAGAGATTGGGCTTTCAACTGAAATTATTGTGGAAAACTGGAGGAATTTCTGATATTGAGCTTGGCATGTTGATCGAAATCCATCAATTGATGAAAATATTGAAGATGGTGATTTTTCTAACTAGGAAATGAATCTTGAAGATGATTTTCAAGAGTGGCAACTTTTCTCTCTCTTCGTTCCACAAAATAGTGTCAATGTTTTTTATCTTCACACCCTTGGTCAAAGGGATTTTGATATATCCTTTGACTGGCAAGGTACAACTATTTCTGATGATGTGGCTGAAGAAGCTATTAATTTTATAAGGAATGCAATATCAAGGGGTGATATTGGCGACCTTTCAAATAGAACATTTTCCTCTCCAGATTCATTGGCAGAAAAACAACGACTTGATTTTGAAATCGTTTTAAGGCATTTTGCTGAATATGAGATTTGTGAAACTCTTCTTATGATTATTCAGGGCACTGCAGGCACTGGCAAGTCTTTCCTTATCCATTGTATTTATGAGACTCTTTCTAATCTTTCAGGTAATGGAAAAAGTCCTTTGCTTCTTCTTTCCCCAACAGGAATAGCTGCTTTCAATATACATGCAAAAACAATACACTTTGCTTTGAAAATTTCGATTAGAGATATGAAACCACTACAGGGTCAATCATTGGCACTATTCCAAGAGGAAATGAGGCACATTCGATATATATTGATTGATGAAATGAGATTTTTAGGATCAAGGTTGTTCATGCAAATAGATGCTCAACTACAAGAAGCATTTCTAGATAAAAAGAATTTTCCTTTTGGTGGTAGATCCATGATCCTTGTGGGTGACCTTGGGCAACTACCTCCTGTGAGAGATAAGCCTTTGTATGCAGGTAATACAACAGGGAAAGTATTATGGAAAAATTTCGACACTGTTGTCACTCTTGAAACAATATTTCGCCAACAAGGGAGTAATGAGAAACAATCTTGTTTTCATCGAGTCCTCAATAACATAAGAAATGCATAACATGTTCTTGATGATTGGGAGTTTCTTATGTCATGGGCTGATATCAAGTTGCATCCTAGAGAAAGGGATTTGTTTAATGCAGTAGTTCACATGTTTCCAACAAATGATTTGGTCTCCTTCCATAACAGACATATGTTGAAATGATTAAATTCTCCAGTTGCACGATGTATTGCTGTGAATTCAAGGAGTTCAGAAATCAGTGGTGCCAATGATGATCAACTGGACCATGAAGTTTTGTTGTGCCGTGGCCAGTGTGTTATGTTGACATGTAATTTGTGGGTTGAAGCTGGTTTGGTGAATGGTGCACTTGGGTATGTGAGGGAAATATTTTATATGCCTAACTCTAAGCCACCTGAGCTTCCAATGTTCACAACTGTCATTTTTGATAAGTATGTTGGTATTACGTTTGATGCAAGCAATCCAAACATTGTACCTATCACACCAGTGGTAAGAGGAAATCGAAAAAAAATTACTTTAAATATGGCATGGGCTCTTAAAATTCACAAGTCACAAGGTTTGACTTTAGAGTGAGCATCAATTGATATCAGGAATAGAGAACAACAAGGCCTGACCTTCACAGCCATATCAAGAGTGAAATCAATAGATGGTTTACACATTGCACGGCCTTTCTCTTATCAACGTTATGCTAAGATGAATAATAGTGCATATGTTACAATTAGGAAGAAATAAGAAGAGAGATTAAAGTCCATATCGCTATGATATGACACTATTAATATAATAATAATTCTTTTGATATATTAATGAGATGTCTACATTTATCAAATTCATAGTAGTATTTTGGAATGTTGTTTACATCGTTTTGTTGTTGCTTAATTTTCTTGTTTTTATAGTGTCGTTTTTTGTTATTTTTGTTACAATGAACCATTCATAGGTAAAAAACTAGTTATATGAGACAGTCGTTAAAAATCAAATAATAAAAATGAGTAGACAAGAAAACAGGAGCATTTAAGAATTCACTGTTTATACGTGTTCAGAAGAAAACATTAAGAATAAAAACGATTGAAAACATATTTCACTTAAGCACTTTCTGGATTATTCCTTTTCATTTATCATTTAGATATGAAACAAAAATGGTATAATAAACAAGTATAGAACTCTAAAACATAAGAGATAGATGAATTATTGATCCTTTGTCTGACTCAAGAATCCTGTGAAAAGTCCTTTGCATCAATTCCTTATCCAGCTAACCATGCCAAATTTGTCCAATAGCACTTTATTCCAAAATAATCAATGTTGTAGCAAAGTCTAAGAATCCACCCCCCCAATACTCTAATTAAGGGAGTATTTATACGAAAAATTATAAAAAATATCTCCTGACAAAATGAGATATAATTTAGGATGACTCAAGAATATGTTGCAAGAAAATAAAGACAGATGGTCTCGTAGATAAGAGAAAAGATAGCCGATGTTGTGTTGTTCCCTTTTTTTATGAATGTGTTGGGGGCAGGCCCTATGATTAGGCTTGTTTCTATCCATTTTAGTAACTCTGTGTTGGCTGCTCTATTTTACTGATACTCTTTACCTGCACCGATACACTTTGACCTGTTTGATCTCTGTTTATCCTTTTTATCATGACTTGCTGTAGTAAATAATCAAAATTCATGCAAGGATAATTTTTACAAAATCTCTTACATCTCTTCCCAACATTGTGATTCTAGTATTCTGGTTCTTTGAAGCTTCCTCAGAGTCTCATCAGTCTCTGTATATCTGAAGAAAGTAGGCTGAATTGGGAATAAGTGTTTTACCTCATGTTCGAGATAAAACAAATTTTCCAGATTGTCATGAATATTTTTGCCTATAGGCAATGCATTTGCTACTGATGAACTGGCCTGGTTGTCAACATACTTATTCAGTTTCTCAACATAGCTTTCAAGGCTCATTAGTTTATCATCTGAGACTAGAGGACTTGGCAATCCTTTACTCTGCAAAATATCCAATCTCTTTGTAAAAGCATTGATTTCTTCCTGCATATCATAGTATCTTCTTTCTAGGTTCAGCATCAGAGTTCTCTTAGTAAAAACCCTTTTTACCTCCAAAATTGTTCCTGTTCTGTCTTGGATGCATAGCTCTTGAAGTTGGTATCTGTTCTTGGTATTTAAAAATTGTATAAGCTTATTGGCTTCTTCAGGCATATTTCCTAATTCTCCTCTTTCCTTTTCAACTTCTTCCAGAGCCAATTTAACTAAATCATTTTTCTCATACATTATTTGGATTGATGGCCAAACATCGTCTATTGACTGAGTGATGATGTCCCGAAGAATTTCTTTGATTTCTTTTAAAGTTTTCTCCAATGTGAGATCCTTTTACAATGCTTTGACCAATTTTTCTAATCTGTTGATCTCTCTTGTTTTTTCTGCAACACTCATCTTTGAGAGATCGTATTTTTGTTCTAAGGTGGTAAATTGTACCTTTGTTTTCTAGAGCTCTGTCACTTGGAGTTTCAATTCCTCCATTGATTTTATTAATTCTTCAGTGCTTAAATTGGAAGTGTTTCCCTTTGATAGTCCTGCTGGCTGACTTATTGTTGTTGTACCTGTAATTACTTCTGTTGTAGATGCTCGAATGTTTGGCTGCTTGTCCTTTAATTCCTTTTCAAGTTCTTTTTCAGTCTCATTTAGTTTCTCATTAAGTTTAAAAAGAAAATCCATTATTTCTTCTTCAGAGTTTTGCTTTATTACCTCAGTAGTCTGTGGATGCCTTGAAGATGGCAACTTCACCTGTTTTCTTAAGGCTGCAATATCATCATCTTTCTTTTTAATCAAGGATTCTATAACCTTAACATCTTTGGGATTATGACCCAATCCAATAATGATTTCTTCCAAAGTCTTTATTTTGTTGTCCTTAGGCTGGGAAGAGGCTTTTTCAAGATGCAATTGAGAATTAGTATTGTCCAAATAATTCTGTAATCTTTGGGCCATCATTGACTTATCAGTCAAAGTTGAGTATATCATCTCTCTAGTTTGTTTGTGAAGCTCAATCTGATCCAGAGGATGAATATCCTTTGCCAAGACCTCAAAATTGGTTCTGACATAGTCTGCAACTGTTTGAGGCAGCTGTAATTTGGGCTTGAAATGACTCATCACCAATTTACCTTGCTGGATGTCATAGGCTGACATCAATCTTTGTTGATTTTTGGGAGCCATATTTAAGTATTGATTATAGAATTGAAGTCTTAATGGATCATTTCTGGCCTTTATATTTATAAATGTCTTCTTAATATCCCAGGCATCCTTCACTGGTGGTTCGAAGGAAGATACTTTTTCACTTTGCTGTCTTTGTGGCTCTTTTTTCTGTGAGTTGGTGGATGTCCCACCGATTGTGAATGTTTGCTGACTATCTAATTCTTCTCTCCTATGACTATTAGTGGTTTCTTGAACAAATTCTACTTCTGAGAGTGGATTTAATCTTTGTATTTTGGTACCAGGTTGTTCTGAAGATCCACTAATAGGGGTAGATGTTTCTGCATCTCTCTTTTTACCTTTTTCTTCATTGAGAGGAGTTTGCAAAATTGAAATTTCTGCCACATCGATCTGAGTAGGAGAAGTCTGTATTTGGGCTTGTTCCTTGGAAGTTTCAGGCTGCTCATACATTGTGAATTTTTCTATGACTTGTGTATCAGTCTCCTTTTCCTTCCCTTTGGATGCTACTATGGCTAGTGCACTGATTTCCTGCAAATTTTGCTGAGAGGTTCCAGCAGAGGAAGGAACAATTCCTGGTCTTTGTACCTTCCCAAAAGAAACTAGGTCAAGTATTTTCTCAAGATCCTTCACAACATTTTCAACACTGACCTGTTCACTATCTTTCTCTACTAAGGTTCCTTCCATCCATTCATCCATATTTGCAAATTGTTCAATCTCTGGAATTCTATGGTGAAGGTATGGTGACAATTTGTTTTTCATTCTCCTATCACATATAAAGTTGTTTGGGTTATAAGGTACCCACCAGAAACTTTTTTGCAATTTGAGATAGTCTTCTAGAATTCTTTCAGCTTCTTTTCCAGCATCCCTAGAATTACAGACAAAAGGAACCAATTGACTCTTAATTCTGAGCTGAGCCTTTTTCTTTGCATTGAAAAAATGGACTATGTCTGAATTTATCATTTGTCTGAAATATTCTAGGGAAAAAAGACTCATTGGAACATATTTTGGTAGCTTGAAAGGACACAACTCACACCCATATATTCTAATTTCTGTATGTTTCATGTATAGGTACCAATCACCTATTATGTATTTCTTTGAGAGTTGGAGAATTTTCTTCATATCATTATTGGCCCTAGGAGGGGAAACTCCTGTTAATAAGGTAGTTGCAGTGTGTACAAATAGATCAATGAACTCATTGTAAGAATAAGGAGACTTAGAGGAATTATGGAAGATTGGAGACCAAAAAATAACAGACCTTGGATTTCCTTTAGCATCAAATTGCATGACATGGAAGGGGAAACTCTTTTATTGATAATAGAGCATGAGATGGTATATAAAAGTGGAATATTTGAAAACTTTTTCATTTTCCAATCTCATGAACTGGTCATGAATTTTATCAGCAATAAAGGAAGCAAAATCATATTTGACAGTAGGGGGTTGTCCAGGAGTAAAAATTGACAACAACAATAGGGTTAAGTTATCAACGTATTCACTAGTGTTGAAACCCATTACAGAAGATATCATATTCAATATGAGTCTACCCATATATGTGAAAAGGGTATATCCATAAGGAGGTGGGCCTTTGAGTTGATGTTCTGGTATCCTGAAAGTCTAACAGAAGCGATTCAACTCTTCTTGGGACAAATTTGTGGATTTTTCGAGTAAATCTCCCATGGAAACGGGAGTCAGGGCTTGACCGAGATGGAACTGTAACATTTCATTTATGGATTGAGTAGTTATTGGGAAAATAATAGTTTGACTCGGGGACATGACTGCTTGTTGATTGGGATCGTAATTGGCCTGGCAGTGATAAATTATTTCGAGGAAAACATGGACTGAAGGTAAAAAATACATTGGAAGATTGGATTCCCACAGTCCCAAAATATCAGAGCCGTTCAGGAAATTATCTCTACATTGGCAAAAGGTTCTGAGAGGATTTTCACGAAGAATGAGGTCTTTTATCTAGAAATCCCTATCTGCTAGAGGCAGATAGTCTAAATCTTTATGGCGGGCATTCAAAGGTGCAACATTCAAAACAACCGGGGTTTCAATTTCTGGTTCTTGTGGATTCAGAAAGGAATTTGGGTTTTTGATGGAAAAATGGGCACAATTACAAGTCTGGGAACTTAGGAGTGAAATAAAGACCAATTGTACTGTGTTTTAGCCTTTTCTTGTGGAATTAAATAAAAAACCAAGACTTGCAGGGTTCGACGGGAAATGGGTAAATACCTATTTCCGGGAAGTGGATAGTGATGAAAATAGGTGTAGGCAACCGCTGATGGGTTCTGGATTGTTCGTCTGCAATTTTCTCAGCAAGGCAGCGGTTGATAATCTTCGATAGATGGATTTGCAGTTTTCCGCATGGGAACACTGGTCGCTACACGGGATAATGAAAATGATGCGCATTTATTTTTTTTATTCACAAAGTCGAAAGTTGGCGGGGTTTTATTTTTCGGGCGGATGACGTATGCAGGAAAGGCTATTTTTTTGAATGCAAACGGTGGTAAGCAGTATACATCGCACCACTTTTGGGGACGGGCTGTTTTCAAGTGAAAGCCAGTGATTCCATACCCTTCGCGACGCGTGGTGAGACACTGTTTGGAAAAATGCTTAGTGATCGTGCGTTATTGTTCAGACGTGGGGGTGACGCGATATAGACAACAACCATTGGATGTGAAGGGGATGATCGAACGGCTGTCAGGGAGGTGAGATGATAGAGAAATAGCAAGGGTGGGGCCAATACAATTAAACATGATTTAATGATATCGGGGGAAATTCGATTGGTGGGGTAAGTTATTAATTAACCATGAGGGTTAATTAATCCTTTTTTAATGCGGCGGGGAATTAGGGTTCTTAATTAGTCGTGGTTTTAACTAATTAATCACAATTAACGCAATATTGAGGTTATTTTTCAACCAAAGGGGCGGGATATGTGATAATTGGGAGTTGTATATAGTTAAATTAATACGGGAACGGGTTGAATTATATAGTGAATTAAATAATAAAGTTAAAAGTTAATATGAAAATGAATGAAAAAGCACTAAGTAAAAAAACATTTGAAGTATGTATTTAACTTATTCTTGAATGAAAGGGTTTTTATGACATATTGTGCAATTTCCCTAAGTAAAATAGGATTTTACTTAGGAAAAGATTTTTTAGAAGTGAATGAATGACTTATGAATGGTTATAAGTAGTTAGTCTTTTCAATTATTGGGCCGAGAGTTTGATCCCTCCCTTGGCCTTATTGATAACTTATGTTTTTAATAATTTTCCCTTGGATTCACCAATTCCTTTGGTTTATAATATTAAACCCTTGGGTTTATTAGTTCTTTTGGTTTATAATATGAATAATCATTCAATCTCATCCATGATCAAATGTCACATTCTGACAAATATTGTCTCAGTATGAAAATGACCCTTGGCCAACCATGGTCATAGTTGGTCCAACGTCGGATTGTGACAACACTTGTCTCAATGTTTAAATCAATTCCCTTAGGTTCAACAATTCCTTTGGTTTATAATATTAAACCCTTGGGTTTATTGGTTCTTTTGGTTTATAATATGAATAAACGATCAATGTCATCCATGATAAAATGTCACATTCTGACAAATCTTGCCTCAATATGAAAATCACCCATGGCCAACCATGGTCATAGTTGGTCCAACGTCGCATTCTAACAACAATTGTCTCAATGTTTAAATCAATTCCGTTGGGTTCAACAATTCCTTTGGTTTATAATATTAAACCCTTGGGTTTATTAGTTCTTTTGATTTATAATATGAATAATCGACCAATGTTGTCCATGATCAAATGTCACATTCTGACAAATATTGTCTCAACATGAAAATCACCCATGGCCAAACATGGTCATAGTTGGTCTAACATCGCATTGTGACAAAAATTGTCTCAATGTTTAAATAAATTCCCTTGGGTTCACCAATTCCTTTGGTTTATAATATTAAACCCTTTGGTTTATTATTTATTTTGGTTTATAATATGAATAATCGATCAATTTCATCCATCGTCAAATGTCACAGTCTGAAAAATATTGTCTCTATATGAAAATCACCCATGGCCAACCATGGTCATAGTTGGTCCAATGTTGCATTGTCACAACAATTGTTTCAATGTTTAAATCAATTCCCTTAGGTTCACTAATTCCTTTGGTTTATAATATTAAACCCTTGGGTTTATTAGTTCTTTAGCTTTATAATATGAATAATTGATCAATGTCATCCATGATCAAATGTCACATTCTGACAAATATTGTCTCAATATGAAAATCACCCATGGCCCACCATGGTCATAGTTGGGCGAACATCACATTGTGACAACAATTGTCTCAATGTTTAGATCAATTCCCCTAGGTTCACCAATTCCTTTCGTTTATAATTTGTTGGGTAATGAATTTCCCTTGGGTTTACCAATTCCTTTGGTTTATAATATTAAACCGTTGGGTTTATTAGTTTTTTTGGTTTATAATATGAATAATCAATCAATGTCATCCATGATCAAATGTAAAATTCTGAAACATTGTCTCAATATGAAAATCACACATGGCCAACCATGGTCATAGTTGGTCCAACATCGCATTGTGACAACAATTGTCTCAATGTTTAAATCAATTCCCTTGGGTTCACCAATTCCTTTGGTTTATAATTTTTCGGGTAATGATTTTCCCTTGGGTTCGCCAATTCCTTTGGTTTATAATATTAAACCCTTGGGTTTATTAGTTTTCTGGTAATGATTTCCCCTGGGGTTGATGAATTCACTTGGTTTATAATATTAAACCCTTGGGTTTATTAGTTTTTTTAGTTTATAATATGAATAATCGATCAATGTCATCCAATGATCAAATGTCACATTTTGACAAATATTGTCTGAATATGAAAATCACCCATGGCCAACCATGGTCATAGTTGGTCCAACATCGCATTGTGACAACAATTGTCTCAATGTTTAAATCAATTCTCTTGGGTTCACCAATTCCTTTGGTTTATATTTTTTTGGGTAATGATTTTCCCTTGGGCTTGCCGATTCCTTCAGTTTATAATATTAAACCCTTGGGTTTATTAGTTTTTTGGTAATTATTTTCCCTTGGGTTCACCAATTCCTTTGGTTTATAATATTAAACCCTTGGGTTTATTACCTTTTTTGGTTTATAATATGAATAATCGATCAATGTCATCCATGATCAAATGTCACATTCTGACAAATATTGTCTCAATATGAAAATCACCCATGGCCAACCATGTTCATGGTTGGTCCAACATCGCATTGTGACAACAATTGTCTCAATGTTTAAATCAATTCCCTTGGGTTCACCAATTCATTTGGTTTATAATTTTTTGGGTAATGATTTTCCCTTGGTTTCGCCAATTCCTTTGGTTTATAATATTAAGCCCCTGGGTTTATTAGTTTTTTGGTAATGATTTTTCCTGGGTTTCACCAATTCCTTTGGTTTATAATATTAAACCCTTGGGTTTATTAGTTTTTTTGGTTTATAATCTGAATGATCGATCAATGTCATCCATGATCAAATGTCACATTCTGACAAATATTGTCTCAATATGAAAATCACCCATGGCAAACCATGGTCATAGTTGGTCCAACATCGCATTGTGACAACAATTGTCTCAATGTTTAAATCAATTCCCTTGGGTTCACCAATTCCTTTGGTTTATAATTTTTTGGATAATGATTTTCCCCTGGGTTTGCCAATTCCTTTGGTTTATAATATTAAAACCTTGGGTTTATTAGTTTTTTGGTAATGATTTTCCCTGGGGTTCACCAATTCCTTTGGTTTATAATATTAAACCCTTGGGTTTATTAGTTTTTTTGGTTTATAATATGAATATTCAATCAATGTCATCCATGATCAAATGTCACATTCTGACAAATATTGTCTCAATATGAAAATCACCCATGGGAAACCATGGTCATAGTTGGTCCAACATCGCATTGTGACAACAATTGTCTCAATGTTAAATCAATTCCCTTGGGTTCAGGAATTCCTTTGGTTTATAATTTTTTTGGTAATTATTTTCCCTTGGGTTTGCCAATTCCTTTGGTTTATAATATTAAACCCCTGTGTTTATTAGTTTTTTGGTAATGATTTTGCCTGGGTTTCACCAATTCCTTTGGTTTATAATATTAAACCGTTGGGTTTATTAGTTTTTTTGGTTTTTAATATGAATAATTGATCAATGTCATCCATGATCAAATGTCACATTCTGACAAATATTGTCTCAAGATGAAAATAACCCATCGCCAACCATGGTCATAGTTGGTCCAACATCGCATTGTGACAACAATTGTCTCAATGTTTAAATCAATTCCCTTGGGTTCACCAATTACTTTGGTTTATATTTTTTTGGGTAATGATTTTCTGTTGGGTTCACCAATTCCTTTGGTTTATAATATTAAACCCTTGGGTTTATTAGTTTTTTGGAAATTATTTTCCCTGGGGTTCACCAATTCGTTTGGTTTATAATATTAAACTCTTGGTTTTATTAGTTTTTTTGGTTTATAATATGAATAATCGATCAATGTCATCCATGATAAAATGTCATATTTTGAAAAATATTGTCTCAATATGAAAATCAACCATGGCCAACCATGGTCATGGTTGGTCCAACATCGCATTGTGACAACAATTGTCTCCATGTTTAAATCAATTCCCTTGGGTTCACCAATTCCTTTGGTTTATAATTTTTTGGGTAATGATTTTCCCTTGGGTTCAACAATTCCTTTGTTTTATAATATTAAACCCTTGGGTTTATTAGTTTTTTGGTAATGATTTTCCCTGGGGTTCACCAATTCCTTTTGTTTATAATATTAAACCCTTGGGTTTATTAGTTATTTTGGTTTATAATATGAATAATTTATCAATGTCATCCATGATAAAATGTCACATTCTGACAAATATTTTCTCAATATGAAAATCACCCATGGCCAACCATGGTCATAGTTGGTCCAACATCGCATTGTGACAACAATTGTCTCGATGTTTAAATCAATTCCTCGTCTACCCAATTCCTCGGTTTATAATTTTTTGGGTATGATTTTTCCTTGGGTTCACCAATTCCTTTGGTTTATAATATTAAACCCTTGGGTTTATTATTTTTTTTGGTTATAATATGAATAATCGATCAATGTCATCCATGATCAAATGTCACATTCTCACAAATATTGTCTCAATATGAAAATGACCCATGGCGAACCATGGTCATAGTTGTTCCAACATCGCATTGTGACAACAATTGTCTCAATGTTTAAATCAATTCCCTTGGGTTCACCAATTCCTTTGCTTTATAATTGCAAGGTTTGATTTTCCTTGGGGTTCACCAATTCCTTTGGTTTATAATATTAAACCCTTGGGTTTATTAGTTTTTTTGGTTTATAATATGAATAATCGATCAATGTCATCCATGATCAAATGACACATTCTGACAAACATTGTCTCGATATGAAAATCACCCATGGCCAACCATGGTCATAGTTGGTCCAACGTCGCATTGTGACAACAATTGTCTCAATGTTTAAATCAATTCCCTTGAGTTCACCAATTCCTTTTGGTTTATAGTTTGTTGGGTAATGGTTGTCCCTTGGGTTCACCAATTCCTTTGGTTTATAATATTAAACCCTTGGGTTTGTTGGTTCTTTTGGTTTATAATATGAATAATCGATCAATGTCATCCATGATAAAATGTCACATTCTGAAAAATCTTGTCTCAATATGAAAATAACCCATGGCCAACCATGGTCATAGTTTGTCCAATGTCGCATTGTTACAACAATTGTCTCAATGTTTAAATCAATTCCCTTGGGTTCACCAATTCCTTTGGTTTATAATATTAAACCCTTGGGTTTATTATTTCTTTTGATTTATAATATGAATAATCGATCAATGTCATCCATGTTCAAATGTCACATTCTGACAAATATTGTCTCAACATGAAAATCACTCATGGCCAACCATGGTCATAGTTGGTCCAACATCGCATTGTGACAACAATTGTCTCAATGTTTAAATCAATTCCCTTGGGTTCACCAATTCCTTTGGTTTATAATATTAAACCCTTGGGTTGATTAGTTCTTTTGGTTTATAATATGAATAATCGATCAATTTCATCCATGATCAAATGTCACATTCTAAAAAATATTGTCTCTATATGAAAATCACCCATGGCCAACCATGGTCATAGTTGGTCCAACGTCGCATTGTGACAACAATTGTCTCAATGTTTAAATCAATTCCCTTGGGTTCACCAATTCCTTTTGTTTATAATTTGTTGGGTAATGCTTTTCCCTTGGGTTCACCAATTCCTTTGGTTTATAATATTAAACCCTTGGGTTTATTAGTTCTTTTGGTTTATAATATGAATAATCGATCAATGTCATCCATGATCAAATGTGACATTCTGACAAATATTGTCTCAATATGAAAATCACCCATGGCCAACCCTGGTCATAGTTGGTCCAACGTCGCATTGTGACAACAATTATCTCAATGTTTAAATCAATTCCCTTGGGTTCACCAATTCCTTTGGTTTTTAATTTGTTGGGTAATGGTTTTCCCTTGGGTTCACCAATTCTTTTGGTTTATAGTATTAAACTCTTGGGTTTTATTAATCTCTATTATTTTTAATATTTCCCTTGGCCTTATTGATCCCTTAGGTTTTTAATATTTATTCCTTGGGTTCACTGATTCCTTTGGTTTATAATGTTAAAGCCTTGGGTTTATTAGTTCTTTTGGTTTATAATGTTAATCACACATTCGGTTTATTACTCTTGTGAGTTTAAAAAACTATTTCTCAGGGTTTGTTAATTTCTTGTATTTTTCAATTTAAAATATTAATTCTTAGGGTTTATTAATCTCTATTGTTTATAATATTCATCCATTAGGTTTATAATATTTATCCCTTGGGTTCGCTGATTCCTTTGCTTTATAATATTAAACCCTTGGGTCTATTAGTTCTTTTGGTTTATAATGTTAATAATCTCGTTGGTTTATTAATATCTTATGTTTAAAATATTGATTCTTATGGATTATTAATTTATTAGGTTTTTTAGTTTAAAATATCAATTCTTACGGTTTATTAATCTCTTGTGTTTTTAATATTGATCCCTTATGTTTATGATATTTATCCCTTAGGTTCACCAATTCCTTTGGTTTATAATATTTAAACCTTTGGTTTATGATGACATTCGGTTTCTATTATTAATTATCCCTTGGGTTTATTAATATCTTCACTTTAAAATATTAATTGTTAGGGTTTATTAATCTCTCAGGTTTTTTGTTTTTAAATATTGTTTCATATGCTTTATTACTCTCTTGAGTTTAATATATTATTTCTTAAAGTTTATTACTTTCTTATGTTTTTGGGTTTAATATTATTAATATATTAATATATATTATTAATAAATATTCTAATATTTATTAATAATATTATAATATTATTCATATATATTATTAGTAATATAACCAACTATGATATAATATATATTATTAATATATTATTAGTTCTTTTGGTTTATTAATAATATAACCATCTATGATATAAATATATTTATAAATATTAAAATATTATTTATTATTAAAGTTGGCGGGGTTTTATTTTTCGGGCGGTGACGTATGTAGGAAAGGCTGTTTTTTTGAATGCGAAGGGTGGTAAGTGGTATACATCGCACCGCTTTTGGGGACGGACTGTTTTCAAGTGAAAGCCAACGATTCCATACCCTTCGCGATGCGTGGCGAGACACTGTTTGGAAAACCGTTTAGCGATCGGGCGTTATTGTTCGGACATGGGGGCGATGCGATATCGACGACAGCCATTGGATGTGAAGGGGTTGATCGGACGGCTATCGAGGAGGTGAGATGATAGGAAAATAGCAAGGGTGGGCCTAATAAAATTAAACACGATTTAATTATATCGGGGGCAATTCGATTGGTGGGGTAAGTTATTAATTAACCATGAGGGTTAATTAATCATTTTTTAATGCGGTGGGGAATCAGGGTTCTTAATTACTCGTGGTTTTAACTAATTAATCACAATTAACACAATATTAAGGTTATTTTTCAACCAAAGGGGCAGGATATGTAATAATTGAGAGTTTTATATAGTTAAAATAATACGAGATAGGGTTGAATTATATAGTGAATTAAATAATAAAGTTAAAAGTTAATATGAAAATGAATGAAAAAGCGCTAAGTATAAAAACATTAGAAGTATGTATTTAACTTATGCTTCTAACATGCTTCTAACATAAATATTAAAATATTATTTATTATTAATATTATTATTATATTAATAAATATTTTTATTATATATTATATATATATTTCAAGTTAATATATAGTATGTATATAGTTAATATTATCAATATATTAATAAATATTAATAATATACATTATTAATAAATATTATTATATTATTAATATATCAATCAATATTATTAATATATATAAAATATTTTTCTGATTTTAATCAAATTTAATATATTGATAAATATTCTTATTAATATATAATATTTAGTTTTCAAGTTAATATAATAAAATTATTATATATAATATTTATTTATTTATATATAAATTAATGTGATGGGTAGTGGATATAGGCCTATCGGTGTATATCAATCACATTGGTAAATGTGGTTGTAAATCTATTTTATATACGCCTATCGGCGTATATCAACCACATTAGTAAATATAATGTGGTTGTGCTAGTTGTAGTGTTTGGGAAAAGATAAGGCTCCTTAACTTCATCCCACATCTTTATAGAGTTTATACATATCAACATACTATCATGATATTCCTTTACATTATTTTTTTCAAAGGTGTCCCACCACTTGCACCTAAAAATAACACATTGGAAAGAAGAGAAGTCCATTTCAATGATCTCTTGTATCTTTCCAATGTAAAATAATGCCCGTCGTAATAGGTTTTGATCACCGTGGCTAGCTCGACTAGATTGATCAAACTTGACTTCCACTCCACAATCTTGTGTCATGTGTCCATCATTGGCATTTTTTGTGTGAAAATGGTGTCCATATGCCCACATAGATGGAAAAAATGCACCTATAAAAAAGTTAAAAAATCATAGTGTCATGTGTCTAATAAACCAACTATTAAAATATAAAATATAGATGTTACATTTAAAAGGTGAATTATTAAGTTTAAAATGTACATAAATAGATTATTTCTGAGTTTCTGCACCCAATCCCTACGTTTAGTGCATCCTCCTCAACATGTGGATAACGACCGTTCGCACCATATTTCTATTGGAAATGTTGTCATTGATGACAAAGGAGATGGCAAAGGAGATATCATAGAAGCAGAGAGAGAAAAATAGACAGTAAGATGTAGAGAGGGTCGAGCAGCAGCCAAAGAAGCAAGGTAGTAAAAGAAGAGGATGAAGAGAAAGAGTACATAGTACAGTGACATAGGGAAATAGTCATGCACAAGACAAAGGATACAAAGATAGAGAATACAGAGGCAGAGCTGTGAGATGAAATGGTTGAGCAGCAGAGAAAGGTTGTAGAGAGTACAGTGAAACAGAGACAGAGAATACAGAGGCAGAGACAGAGAATAACAGAGGTGGAGACAAAGAATAACAGAGACAGAGAATAACATAGGTGGTGCCAGTAAGGGCGCAGAACCAAGAAAGGAACCGTAATTACACAGTGAAAACCTAATGGAGTCTGGTGTTCAACATATGGAAGCAAAATATTATAATTTTGAGAATTCAAGAGGAAACAGGAGCGAAAGCGGGAATTATTTTAATAAGAGTTAAAATTTGATGAAGCAGAACCCTTAGAAAACAATGAAACTAGAGTTTTGGAAACCAACAGTATCGCATGTGTTTGGGAGTGGTAAGTGGATTTCGCTTTTTGAATGCGATCTATGTCGCTGATGGACACTTGTCTTTGGGTGGTATTTGGATACCACTTACATCTCGTAATTTTTGTGTGTTAACCTTCAGCCCAAAGAAAAACGCGATATTACGCGTCATCTGTCGGATGGGGGTAAAAATTTCAGTTGGAGCATGAGAGTACATTGACCGTCTGATCTATGCGATGTTTAATGCAAATAAATATCTTGTGGGGCCAATGCTTATTTTATAATGAATTTGATAATTTGCGTGGAGGTTTCATACAACGTTTTTTGATGTTGGGTGCATGAATTAAATGGGTAGCGACATTAAAATTCCTAAGTCCGACCCTTTATATTATAATGTACTGATGGTTGGCTATTAACAAAGGTCAAGACTTATTGCAATGTTGATGAAGGCGGAGGTTATAACGTATATTAATATAGGTTGATATATATGAAGCGAACCTGTGTAATTGGATTTATATGCTGAGCACAGCATATTTATATGCATGGTATATACGTATGTTGAATTGTGATAAAGCCTAAGGTGGGCTGAATGCAGGTTGAGTTAGTCCACATGAATTTGAATACATGGTAGAGTGTTCACATATAAGTTAAATACGTGGGTTTTATTATAAGGTTCATAATAAATTGAACGGGGCCGTAACATATTTCTATATATTATAATTGATATGAAAGTCACCAAGGGGTGCTCTGTATGATGGTTAGCATATAGCAGTACGCTGTGGGCCCGAGTGCTATTACATGAAGTCGGGGTTTGATATCTATTGCAATGTTAATATGTTACATGGCTAAGTCCATGCTGTGAGCAGAAGCATTAAATAAACTATGGAGCCCGAAATGTTATATAACTATATATATTAGTGCTGGGCTTAATTCTTAGTCAAAGACTTAATATAATGTTGACGGAGGATATTATATGTGTAGTGTGGGACCCCATGTAAAACGGAAGAGTTCAATACATGTTTATTCCGAGAATCTTAACCCAAGATGAAGGATACATAAAAGTTGAAGAGGAAAAGTATATATATATGTGTAGCGTGTTATATACATAGGACCAAGGTTACAATATAAGAGCATATGTATTATATTCTTGTGCGCGCGATTAAAAGAACAAAAGGTTCTATTTTCTGGGTTTAAAACAAACAAAGTATTATAAGGTGGGACCATCACGAATTGCATTGGAGAAAATTATGGCAGCGGAAAATGTTAATAAAAGTTTTGATGGCGATTTTAGACCCAATAGATTATACATGGTGACTCATATTTGTTTGAGTTTCGACTTAAGTACATCAGAGAGATTCATCGCATCGGAGGTGAAAGAGTAACGAAAAACCTGAAAGTTTCGATTGCGATTGAGTGATCAGATGATAGCTGTCGGATTTGTTGAAGGATGGATGGTGGATATGAGTTGTTTGATTACATGGTGGGGCCTTTTCTAATCAGATTGGACAATTCCAATCGCATCGGCACAGTGAAGTGCAAGTGAACAGTGAACCATCGCATCGGAGTAACACAAAACATCAGAACATACAATTGAAAGTTTTGATTGCGATCAATTGCATCGGAACCATCGCAAGAGGTATAATTGCATTGGAGCATAAGAAAAGATCGATTAGTTGAAGAGAAAAGGCATTTTATATATTAAAAGGGTTCATTATGATTATATCGCCGAGAGGCATTTGCGTTATATAGAAATGGCGGTTTATGTGTTAAAAATGCCTTTGTTATTACGCCGAGAGTTGATTTGCATTATATAAAAAGCGCAGTTAATTATATGCAGGAGTTACACAACAGTAGTGAATAGAAAAGCATACAGAGAGGAAAAAGACAGAGACAACTATAGAAAAGACAACACGCAGTGATCCAAAAGGATGAATGGGCTGAGTTGGAATTCTCATTGTAACTAAATGTAAATTTTTTGATTGGTTTATATTGTTTGTGATGCACTAGAAAGTCTCCATAGGAAACAAAACTCCAATGTAAAAATGAAAGTTGTACAAATGGCTGTAGTTCTTTGAATGAGCTGGATAAAGAAGTGAGGAGGCAGAAGGCGAAGATTCAGGGCTATTCACTTTGAATTCCCTGTGGAATACGAATATGTATGAGGCAAACTGTATAAAGGATATCACATTGATATGCATAGAGAGGTTAGAGAATGCATAGTATGAAGAATTGAGGCAGAGAAGATAAGAAAAAGGAGGAGCAGAAAGAGATGCTACAGAACAGAGCTAATATCTAAGGTAAATCAACAATAATTTTCTTTTGATAGAATGAGGAAGTAGGAGCTTCCCTATCAAGTTGAAGCTTGATAGATGTTAGTTGTAGCTGATTGAGGTTGGAGCCTCTTGTAGGTTGGTGCCTGCAGAAAATCAGTGGTGAGAGGGAGTTGGAGCTTGCCTTTGCATCACAACAATAATAAGATGTGGTTTTCTCCCTTTATGGGTTTCCACTTATATCTACTGTCTCTATGTGTGTTGCCTATATGTTGATATGTTCTATCCAATCTGCTTAATGCTTGCTGCTCTCATAATAAGTTTGGTGTCACATTATCTTAATACTTGCTGCTACATATTAAGACTGTTCACATATTAAATTGGTTATAAAATTAAGTTGTAAATAATATTGATGAAAAGTTTTAAAAAGCTCATGTATGTGTTAAACTGATTCACGCCCCCCTCTTAGTTTAACTAAGGATTCAACAATTGGTATCAGAGCCAAGTTCCTTTTGTACCATTTTAACAACTGAAAGGAGATCCTAGGTCCCCAGGATGGCTAGTCAAGAAGGAAGCTCAACCAATAAAGCTCCTTTTTTCACCGGTGCTAATTATGCCTTCTGGAAAATCAAAATGAGAGCTTACATAATTTCTCTAGGAATAGAAGTTTGGGCTGCTGTGGAATTTGGATATGCCCCAAAGGCAACTGACTCAGAGAAAGAAGCTAAACAAGATTTTGTAGCCAATGCAAAGGCCATGAATGCAATATTAAATGGACTGTGTGAGGCAGAATTTATCAAATTAATGCACAGCAAGACTGCCAAAGAGATGTGGGATACTCTAGAGAACATCCATGAGGGAGACAAGAAGGTGAAGACTGCCAAAATTCAAGTATATAGAGCCCAGTTTGAGAACTTAAAAATGAATGATGATGAAGACATTCCCAGCTTCTTTTTAAGGGTTGCAGAAATAGTAAATAACATGAAAGCTCTAGGGGAAACCTTAAAAGAAGTTGTAATTGTTCAAAATATTCTGAGATCTCTTCCACCCAGCTTTAACCCCAAGGTTTCTGCCATAGAAGAAATAGTTGATTGGGAAACCTTGACCATGAACTAGTTACTTGGAAATATAATAGCCTATGAGATGAGACTTCCATAGAAGAAGTCAAATGTGAGGGAGGCAGCCTTCAAGACAGAGAAGAATAAAGAAGAAAAGGAAGATATATTCTCTTGCTATGATGAAGAAGAGGTCAAATTTGTCAAGAAACTGGATAGAGGCTCAGGTAAATATAAAGGTAAAATTCCATTTAAATGCTTTAACTGTGGAAGAGTTGGACACTATGCTACTAAGTGTCCTCATAAGAAAACAAGGAATCATTCTCAAGAATCAGAGAAAACTATATCAAAGAACTCGTAGAAAGGAAAGAAATTCAATAGAAAATATTTCTATGCTCAACAAGACAACAGTGTATCGGAAGACTCAGATGAACCCTCAAGTGAAGAAGGAACCTCTGAATTTATGTTGATGGCCATAGAAGAACTTGAAGGACTCCTTCTAGAAGATGAATAAGAAGGTGACGTTGATCTTGAGGGGGAGCTAAGAAGTGCCCTGGAGGAGATTGACAGACTCAAACTAAAGTGCAGAAAATAGAAATACATTCTCCTCAAGTATGTAAGAGAAGAAAAAAATTTAGAAGTCCTCATTCAGCTAAAAGAAGAGCTTGAAGAAGCCAAGAAGGTAGAAGACATGTTACTTAAGAAAATTAAGGATAAAATTCAGGAACAAGAGAAGTTGGAAGAAGAAGTAGTATGCCTGAAGAAGAAATTAGAAAATGCCCAAAGGAAAGTGTCAGTAAATTCTTCTCAAATGACAAGCTCTGGTAAGTTGAATGAAAGTCTGGATGCTCAAAGATCTCCTATAACAAATGTTGGAAATGTTGTCATTGATGGCAAAGGAAATGACAAAGGAGGAGCACTTGAAATAGAAACAAGGAAAAGAGAGCATGAGACATGAAGCAGAGGCAGTTTTAGAAGCGTCAGTTGATTGGAGATCTGGAGAGGTAGCAGAGGAGCTTCAGGAGCAAGGAGCATCATTATTCAAGGAGAAGAGGTATTTGATTTGAGAAACTGGTTTTGAGTGTGGGAATATATTATAGAAGGAACATTCGAGGTTCTATGGAAAAAAGGAAACATGTATTGAGAGCTGAAATTGTCTATGAAAGTATAAAAAGAGTGTTGAAAATTTACCTCTTATGCACAGACCATACCAGTAGAGGTCATTAAAGGATTTATGTAAAATGATTTGTAATTTGTAAGGAGTTTGAATAGCATCCAGACTGGAGGGTAGTGGCCTTTGTATTGAATATCTAGCCAACCATGAAATTGTAAGTGATTACTTTTGAGATGGATCACCTGTATATATATATATCTGTTTATGGAGAATTTTTTATAAGTTCCATGTGTGACTTCATGTCTTCTTGGTCGAATTACATGGGAATAGTTGAATTCCGAGAGTTAGTATGGATTTTGTGTTCTTGGTTGAATTAGTAATTTTGTGCAAGGTCTATATTTCTGTGTTTAATAGCAAGTGCTCGTAGTCTGTGTAGAGGAGGACTGTAAAATATCCCTCTCTCCCTTGAGAAACTGTGTGTGAAGGGTCATGGAAATGCCTTGCATACAAGAAGGAATTCAATGTTGTTGAGTAATTGTAACAAGGATGAATGCCAGTGGTCGAACCAAAAGCAATTGAATATGTTGGAATTAACATCATAATGACTCGACCTTGGAGTGAGCAAGAAAGGTCTGCATGAGGGCTGTTAAATCCTGTGTGGAAGTGTATTCCCGGAACCCTTGAGCCTGCGCTTCTCGTAGATAGATTAACACACATTTATTTTGTAAGAAGGTGAAGTTGGTGGTTGGAGAATCGCGGTGGAGCCACAGAGTCACTTTAACTCTGTCGAAATGTTGGGAGATGGCGCATATTAATGGAGTTGTACTAGACGGAACCAGATCACTAAAAGACACGAACGAAATCGTGAACAAAGCATTAAACTTAGCAATGGAACTATAATGATAAACAAAAAATTGAAGTGGAGTTTAGTTATAATAATACATTGAAGAGTGAATGGAACTCACAAATAATAAAGGCGGATGGAACCTTGAGCGAAGGAGAGGAACCACAAAGAGTGAACAGTAAAAGCGGGTTTCTGGTTATTATCGCACCACTTTCGACGGGCAAGCGGTATTCTTGAAATCACAGCGATTCCATAGAGGATCTGACACGTGTCCCTGAGTGAATATGGAAAACCGCTCTCATTGCGTGCCATCGCGCATTAATCTTCGGCTGAGGACCCCGTGCGATATTGATACAAGTCGTCGATCTGGAGGAAGGTTTATTGAACGACGATCACATTCAGAAGTGGCACTGAGTTTAATCAAAGGTACGGGCATATGTATTCCATTTAATTTCCGCCAATCGTATATGTGGGCTCAGAGCCAAAGGTATGTTATAAGTGGTTCAATTGAATTAAAACTTGAGATATATATTTAAAATTCCCAAGGTCCGAAACATATATATGTGCTGATATATATATATATATATATATATATATATATATATATATATATATATATATAATATCAAATCTTATATAATGCATCCATATGCGGGTTTATATGTTCAAAGGGCGCTGGAATTTAAATGAATTAAAGGTGTGAAGTCTATCAAATATAAGCAAAAGAGTTGAGAATATATAAAGCTGTGGGACCCAAAGCTTTTGAAGGTCAACATTGGTTGTTCAGTAATTAAAATCCAAGTTTTTATTAAAAAGGTTTAATAATATTGCTGAGAGTTATTAAAAGAGTTATGCAACTGCAATGAACCGGAAAATGAATATAGTGAACCGAAAAAAGGAGGGCGACATTATTAAAGAACTGTATTATAAAAGGACCATGGATATGATACGCGTTGGTTGAAACTGCACAACAGTTATATTAAAAGGATAGTTATATATATGCAGCGGTTACGTAACTGCAATGGAGAGGAGAGCGTGCAGAACAGTTTCTTAATAGTAGCAAAAAGGAGAAATCCAGTCAAGCCAAAATCCAGAAAAGAAGATGAGTGAAATTGAAGTGTGTAACTGAAAATGTGAATGTAAATGTTGTAATTAAACTTTTATTGTTTGTGATGCATTGGAAAGTCTCCAGAAGAAAACAAAATCCCACTGTAATATTAAAATTAGTACCTACAGTTATATTTTTCTGAGTGAGATGAAAAGAAATGAGGAGGCAGAAGACCAAGGGGTATGACTATCCATTTCAAATTCCTAGAGGAAAAAAAATAGTCATAAGGAAATATCTATAAGTAATATCATCTTGATATGTATAAAAGAGTTAGAGAGTGAGTGAAGAAAATGTAGAAATGAAGCAGTGAGGCAGAGAAGAAAGAGGAGCTGAGCAGAGAAGAAGGAGGAGTTGAGCAGAGAATAAGGAGGAGCTGAGCAGAGAAGAAGGATAAGCTGATAGAGAATATGAGAAGATGCAGAGATGATACAGGGCATATATGAGAATAGATGAACAACAGAGTAGATGGAACAAAAGAGAGCTGATATCCAAGGTAAATCAGCAAGTGTTTCTCTTTTGAAAGAGTAGGGAAGTTGGAGCTTCCCTATCAAGTTGTAGCTTGATAGATGTCAGTTGTAGCTGACTGAGGTAGGAGCCTCCTGTAGGTTGGTGCCTGCAGAAAATTGATGGGAGTTGGAGCTTCCTTGCAAGTTGTAGCTTGCAGAATTGAGGTAGGAGCCTCATGTAGAAAATCAATGGTGAGAGGGAGTTGGAGCTTGCCTTTGCATCACAACAACAATAAGATGTGGTTTTCTCCCTTTATGGGTTTCCACTTATATCTGGTGTCTCTGTGCATGATGTTTATGTGTTGATATGGTTTATATCATCTGCTTAATACTTGCTACTCTCATATTAAGTCTACTGTTACATTATATTAATGCTTGCTGCTCACATTCTAAGATTACTCACAAGATTAAGTTAAACATAAAATGAAGGTGTAAAAACGTGTTAATGAAAAAGTTTTAAAAGACCATGAATGTGTTAAACTGATTCACCCCCCCCTCTTAGTTTAACTAAGGGTTCAAAAATTGGTATCAAATCAGGTTCCTTCGGTGTAAGCTTAATAGCTTGAAGGAGGTCTGGTTGAGTCATGGACTATCAAAATGTACCTGTGCTAAATACAACAAACTTTCCTAAATGGAGAGATAAGGTTAAGACATGTTTAATGGTTGATGAACCTGAGGTATGGAAGCTTGTTTGTGATGGTTACTGCAAAGACTCACCCACGGTGAAAGAACAACAGAGGAATGCCAAGGCAAAATGTGTGATATATAACGATCTTCATAACAAGGACCTTGAGTTGATAATGGATTTAACCTCTGCAAAAGAAATCTGGGATAGATTGCACTTCATGCATGGAGTAAACACTAAAGACTGCACTGACAAGAAGGATAAGAGAATTAAGAAGAAGAAAAATTAATGTCAACAGGAAAATATTCAATCAAATGAAGTACCTGCTAGTGTGAATGGAGATAAGAACCATGAAGAAATTACAGCTGAAGAAAGAGCCAAGCTTGACACTACTTTGACTGAAATAGAAAAATTGAAAAATGAAAAAAAATACCTTAAGACAGTGGTGCAAATATGTGATGAGAGAGAATATGAAGATAGGAAAGAAATTATTGACCTGAAGACACATCTTGAAGAGGAAAAGAAAGTAGAAGACACTCTGCTGCAACAACTGAGAAAGAAAAATCTGGAATGTGAAAAATTGCAAGAAGAAGTAGTGAACCTGAGAAAGAAATTAGAAAAGTCCCAAAGAGACTTATTAATGAATACTCCTCAAATGAAAAGCTCTGAACAACTGGACCAAATTCTAAATTCTCAAAGGTCTCCTCTCATAAAGGCTGGGATAGGATATGAAGGAGAAACAAGTAAGTCCAAGGCACAAGATAACAAGAAAATCATCTTTGTAAAAGCTGTAAAGGACAGTGAAGCAGCTCAACAGATTACTACAAAAATAGAAGCCAGTAAGAACAGGATTTGTGAGGAAACAAATAGAATCAAGCAACAACATGGTAGGACAGAGAATGAGAAGATGAAACAATCAACTGCTAAAGGCTCATATGCTCCTAAGGATGAATTGAACAAATTCGGAAGATGTCAAAGGAGGTTTCTCCCTCCTATGAAAAATAGCACATGTTTCCCTTGTCATAAACCAGGACATAATGCAGCATATTGTAAGACAAAGCCAATCCAGTCCAACCAGCAAAATACGTAGCAAAAAATAAGAAAACCTCAAGCAAGCAAAGGGAAAAGACAATCTTCCACCATGTACACAAATCATTTCCATGGCTATTTTTATGCATGCAATAATTTTGGACATAAAATTGTTGATTGTAAAATGTATTCAAGAAGAGGAACAAAATATTATACATCATCTCAAATGCACCTTGGTCAAATAAGATGTTATGTATGCCTCAAGCGTGGTCACAAAGCAAAAGACTGTAAACTGCCATATATATTAAAGAACTCCAGACAGATGATGAAATCCAATCCAATAAAAAAAAACTATGAATCAGAAAGGAGTGCAGACATTATGATGAAACCCAATAGAGTATGGAAAGAAAAGAGAAAAGGGGAGCCTATCATCTCAATAACATAATAAATCCTCCATAGTCTTAGGGGGAGCTGCTCTAGGAAGCAAAGCAAAAATCCATCCAGTGAAAAATATGAAACAACATCCCAGGGGGAGAGAAGTTCATAAATAGACCCCATGAGAGTAATCTGAGAAGAACTCCATGTAATGAGAATAGCTATGAGATCAGGAAGGAAAGGGAAAATTCCTCTAAAAGAGATCTATAGAGAAAGAAGATCATCTGAAGTATTAAGTAGCTGAAAGATTGATGGAAGAAGAGAAGAGAGCAAGAAGCCATGATGATAAAGGAAACCTTAGCAATGAACATGTAAGCTAAGAAGACTTTAGCACATTAAAGTGATGATCACACTGTGCATCACACTGCTGGAATTAAAAATGAATCACATTAAGAAGAATGAGTAAGAAAAGAGTCTATCATCTTGATGTCAGTACATCGTTGATCTATGAAAAGTCCCCTTGGAGGAATGAAGTCAAATAAGTGACAAATATCTGAGTAATCAACCCATGAAGATTCATAGTATAGAAATTGAAGATTTCCTTCTAAAGATCATCATGTCAGAACAGTTGAAGTGGTATATAAAGTAATATAAAGCAACAATGATTCTGGATCTGTCATAGCAAAGGAAAATGCAGTGACATTCCTTTGAATAGAATGATAGAATAAGAAAATGGTTAATGATGACAAGATCAGATTGAGGATATTAATGACTGTTGATGTGAATAGTGGAAAGCTCATTAGAAGAATTTATGAAGGATGTCTTAAATTGTGGGTAAATGTGCAAGCTAAATTGAAATCTTTGCATGGTTTATCAAAGTAATATCAATTGGTGTTTAGATACAAACAGCATGCCTATCAACAGAATATCAAGTGTTGTCATAGAGCAGTAGTATGATACAGGTCCTCAGGATCAAAGGACTATGGCAAGAATGCATCAAGGTAAAATTCCCAGGGTTATCTGCATTCAACATGAAAAGGGCAGTAGCAGTGCTAAAGGATCAATATCTAATTTACACTTCAAGTAGTATATTGAGAACTGAAGCAATATATTTTTCTATATATAATTTCATGCCTTCCTGAAGTTGGTACATGCATATCTTCAAGGCCTCTTTTTAAAGATCAGTTGCAAAACTATGTGAAGTCTGTTTGCTGACTTTTAAATTAAACATCTTGAATATGTTTTTGTGGAAGTTCATTCTGATAAAACAATTAAAGTATCTGAAGGATAAAGGACTAGATGTGATTACCATATGAAGCTCAAAAGTTTTTAAAATCATCTAAATCCTACTTCAGTACAAGGGATTTGCTGGTAATTCATCTTTAAAGAGAGATTGATTATTGACATACATACCCCATTATGTCATAAATAAAACTGCTTGGTTGATAAGTGAAACTGACCAATACATTGAAGGGTTTATTTTGAAAGTATAGTGTGCAAGAAGTAAAAGTCATTTGGCCTCTCATATTAAAAGATATTTCCTAATCTCACAATAAGTTATAAACTCTGGCTTGGTTCATTGTTCACATCAACAACAAGAACCTTCAGTCTTTAAAAGTAATATCCTTGTCAGTATCCTAGCTCATATCATCACCAACAGGCAGGAAAGGTGTACCACAACAATAAAAGATATATTGTATCCCATTAATATGGTGAATAGGTGTTTAGTGCGTAGTGTATGTTGCCATAAGAGACACAGTTCATCCTTCCTCAATAGATATTTTTTTTAATAAGACTAGAGATTGAAGTGTATTTGAAGCCTTCTCAGTATTTTAGCTTTGATCCAATCATACATCTCTGATTAGATAAGTCTGGTACAATGTGTTCTATGAAGTGTCATTATCTTCACTTTCAGCTCTATACAAGTGAAAGAAGTCTATGCCTTTGGATTGTATTAACTTATAGTGTATAGTCAAGTTCAATAATCAAAGTGTTCTCTCAACAACTCTTATACACTAGTTTGGAGCAGCAGGGTACAAAGTCAGAAGAAGAAGGCCTAAACACATCTCAAAAAGAGGAAATGAAGAAGATAGAAAGCACACTAGGAAATGTGCAACCCTTTTCCATTTATGTCAAGGGGGAGGAAAAGAAAGTAACAAAAGATAGGGTCTTCTAAAAGAAGCCAGACAGAGGAAGACTTGGAGGAAGCATTGAACTATTGGTGGATGGGTTGCCATCAATGCCAAAGGGGGATACTGTTGGAAATGTTGTCATTGATGGCAAAGGAAATGACAAATAAGGAGCACTTGAAACATCAACAAGGCAAAGAGAGCATGAGACATGAAGTAGAGGCAGTTTTAGAAGGGTCAGTTGATTGGATGTCTGGAGAGGCAGCATATTATAGAAGGAACATTCGAGGTTCTGTGGCAAAAAGGAAACATGTATTGACAGCTGAAATTGTCTATGAAAGTATAAAAAGAGTGTTGAAAAGTTACCTCTTATGCACAGACCATACCATTAGAGGTCATTAAAGGAGTTATGTAAAATGATCTGCAATTTGTAAGGAGTTTGAATAGCATCCAGACTGGAGGGTAGTGGCCTTTGTATTGAATATCTAGCCAACCATGAAATTGTAAGTGATTACTTTTGAGATGGATCACCTGTATATATATATATATATATATATATATATATGGAGAATTGTTTATAAGTTCCATGTGTGACTTCATGTCTTCTTGGTAGAATTACATGGGAATAGTTGAATTCTGAGAGTTAGTATGGATTCTGCGTTCTTGGTTGAATTAGTAATTATGTGCAAAGTCCATATTTCTGTTTTTAATAGCAAGTGCAGTCTATGTAGAGGAGGACTGTAAAATATCCCTCTCGCCCTTGAGAAACTGTGTGTGAAGGGTTGTGGAAATGCCCTGCATACAAGAAGGAATTCGGTGTTGTTGAGTAATTGTAACAAGGATGAATGCCAGTGGTCGAACTAGAAGCAATTGAATATGTTGGAATTAATATCACAATGACTCGACCTTGAAGTGAGAAAGAAAGGTCCGCATGAGGGCTGTTAAATCCTGTGTGGAAGTGTATTCCCGGAACCCTTGAGCCTACGCTTCCCGTAGACAGATTGACACGCATTTATTTTGTAAGAAGGTGAAGTCGGTGGTTGGAGAATCGTGGTGGAGCCACAGAGTCACTTTAACTCTGTCGAAATGTTGGGAGATGGCGCAGATTAATGGAGTTGTACTAGATGGAACTGGATCACTAAAAGACACGAACGAAATCGTGAACAAAGCATTAAACTTAGCAATGGAACTGTAATGATAAAAAAAAAATTGAATCAGAGTTTAGTTATAATAATACATTGAAGAGTGAGTGAAAATAACAAATAATAAAGGCGGATGGAACCTTGAGCGAAGGAGAGGAACCATGAAGAGTGAACAGTAAAAGCGGGTTTCTGGTTTTTATCGCACCGCTTTCGACTGGCAAGCGGTATTCATGAAATCACAGCGATTCCATAGAGGATCTGACACGTGTCCCTGAGTGAATATGGAAAACCGCTCTCATTGCACGCCATCGCGCATTAATCTTCGGCTGAGGACCCCGTGCGATATTGATACAAGCCGTCGATCTGGAGGAAGGTTTATTGAACGGTGATCGCGTTCAGAAGTGGCACGGAGTTTAACCAAAGGTACAAGCATATGTATTCCATTTAATTTCCACCAATCGTATATGTGGGCCCAGAGCCAAAGGTATGTTATAAGTAGTTCAATTGAATTAAAACTCGAGATATATATTTAAAATTCCCAAGGTCCGAAACATATATATGTGTTGATATATATATATAAAATATCAAATCTTATATAATGCATCCATATTGGGTTTATATGTTAAAAGGGCGCTGGAATTTAAATGAATTAAAGGTGTGAAGTCTATCAAATATAAGAAGAAGAGTTGAGAATATATAAAGCTGTGGGGCCCAGAGCTTTTGAAGGTCAACATTGGTTGATCAGTAATTAAAATCCAAGTTTTTATTAAAAAGGTTTAATAATATTGCTAAGAGTTATTAAAAGAGTTATGCAACTGCAATGAACTGGAAAATGAATATAGTGAACCGAAAAAAGGAGGGCGACATTATTAAAGAACTGTATTATAAAAGGACCATGGATATGATACGCGTTGGTTGAAACTGCACAACAGTTATATTAAAAGGATAGTTATATATATGCAGCGGTTACATAACTGCAATGGAGAGGAGAGCGTGCAGAACAGTTTCTTAATAGCAGAAAAAAGGAGAAATCCAGTCAAGCCAAAATCCAGAAAATAAGATGAGTGAAATTGAAGTGTGTAACTGAAAATGTGAATGTAAATGTTGTAATTAAACTTTTATTGTTTGTGATGCATTGGCAAGTCTCCGAAAGAAAACAAAATCCCATTGTAATATTAAAATTAGTACCTACAGTTATATTTTTCTGAGTGAGCTGAAAATAAATGAGGAGGTAGAAGACCAAGGGGTATGACTATCCATTTCGAATTCCTAGAGGAAAACAAACAGTCATCAGGAAATATCTATAAGTAATATCATATTGATATGTATAAAAGAGTTAGAGAGTGAGTGAAGAAAATTCAGAAATGAAGCAGTGAGGCAAAGAAGAAAGAGGAGTTGAGCAGAGAAGAAGGAGGAGCTGAGCAGAGAAGAAGGAGGAGCTAAGCAGAGAAGAAGGAGAAGCTAATAGAGAATATGAGAAGATGCAGAGATGATATAGGGCAGATATGAGAATAGATGAACATCAAAGTAGATGGAATAGAACAGAGCTGATATCCAAGGTAAATCAACAAGTGTTTCTCTTTTTAAAGAGTAAGGAAGTTGGAGCTTCCCTATCAAGTTGTAGCTTGATAGATGTCAGTTGTAGATGAATGAAGTAGGAGCCTCCTGTAGGTTGGTGCCTGCAGAAAATTGATGGGAGTTGGAGCTTCCTTGCAAGTTGTAGCTTGCAAAATTGAGGTAGGAGCCTCCTGTAGGTTGGTGCCTGTAGAAAATCAGTGGTGAGAGGAAGTTGGAGCTTGCCTTTGCATCACAACAATAATAAGATGTGGTTTTCTCCATTTATGGGTTTCCACTTATATTTGGTGTCTCTGTGCATGATTTTTATGTGTTGATCTGGTTTATATCATCTGCTTAATACTTGCTGCTCTCATATTAAGTCTACTGTTACATTATATTAATGCTTGCTGCTCACATTCTAAGATTACTCACAAGTTAAGTTAAACATGAAATGAAGGTGTAAACAAGTGTTAATGAAAAGTTTTAAAAGTCCATTTATGTGTTAAACTGATTCATCCCCCCCCTATCAGTTTAACTAAGGGTTCAGCAACAAAAACTAGGATAGGCTATGAAAGAGAATCAAGTAAAGGAAAAGAAAAGGAAAACAAAAATATTATTTTTGTAAAAGAAAATAAGGATGATGAAGCAGCTCAAATGATTCCTACAAAAGAAGAAACATGCAATGAAGGAGACAGAAACCAGAAGGAACCTCTAATAACAAAGAATGAATTAAATACTCAGCCAACAGAAAAAGACTCATATACCCTTGAGTATGTCAAATTTGGAAGCCATCAAAGGAGATTCTTCCCTCCTATGAAAAATGCCACCTGTTATGCCTGCCCCAAGCTAGGACATATTGTTGCATACTATCATACAAGGAGGATTAATTCAAACCAGCAAAGGATGCAAACAGTGAAGAGACTGTCTCAAGCAAACAAATGGAGAAGACAACCTTTCATCAGGTATGCAAATAGTTTCTATGAATACTGTTTTTACTGTAAGGAATTTGGCCATAAAATCATTGAATCCAGAGAATATGGACAAATATTGATGTTCAAAACCTCAAGGAGGTTTATGAATCATGGAGAGTTTACTCATACTCATAATTCTACTACAAATATGATTAAATGTTGTGTATGCAATAAAATTGGACATATGCCTTCCAAATTTCCTCTTAGAGAATATGGGTCATCATCTCATAAAAGGTACCAAACAAAAGGATGCATGCAGTGGAAAAAGAAGGTGAATAAATGTGACCTGGCTCTAACAGCTCAAGACCTGAAAAGCCAATGGTATTTGGACAATGGTTGCTCAAAGCATATGACAGGAGATAGAAGCAATTTTATAACCTTTGATGAAAAGAAATCTGGAAATGTTACTTTTGGCAATGACAAAGCAGGGAAAATCAAAGGAAAAGGCTCGGTCAGTCTAGATAATGGCAGAGGAAAGGCCCAAGATGTACTATTTTTGGATGGGCTAAAAGCAAATTTGCTAAGTGTCATTCAAATGTGTGATAAAGGCCGTGAAGTTCTTTTTAGAGCACAAGACTGTGCTGTGAAGTCAGGTCAAGCACCACAGGAAAGACTCTGATCAAAGGTGTTCGAACAGAGAGTAATGTCTACATAGTGAAAGAAGAGAATGAAGCATGTCATCTTAGCAAACTTGAGGAGTCATGGCTATGTCATAGGAGATTGGGACATCTTAACTTTGACCATATCATCAGGCTGAGCAAGAAGAAATCCGTCAGAGATATACCAACAATAAAAAGGCCTTCAAATACCATATGCAAATCTTGCTAATTGGGAAAATAGACCTGGACATATTTTAAGACCAAAGATGAGCTATCGACAAGTAGGCCACTTCAGCTGGTACACATGGACCTATGTGGACCTTCAAGAACTAAAATTCCAAGTGGAGAATCCTACTTCATGCTGATAATAGATGATTTCTGAAGAATGACATGGGTTGCATTTCTCAAATATAAATCAGAAGCACTTGAGAAATTCAAGATATTCAAGGAAATGATAGAAAATCAAATAGGATGTAAGCTAAAATGCATGAGATCAGATAGAGGAGGTGAATTCACAGACTATGACTTTGCAGACCTATGAAATGAACATGGGATAAAGCAACAGTTAACTATTGCAGGGACACCTCAACAGAATGGAGTGGCATAGAGACAAAACAAGTCTATACAACAAATTGCCAGAGCCATGATGCAAGAAAGTAACATTCCCCAAACCTTCTGGGCAGAAGCAGTACACACAGCTGTGCATAACAAAGCTCATTTAAGACCAAACAGTGACAAGACTCCTTATGAACTATGGCATGGTAAACCAACATCAATCAAGCACTTTAGAGTCTTTGGAAGCAAGTGTTACATAAAGAATAATGATGAAAATCTGGGGAAGTTTGATGCAAGAGCAGATGAAGGAATATTTTTAGGATATGAATCCAAAAGTAAAGGTTACAGGTGCTACAACAAGACTCTTCGAAAAATTGTAGAAAGCATTGATGTAAGATTTGATGAAGAACTACCAAACAAGACAAGAAGTACAGACTACAGCAATCCTCCAGAAGATCATGAAGAAGAGAACCAAGATGATGATGAAACAAGAAAGACAACAGAAGATACTGAAATGAGCTCAAAAGGCCCCTCAAGATACACTCAAAAGAACCATCCAGAAGATCAAACTATTAGGGACAAGAGTGTAGGAGTCTAGACAAGAAGACAACTAACTAAACAGACATAAGAAGTATACCTAGCTATGTTATCACAAATAGAGCCAAAGAAGTTTGAAGAAGCCAGCAAGGACAAGTATTGGGAGAATGCTATGAATGAAGAATTGGACCAAATTGAGAAGAACAATACCTGGGAATTAGTTCCAAGACCCACTGAGAAAAATGTCATAGGCTCAAAATGGGTATTCAAGAATAAAATAAATGAACAAGGATAAGTAATCAGAAATAAAGCCAGACTTGTCTGCAAGGGATATTCATAAATTGAGGGTCTTGATTATGATAAAACATTTTCCCTTGTAGACAGAATGGAAGCCATCAAAATGTTTTTGGCCATTGCATGCTACCATGACTTCAAGGTATATCAAATGGATGTGAAATCTACCTTCCTGAATGGAGATATAGAAGAAGAAGTCTACATGGAACAACCTGAAGGATTCTAATTAATAGAAAAAGAAGACTATGTGTGCAGACTAAAGAAGGCTCTATATGGACTGAAAAAAGCTCCTCGTGCTTGGTATTCAAGGCTGGATAAGTACTTGCAGAAACAAGGCTTTAAGAGAGGAGAAATAGACAACAATCTATACATAAAAGCCCATGAAAATGAACTCCTGATTGCTGTAGTATATGTTGATGACATCATGTTTGGAAGCAACAAAGACGAGTTAGCAAAAGGATTTGCTGAAGAAATTAAATCGGAGTTTGAGATGTCTATGATTGGAGAGCTCACCTTCTACTTAGGACTTAAAATTCAGCAAAAGAACATAGGTACATTAATCTCACAAGAAAAATACTTAAAAGAGATGTTGAGAAAGTTCAAAATGGAATACTGCAAACCTGTGTCAACACCCATGATCATTGGATGCAAGCTATGTGCTGATGATGGATCTGCTGATATAGATCAAAGACTTTACAGATCCATGATAGGAAGTCTGCTGTACCTAAAAGCAGCTAGACCAGGCATTATGTTGGCAGTAGGACTTGTGGCTAGATATCAAGCAACACCAAAACAAAATGACCTTCTAGCAGTCAAAAGAATATTCAAATATCTACAAGGAACTGTACAGTATGGGCTATGGTATCCAAAAGGCAAGAGATTCACTTTGACAACATATAGAGATGCAGATTGGGCCAGCTGTGTAGATGACAGGAAAAGCACAAGTGGAGGTTCATTCTACTTGGGAAAAAGTCTAGTGGCATGGCTAAGCAAGAAACAAACATTTATCTCTCTATCTACAGTAGAAGCAGAATACATAGCAGCAGCAGCATGTTGCACACAAGTCATGTGGATGAAAAAAACCCTCCAAGACATGAAGGGAAGCATTGATGAACCTATCTCTATCGAATGTGCTAATACAAGTGCAATAATTATATCAAAAAATCCTGTACTTCATTCAAAAACTAAACACATCCCAATAAAGACCATTTCCTAAGAGAACAAGTAGCACAAAAGGTAGTGAAGTTGGAATATGTGCCAACAAAATAACAAACAACAGATATATTCACAAAACCTCTTGCTAGAGAGCCATTCGAATATTTGAGAAACAAACTAGGTGTAGTGTCTTCAGATACTACTCTCTGACAGAAAAAGAAAGATTCATTCCAGGGGGAGAACAGAAAAGAACACATCATTCCAAGGGGAGATCAGTCAACAAAGAGAGTCACAAAAGAGCCAGATAAACTAAGCAGAGCATGAAATAGGTCCTCAAGATCAGAGTAACATGGACGAGATTTATAAGCACACTGGGAAATGAGCAACCCTTTTCCATTGATGTCAAAGGGGGAGGAAAAGAAAGCAACAGAAGAAAGGATCCTAAAAGGCAAGCAGAGGAAGTGTATTGCCATCAATGCCAAAGGGGGAGACTGTTGGAAATGTTGTCATTGATGGCAAAGGAGATGACAAAGGAGACATCATAGAAGCAGAGAGAGAAAAATATGCAACAAGATGTAGAGAGGGTCGAGCAGTAGCAAAAGAAGAAAGGCAGTAAAATAAGAGGATGCAGAGATAGAGTACAGAGTACAGTGACACAGGGAAACAATCATGCACAAGATAGAGGATGCCGAGACAGAGAATACAGAGGTAGAGCCGTGAGATGAAATGGTCAAGCAGTAGAGAAAGTTTGCAGAGAGTACAGTGAAACAAAGACAGATAATACAGAGGCAAAGACAGAGAATAACAGAGGCGGAGATAGAGAATAACAGAGGTGGAACTAGTAAGGGCGCAAAACCAAGAAAGGAACTGTAATTACACAGTGAAAACCTAATGGAGTTGGGCATTCAACATATGGAAGCACAATATTATAATGTCGAGAACGCAATAGGAAACAGGGGCGAAAGCGGGAATTATTTTAATAAGAGTTAAAATTTGATGAAGCAGAACCATGTGCTAGACGGAACCTTGAGCAAACAGTGAAACCAGAGTTTTGGAAGCCAACAGTATCACGTGCGTTTGGGAGTGGTAAGTGGATTTCACTTTTTGAACGCAATCTATGTCGCTGATGGACACGTGTCTTTGGGTGGTATTTGGATACCACTTACATCACGTAATTTTTGTGCGTTAACCTTTGGCCCAAAGAAACACGCGATATTGTGCGTCATTCGTCGGATGGGGGTCCAAAGTTCAGTTGGAGCGCGAGAGTACATTGACCATCTGATCTATGCGATGTTTAATGCAAATAAATATCCTGTGGGGCCAATCGTTATTTTATATTGACTTTGATAATTTGCGTGGAGGTTTCATACATCGTTTGTTGATGTCGGGTGCATGAATTAAATGGGCAGCGACATTAAAATTCCTAAGTCCGACCCCTTATATTATAATGTGTTGATGGTTGGCTATTAACCAAGATCAAGACTTATTACAATGTTGAGAAAGGCGAAGGTTATAACGTATATTAATATAGGTTGATATATATGAAGCGGACCCGTGTAATTGGATTTATATGCTGAGCACAACATATTCATATGCATGGTATATACCTATGTTGAATTGTGATAAAGCGTAAGGTGGGCCGAATGCAGGTTGAGTTAGTCCACGTGAATTTGAATACATGGTAGAGTGTTCACATATAAGTTAAATACGTGGGTTTTATTATAAGGTTCATAATAAATTGAACGGGGCCGTAATATATGTCTATATATTATAAGTGATATGCAAGTCACAAAGGGGTGCTACGTATGATGGTTAGCATATAGAAGTATGCTGTGGGCCCGAGCACTATTACATGAAGTCGGGGTTTGATATCTATTGCAATGTTAATATGTTACATGGCTAAATCCATGCTGTGAGTGGAAGTGTTAAATAAAATATGGATCCCGGAAGGTTATATAACTATATATATTAGTGCTAGGCTTAAGTCTTAGTCAAATACTTAATATAATGTTGATGGAGGATATTATATGTGTAGTGTGGGACCACATGTAAAACGGAAGAGATCAATACATGTTTATTCCGAGAATCTTAACCCAAGCTGAAGGATACATAAAATCTGAAGCGGCAAAGTATATATATATATGTGTGTGTGTAACGCGTTATATATAAAGGAAAAAGGTTACAATATAAGAGCATATGTATTATATTCTTGTGCGTGAGATTAAAAGAACAAAATTTTCTATTGTTCGGGTTTAAAACAAACAAAGTATTATAAGGTGGGACCCTCACAAATCGCATCGGAGAAAATTATGGCAGCGGAACATGTTAATAAAATTTCTGATGGCGATTGCGGACCCGATAGGTTATAAATGGTGACTCATATTTGTTTGAGTTTCGGCTTAAGTGCATCGAAGAGATTCATCACATCAGAGGTGAAAGAGTAATGAACAACCTAAAAGTTCCGATTGCGATTGAGCGATCAGATGATAGCCGTCGAATTTGCTGAAGGATGGACGGCATATATGACTTGTTTGATTACATGGTGGGGCCTTTTCTAATCAGATCGGAGAACTCCAATTGCATCGACACAGTGAAGTGAAAGTGAACAGTGAACCATCGCATCAGAGTAACACAAAACATCAGAACATGTAATTGAAAGTTCCGATTACAATCAATCACATCGGAGCATAAGAAAAGATCGAATAGTTGAACAGAAAAGGCATTTTATATATTAAAAGGGTTTATTATGATTATATCGCTGAGAGGCATTTGCGTTATATAGAAATGGCGGTTTATGTTTTAAAAATGCGTTTGTTATTACGCCGAGAGTTGATTTGTGTTATATAAAAAACGCAGTTAATTATATGCAGGAGTTACCCAACAGCAGTGAACATAAAAGCATACAAAGAGGAAAAAGACAGAGACAGCTGCAGAAAAGACAGCATGCAGTGATCCAAAATACTGAAAGGGTTGAGTTTGAATTCTCATTGTAACTAAATGTAATTATTTTGATTGGTTTATATTTTTTGTGATGCACTGGCAAGTCTCCATAGGAAACAAAACTCCAATGTAAAACTGAAAGTTGTACAAATGGCTGTAGTTCTCTGAATGAGCTGGATAAAGAAGTGAGGAGGCAGAAGGTGAAGATTCATGGCTATTCACTTTGAATTCCCTGTGGAATACGAACAAGTATGAGGAAAACTGTATAAAGGACATCACAGTGATATGCATAGGGAGGTTAGAGAATGCATAGTATGAAGAATTGAGGTAGAGAAGATAAGAAAAAGGAGGAGCAAAAAGAGATGCTACAGAAAAGAGCTGATATCTAAGGTAAATCAACAAATATTTTCTTTTGATAGAATGAGGAAGTTGGAGCTTCCCTATCAAGTTGAAGCTTGATAGATGTTAGTTGTAGTTGACTGAGGTTGGAGCCTTCTGTAGGTTGGTGCCTGCAGAAAATTAGTGGTGAGAGGGAGTTGGAGCCTGCCTTTGCATCACAACAATAATAAGATGTGGTTTTCTCCCTTTATGGGTTTCCACTTATATCTGTTGTCTCTGTGTGTGTTGCCTATGTGTTGATATGTTCTATCCAATCTTCTTAATGCTTGCTGCTCTCATAATAAGTTTGGTGTCACATTATCTTAATACTTGCTGCTACATATTAAGACTGTTCACATATTAAGTTGGTTATAAAATTAAGTTGTAAATAAGCTTGATGAATTTTTTTAAAAAGCTCATGTATGTGTTAAACTGATTCACCCCCCCCCTCTCAGTTTAACTAAGGATTCAACAATTTCTCTCTGACTTGGTCAACAACCCAACTGTTGGGGCATATAATTGGCATATTTTGTTTTAAATGATCGGGATAAGGCACACTTATACCATTCAACTGTCTAAATTCTTTCATGTCACTATCCCACTTCATCCTTTTTTTTTTGTACAGTGCGACCCATGGTTGTGTCACTTCAGAACTGTAAAGAACGAATTTATTGATTGCCCCAATTTATGCATTCGTTGATGAAATCAAATCGACATAAAGTACATATGAGATCAAAATATACATTATATCGAAGTTCAACATGAATATTTAATTTGAGTAAATTTGACAAATTATAGTTCTCTTATTCTTTATCAAGCGCCTTTTTCCACTCGTTTGGAGAAACTCCCCTTATATTTTGTCTTCATCCCTTTCATTGTCCCAATCATCGCATCTAGTGTGTTGTTGATATCCTTGATGTACTCACTGGCATAATAGAAAGGCTCATAGTATATGTACCTCTCTTCCATAGACCATCTACCATAGAAAGACTCATATGATATGTATGCTTCTCCTGATAAGAGCTTCTGGCATTTTGGAGTTGTTTGAATATTTTGTACATTTTAACTTGATTATGAATTTGCATGAACCTGCAAATTTGTATACATTAATTTTATTCAGTTGATTGTCATGGATAAAAAAATAAATCAATTAGATAATGGAAATATAAATAAAATATGAAGTAATTACGTTTGGAGATGGATAGGGAGAAATCTGGGATGGACTTTGACAAATATTATGGAACATGCTAGATTTTGAAGAATTTTCCATTTGATATAATTATGATATTTTCTCCCTGCATTTGAGCAAAATCAACAATAATTTTTTTTGTAAATACCTTAAAGTAATTTTAGTGCCTTAAAAAAGGAGTTATTGATATCAGTGCTAATGTACTATTAATCGTACCACTGCGGTTTTATTACCTGATGGACTAGTGCAGTTAGTTAAAAAACACATCAAATATTGGGGAAAAAATGAATCTTTTTTTTTAAAGTTAAAAACATAGCGGTAAACTGAAAAATGAGCGGAAAATGATTTTTGGAAATATGATTTCATAAAAATTTCTTTAAATAGTAAAAGGTATTCATTTTTTAATTATTTTTGCAAAAAAATTCAGGGAGGTATTTGCACAAGAGATATACCTGGAGTAGGTGAGCACCGTGGAGCAGCGAAATACTTTCGAACAATAGCACTAGTCAAAGAATAAAAATTTCAAACATGTTGTGATTCACAAAAAAACCTTGTAGTATAGTAAAAATGTTAAATTTTACTGTAACCATTTTTTTTTTTTTTACAGTTTCTATAAGATTTAATAATGCATTCCTGGATGCGGGTGATGAATAGTAGCTTATCGGTGGAAGGCATGGATTGCAACAACTATCCTAGCCACTTACAGCCGCTCGCATGCAGTACCTCCACCATTAAAGACCTGCAGAAGGCCCGTTTGATGCCACTCCTCCACTTGCTCAGCATTAATCTCGTGTGATTGGAGCTATCAATGATAATGTTGCATGCCAATTCCCTTGCTCTTTCTTTCAATTTGCCAAACTGCTCAGCTATAGCCCTCCATTTTTCTTCTGCCTTCGTTTAGACTCTCCCTGCAATAAGAATGCGCAGTCAGCTCTGAGTAGCCCCAAAATTCCGTCACTCCATTCTGCGTCTGAGCTCAATTCTTCTCCGCCTGCTTGTCCTCCTTTACCACCCACGGTTACCCCTTCCTTTGGGCCTACTCAAGCTCCATACTCAATCTCTCAGGGCTCCCACTCCCTTTTGACTGTTCGCAAGAAGAAAATGCAGCAACGTCAATGTATGAGATGCCGATGGGGTGGAGGCGGCAGAGGAGAAAGTGGACGAAGTTGCTCGAGGCCGCCCCTCTTGGCTGGGGATAATGAAGCCAACTAGCCTTTCGCTAGCAATGTTGCCAGCGTCATCTTCCGTAGTGAATTGAATAGATCACGGGTAACAGTAACAATCACAGTTGCATTCCAAGAGGAGGCTTCTAGTGATGTAAGTCAAGGCTCTAGAGCGTGAAAGAGGCAAAGGAATTCCATTATCTCGAACAGGCCTCTGCAGGTTGCTTGGAAAGAAATCAACCTCCCAGTCAAGACCGACTCTCAGAATTCTGGCAGTGACAGTTCGAGCTCTCAAACCTCCAGCAGTGACGACTCCATGCGCGAGGACACAGCTTTGAAGAGCTTCAGCTCTCCTTCTTCCTCTGATCTTTTAGCCCAAAACTCTAGAGAAAAGGCGGGCGACCCAGATGAAGGCTACAGCTGCCCAATTGTGGAAGAAAGCTACCCCACAATGACAGTTAGTCTCATGAAAGGTTATTTTCTCTTTTTTTGGAGTTTTTGGTGTTGGGATTGGTGCATTTTTGGAAATTTCGAATGTACTCTCTATAGCACAGATAGTTCTAGTATTTTTATGCACATTCAGTTCTGGAACAGTATCAGTAAGCTGGTTTTCCATGCTTGGGAAACAAATTTTTGGGTCGGTTTCCTGGTCATTGGAAGCCTATATTTTGATACAGTATGATTCTTTTGATTCAGCTTCCCTCCAGCGTAGGCCAGTTTTGCCACCTTGGAGGTGATTGCTTGCTTTGTACACTATGTTTTTATAAATAGATTAAACCAACTTAGAAAAAAAAGATTTAATACATGCATAGTAAAAAATTTAAATTTTACTATGCACTTCAATAATAAAATAATTTACAATCTCTATTCAGAAAAAAACAAAAAATCCATTCTTTCGTCAAACCCTCTTCTTGTTTAAGTGACTGTAAAAATTCACAATTAGGGATTTCCATTTAACATTTATAGGGTTTGTATTACTATATATATAATATTATCACATCTAACCTACGAGACCACTTGAAGAGTTATATCCCAATCCTTGTCGGCCCTTGGAATTTTTTTTTGAAAAGGGCTTTTGTTAATTGGTGTGCCCTATTTATTATCGCGCACCGGTGCATGATTTTAGTATGATGCACCGATGGCGTATTGATAAAAAAACATAGTTTGATAAAAAAAATTTCCATTAATCTTTGTTTATGTTAATCAATGTTCTTGTATTAATATAATGTCTTGGGTATACTATTAACAAATAGCACCTTACATTGTTGCTACTATAGGGGCGGTGCATTTAAAATAGCATATCACACTGTTGTCGATGCTTAAATGGCGAAAGTCGTACCGGGGCAGTTAAATATATAAACACACCATTTTATTGATTTTATTTTTTTCCTAAAAAGTATGTGATTTATTTATGAAATATATTAATGAATGGTACATGTTTTATATTGATAAACAAATGCCTCACAAGAGTTCAAGTAACAAAAACACTCATAGCACATCCAGAAAAGAAAAAAAGGAAAGTTATTTACAAAAATTAAATTTTTGAACTATATGTAAGTTTAAATAATATGTATTTTTTATTGTGTATGATGAAGAGCCACAAAATGATGAAGCTCGATAAGGTTATTTCTGATCTAAGACCAAAAGAGAGTAAAATCTTGATGGAAAAATTGCAGAAGGATGAATAAGTTGAATGAAAAAATACTATTGATCCAATATGACTTTCTTTATTGTATTTTCATTAATAATATACCTAAAACTATTAAATAGTGCTGAGATTCAACAAGAAAATTTTAGCACCAACGCCTAGTTGCATTAAGCACCCAAACTAGGGTGGGGCCCACATTCCTATTTTTGGGTGCATGTATATTTTGGTTATCCCTTAATTAAGATGGACAATAAACGGTAATCTATTCTCAATGTAAACTTGAAATAGTTAACTGAGAGTGATAAAATTTGTTAGCTAGTGGATTTTTAGTTAGAGGTAGTTGGTGAGGCATGCATAGTAATTCTAGTTGTAACCAAGTTCGAAGTGCAGTGGTGCATTAGTTAATGCATGTTGTAATCAGTTTAACTGAGTTAAGTGAGGTAAACTCAGTTGTGCTAGTTGTAGCTGAAGATACACTAGTGAGAGATGAAGAGAATTAAATATTAATTAATTCACAATCATTGATATCACATGCAACTGATGATTTACTATTATTAGGTGCATGCATGTCAGATCCAGTGGAGACCTAGTTGCGTTCTAGGTGAAAGGGAAGTTGACTATCATTTGTAGGATTATTGTATTTCACACATGAAAAAAAACACCCATTGGAGTTTCCATGATAATTTTTCATTCAAGGAAGGCAAAAAATCCTATTTTTTAGGGATTTCATTCATGAGGAATTGCACAAGAAAGTCAGATTGTCTAGAGGCTGAGAATTGGCTATGTGTTGGCCAGTTTTGTTCATGACAGTGTGGGACAATTAGCTAAGTACTGGAGGTCTCTTGTGAGAAGACTTTTATATGTAATTGTTTCATGATCCATGCTTAATATACAATAGAATATAGTGGGGTTTTTAGCTATAAGATTTCCTCGGGAAATTATCTATGTTGTGGTTGATTTGATTCTTCTTCATGTTCATCTTATTAGCGATTGTGTTTTTAATTCTGCAAAATATTTGTAGAAGAAATCCAGTATTTAACTTTAGTACATTGTTATATCGGGTGAATCCATGATATAAATGTATGTTGTATAATTTCTACACTGTATCAGAGCACAAGAAATTGCAGAAGTGAAGTAGGAGCTAAGTTTTATGACTGGATAGAGTTCAAATTTGTAGAAAGACTTTCTTGGTGCTACAACTGATTTAATATTGAAATGGATTTCAATGGATTAAGGTTGGAGTATGCATTCGAGGGCATATCAAACATTACTTGGAAGGAGAGGATAGAGGCAATAATTGAAGACAATGCCTTAAAGGAATTCATTGACAGTGATGTTCCTGAACCCACTATGAAAGATGTTGCAAATATTGATGCATGATAAAAGAAAGTGGAAAAGGCAAGGAGGATCCTATTAGAGGGAGTACGTGACCACTTTGTCTCAAGCCTCCATGGGAAAACCACACCATATTAAATGTGGAAGGCTTTGATGGATCTATTCCAAAGAAAAAATGACCATAGGAAATTGGTGCACAAAGATAAACTCAGGAAGATCAAGATGGAAAATGGCGACACCATTCAAGAATATCTAACAAAGTGTCCAATGTCGGGATGAAATAGGGAACCTTGGAATAATAGTTGTTGATGATGATTTGGTGAGATTGTCTCTCCTAGGACTTCCTAAGAGTTGGAACAGTTATCAAGACTCTGTCAATGGAAGGGAAAATTTTCCAGATTGGGAACGATTGTGGTTAGATTTGGCGCAGGAGGAGTTCAGACGGAACACCAGAGATGGATATTCTTCTAAAAATGAGGATAAAGAGGATTTTTCTTTGTCTACAAAGGTGAGGAAGGGGAAGGGGAATAAATTACATTCTAAATCCGAGTGTAAGAATGACAAGAAGCACGACATGTCCAAGGTGAAGTTCTTTCACTCTCACGAGCATGGGAATTTTGCTACTAAATGTCCACTAAAGAAGAAGAAAAATAAGAATGGAGGATCTATAGCTGGTTAGGCCCTTACCTTGAAATTTGAGCTTGAATTCTCATTGATCGCATGCATGGTGTCCAGTGGATGGGGATCTATGTGGTATTTGGATAGTGGCGCTTCCTTTCACATAACGAGAGAGAAGGAACTTTTCAGTGACCTGGAGGAGAAGGATCTCCAGATGCGTACTGAAATGGGCAATGATGGGAAGTAAAATGCTACCAGTATTGGTACCATTACCTTCCATATTCAGTTAGGTAAACCCTTTCAATTAAAATATGTAATGCATGTACTAGGTCTAAAGAAAAATTTGGTCTTAGTTGCAATTTTGGAGGATAGAGGCTATGATGTTGTCTTTAGTGAAGGAAAATATTTCCTACGACATAAAAAAACACGACAAGCCAAGATGATAGGGATTCGAGTTAAGAATATATACAAGCTCGAGGTAGATTAATGTACAACAATTATGGGCAAGGAAGATCAATGGTGAGTGGGGATGAGGGTAAATTATGGCACAGGAGATTGGGCCATCTTAACCATGGAGCCTTGAAAGTCATGAAACATATTTAAACTGGTCTTCATAGTGGTACAGTTGCGCAGTAAGACACATGCAAGGGATGTACTATGGGAAAATATGTAAAGGCCATCTTTCCTGAGAAGGAAAAATGAGCTTCGGGGATCCTTGAGAGAGTTCACATAGATGTTTGTGGTCTTTTCTCTATTGCTTCAAAAGAAAAAAATAAGTAGTATGTAATATTTGTTGATGAATTTTTTCATAAGTATTGTATATTCTTCATGCAAAAGAAAGATAAAAAATTCTCTAAGTTCTATGAGTTTAAGGCACTGGTGGAGAAAGAGTTGGGGAAGCAAGTGAAGGCTCTTAGAAGCGATAATAGTAGAGAATACATCTCTAATGAATTCAAGAACTTCTGTAGCAAGAAAGGAATTCGAAGAGAACTCATAGCGCCTCATAACCCACAACAGAATGGGGTCATGGAGAGAAAGAACATAACTATTGTGGGTACAGAATGAGCGATGTTGCATGATCAAGGCCTACTGATGCATCTATTGGTGGAAGCATGCAACACAATGGTATATGTGTAAAATTGTTGTCCTCATAGAGTACTTGGCATGAGTACACCTGAAGAGGCTTTCATTGGTAAGAAACTTGATGTTTCACACTTTAAGATTTTTGGCTCATTTTTTTATGTGCATGTGACCAAGGACGCCAAGAAGAATGTGGAACCAAAAACTGAGGTTGGGATTTTTGTGGGGTACACTAAAACACCCATAATTATCGTGTGTATTTTCTAAAAAAAAGAATGATTGTTGTGCGATGGGATATAAAATTTGATGAGGAGAAATCCATGCAGTTGTCCCTTGAGAGGGAGCTGGACTTGCATGTAGAGGAGGACCTGTTGGTTCCCAAGTATGAGCCTCAAGATGTGGATCAGCCACTTGAGGAGGTTCATGGAGTGGAGGAAAACACTCTTGCAGTGCCATCCATCAGAAACGGCAGAATGCTCACCACGAAAGCTGATAGATTGTGACTTGATGCTACAGAGAATGTAGGAGCCCCTACTTCACAGCTTAGACAGAGACAGTCTCCTGACCAATTTACTGGATACATGGCTCTTATGAGAAAATGTATTGTGACTAAACTATATTCCTTTCAGGAAATAGTGTAGAAACAAACTTGGGTTGATGCAATGGTGGAGGAGTATGACTCCATTGTCAAGAACACTGCATGGGAGATAGTCCCAAGACTGGTCGAAAAATTAGTTGTTGGATCAAGATGGATATACAAGGTAAATCAAGCTGTTGATGGGAGTGTGGAGAAATAAAAGGCCAGATTTCTGTCCCGAGGATTCTCACAGATTGAGAGGATATATTATGATGAGACATTTGCACCTGTTTCAAGGTACTTTTTCATAAGATCCATCCCTGCACTCTCAACACATATGGGTTGGCACATTCATCAGATGGATGTGAAAACTGTGTTTCTCAATGGGATAATTGAGGAAGAGGTGTACATAGAGCAACCTGAAGGCTTCAAAACTTTCAATTGTGAGTCGCATGTGTGAAGACTCGAAAGAGAAATGTACGGGTTCAAGCAAGCACCCCATGCTTGCTGCACTCAGATAGAGAGATATTTTCACTGGACTGGGCTGGTGAAGCAGATGAAAACATGTAACAGATTGTGGTTGAGGGTAAGTTATTGATTATTTTTCTCTATGTTGATGATCTAATTTTGGCTAGTGATGAGAAACTGATACACTCATTAAAGGAGGATCTTGCAAGGGAGTTCGAAATGATGGACATGGGACCCATTCATTATTTCCTTGGATTGGAAATATGGTAGCAGGATGGTGAAATTTTTGTGTCCTAAGGAAAGTATGAAAAGGAGATACTGGGTAAGTTTAACATGGAGAGATACAAATCTGTGAATACTCCTCTTCTAGCAAATTGGAGGAAAGAGGATGCTACTTCTGGAGAGGTAGTGGATGCTACTATCTTCAGTCAGTTAGCAGGTTCACTGATGTATCTAGTGAACACCATAACATATATTTTCTACCCAGTTAACTAGCTAAGTCAAGTTATGGTTAAGCCTACCAAGCTCATTTGGAAGGCAAGGAAGGATGTATTGAGATACCTGAGGGGCACAAAAAATTTTATGGTCTATGGTACAAATATACAGAGGGAGTGAACATTCAAGGCTTCACAGATGTAGATTGGGCGGGCAGTCCATCAGACAGAAAGAGCACATCAGGAAGGATATTTAGGATCAATAATGGTTTCCTGGTACAATAGGAAACAACGATCTGTAGCACTCAATTCAACGGAAGCATAATACATGGTAGAAAGTCAAGTTGCATGTGAGGAAATCTGGATGACTAGGATCTTGGCTAGTTTGTTTGGTTCTTATATGGATCCGATAGTGACTCATTTTGATAGTTAGAGTTGCATTAAACTCTCGATTAATCATGTGTTTCATGATAGGTCCAACCATATAGACATATGGTACCATCATCTCAGAGATTGTGTGAAGATAAGGATAATGTTTCTTCAGTACATTCCCATGGAAGATTAGGATGCAGATATTCTAATGAAGGCGCTCACCAGGAGAAAATTTGAATACCATATAGATAGCATCGGGGTGAAGGATAATCCCTTTTTCGTTGAGAGGGAGTGTTGAGATTCAACAATAAAATTTCAACACCCATGCCTAGTAGTATTAAGCACCCCGATGAACCCTTATCTAAAATAACATGGTGGGGGATGAATCAATTTAGTACATTCTTGGACATTTAAGAATATTTTCATTCAACTCATTTACATCATCATTTTATAAGCAGCTTAATACATAATGAATCAACAAACTTAATGTGTGGACAACAAGTAATTAGGCAGATTAAAACATCACATCAACACATAGTCATCAAGCACATGGGAATCAAATATAAGTGGAAACTCATAAGGGAGAAAACCACATCTTATTATTGTTTTGATGCAAATGCAAGCTCCAACTCCCTCTCACAACTGATTTTCTGTAGGCTCCAACCTACAGGAGGCTACTACCTCAAATTATGCAAGAAACAATTTTCAAGTAAGCTCCAACTGCCATGTATTTTCTACAAGCTAAACCCTATAGGAGGCTCCTACCTCAACCAACTCCAACTAGACATATATCAAGATTCAACTTGAAACAGAAGCACAAACTCCCATGTATTTTCTACAGGCTACAACCTACAGGAGGCTCCTACTTCAACCAGCTCCAACTGGACATATATCAAGCTACAACTTGATATGGAAGCACCAACTCCCTCACACTACAGTAAAATCATATGTTGATTTACCTGGATATCAACACTATTTTATGCCTTCTTCATTACTGCCATTTCAGCCTTCATGTCTTCTTTATATCAGCTCTGGATGTGCACATCATATCTTTCTGCTCACTCTCATTCTTCCACTCTCTAACCTTCTAAAGCTCTCTTACATTCTTCTTCTCTCTTGCATTCTGTAGCTTTCCAACCTACTTCTGCACAATGATATTACATATCTTATACATATAACTCTTGAATATTTGCATTCGACAGGGAATACGAAGTGAACATGCCTGTCTCTCTACCTTCCACCCATTCAATTCCTTACACTTCAGTTTAGGTTATTACATTAGTCATAATCATTACAATAGTCATTAGAGTTTTTCCTATACCTATGGAGACTTGCCTTTGCATCACAAACAACATCAAATAATCAATGAATTTACATTTACAGTTACAAAAATATTTCAATTCAACCCTTTTAGTTTCTTTCTTTTTTGTTCATTTTGTCTTCTCTGCCTGTTGTCCCTTTGTATTCTCTACCTGCTATTATATTTCCAACTGTGTAGCGTAACTGTATTTTCTGTCTTGTTGTTATGTTTGAAAATAGTGCAGCATAACCGTCTTTACCCGACTCGACCCACTCTACCTATTATATAGTAACTACAACATTCAAACTTCTATTCCCAGAGATTTTCTGCTCTGCACGTTGTGTTGGGTCTTTCACCTGAGTCTACCTACCCATGTTCAGACTTTTCCTTTGCTACCCAAGTCCACTCATGCGTTCAGAATTTTCTTTATAAACTGGTGTAACCACATACAGCCTTGGACCTAAAATATATTAGAAAGGAACTCTAGAATGAATCACATTGGACCTCATATTGCATATCGATGTTCCTTGTGTTATTGCTATATAAAGCTCTCCCGCTTTTCTTAAGAAATTTATTATAAAACGAAATTCGACATTCCTCTATGTTATATGTTATATACACTTCTCCTGATGTGATTTCATAAGCTAATACCCATACACCCAGACTTTTAAATGTATTATCATCTACCTTTGGAAGGTATCACGTCCAGTCTCTCATCACAGTTCGACACTTTTTATTGTTTTCCATTGCACTCTAGTCCTTCTGAACTCTCGATCTGCGATATGCGGAGGGGTCCCACCTATCTTATCACAATTTTCATGGCACTTTCCTATCACAGTTTCCACATCATATATTCTTATTGAAGTTTCATTCCGATCTTTGGTTATAACCTCTTGCAACATGTGATTTGCGATAAAAGGTTTGGGTCCCACCATGGTGCCACATCACTGCCACATTGTCTACCATGTCAACTACCATGTCGTCTACCATGTCACTTGCCACATCATCAATATGTATTTGAAATTTTTGAGGTTAGTTCCACGTTGTCTTCCATGTCAGCAGCCATGTCAGCAGCCACGTTACTTGCCACGTCAGCTGCCATGTCATCTCCCGAACTTAGCAAGTTTAAAAATTTTGCAATATTTATAATTTTTCGATTTCACAACCCGCATCAAAAACCTTATCGCATGTCCCACATTTTAGCATTTACCATAATGGGTTTTCCTTATTTTCTGCGGTATGTGATATATTTTGCATCACAACTTAAAACATATAGCTTGCAATGATTTATAAATAGAAATGAAAATCGTCGATTGCGATGTGTGGTATGCCAACACTGTTATGAATGTGTATTTGGACGACTTGACCCGCTCGTTCACTCCTTCACGCCTTTGATTATTTGGTTGCACCCGTTCATTTCTTCTTTGTTGCATGTAGAACACCCAAATCATTCATGATCTTCTAAATGAAGAACCACTGTTCTGCACGTGTTTTACAACTAGCCTGACTTGGCTCGTGCATTCATTACTTTTCTTTGTGGTACGCATTTTGTATGTGTTTATTAATTTACTTAGGAACATTCACGACTCTGCCCACTCGTGCATGTTCACAACTCATTCCAAACTTGCTTCCTTTGTTTCATTTTCTTCTTGATAAAGATTCTAATTTTGCTCCTCTCTGCTCCTTTTCCTTAGATAATGATCTAATGCTGCTCCTTGCCTCTCTACTCCTCCTCCGCCTCTCTTTTATGCTTTGTCACTGCATCATTGCCTGATCTTCTCATTTTCCTTATAGATGTTGCTTCTTTGCTCCTTTGCCTTAATTATACTTCTGTTGCTGATCCATGCCTCGTTTTTGCTCCTTTGCCTTTCTCCTTTTCCTCTAATCTTGCTCCTCTACCTCTCTTTAATGCTTTCTCACTGCATCATTACCTGATCTTCTCCTTTGCCTTATTTCTGCTGCTTCTCTACTCCTTTTCCTTAATGATAATTCTGGTTCTGATCCATACCTCTTTACTGCTCCTTTGCCTCTAATGCTTCTCCTTTGCCTCTCTTTTAAGCTTCTCCACTTAACTTTTCCCTTATTTTCCTTATTTTTCCTTTATAATCTAGCTGATCCTCATAAGCTCCTTTGTTCTCACTAATAATTTTGGTGCTGCTCCTTTCTTCTCCTTTTCCATCAATGACAATATTTCCAACACACCGAAACTAGGGTGGGGCTCACAATGCTATTTTTGGGTGCATGTCTATTTTGGTTATCCCTTAATGAAGATGGACAATAAACTGTAATCTATTCTTAATGTAAAATTGAAATAGTTAATTGAGAGTGATAAAATCAGATAGCTAGTGAATTTTGAGTTATAGGTAGTTGGTGAGGCATGCAAAGTAATTCTAGTTGTAAGAGAGTTCAAAGTGCAGTGGTGCATTAGTTAATGCACGCTGTAATCAATTTAACTCAGTTAAGTGATTTAAATTGAGTTGTGCTAGTTGTAATGGAAGATACACTAGTGAGAGATCAAGTGAATTAAATATTAATAATTCACAATCAATGATCTCACATGAAACTCAAGATTTACTATTATTAGCTACATGCATGTCAGATCCAGTGGAGATCCAGTTGAGTTCTAGGTGAAAGGGAAGTTGACTATCAGTTGTAGGATTATTGGCTTGCACACATGCAACCAAACACCCATTGGGGTGCCCATGATACTTGCGTAGTAAAGGAAGGCCTAAATTCCAATATTTTAGGGATTGCATTCATCAGGGATTGCGCAAGCAAGGCAGCCTATCTAGAGGCTAAGAATTCGCTATGCGTTAGCCAGTTTTGTTCATGAAAATGTGAGACAATTAGCTGAGTATTGGAGGGCTCTTGTGAGAAGAGTTTTGTATGTAATTGTGTGATGATCCATGCTTAATATACAATAAAATATAGTGGGGTTTTTAGCTATAAGATTTCCTGGGAAATTATTTGTGTTGTGGTTTATTTTATTATTCTTCATCTTCATGTGATTAACGATTGTGTTTTTAATTACGCAAAATATTTGTAGAAGTGATTTAGTATTTAACTTTAGTACATTCTAAGAATGCGTGAATCCAAGATATACATGCATGTTGCATAATTTCTACAGATAACATGCTTCAAACAATCTATTAATTTAGATATTTTTAAAGTTCTATAGGTACCAACGATGAAGGAAATGAATTTTGTTCTAAGAAAAGAAAAAAAAAACATGGAAATGAAAATGAATTGCTCCTTAGCTCATCTCGAGTGGTGTTGGAGGTTAACGAAAGGGGTAAAAAATTTCACAAAACTTTGAGGCATATAGTGGAACGAATGTAAATATTTTATTTCCAGTTACAATACAAAAATCAATTCAATGATTGAAACAACCAAATTTTATTTAAACTACAGGAAGAGTTTCCATAAAATTTGTCAATGAGACATGTCAGACTTTAATAGAAAAAACATACAACAACAAAAAAGAAGGATTGAAAAAGTAATATTCCTTTAAATGCTTTTCTATAATTATCTGTATATATTACTACAAAGCAATCATTTATAAATATCACTTTTTCTATATTTAGTTTTCATATATCAATATAAAAATTAAAGAGTTTATCGTCATATTATGTTTTCAGGAAGATTATGAAAATATCAAAGGATGAATGAGATGATATCAGAAATATGCTAGTAGGAAGGTCCAAAAATGTGTACAAGGAGATGCTAAAAGAAATGGACATAATTTCATCGTACGAGGAGCCATATCAACAAAAACATGCTTCAAATGTAATATTTAATCATTTAATTTTTTGATTAGGTACAATAAATAAATAATTTGGCATTAAATATTAATTTTGAAGTATTTTCTTGCAGAAAAGAAAAGAAACTGGAACCCATTCAACACATAAAATAGGATGAAAAGGAAGAAAAGGGTTGATATCTAAGTTTGTGAGTAATTATTACTTACTTATAACAAATTAACTAGATTTATTTTATATATATATACTTTAAGTTGTTTTACAAAAATCATCATTGAATGTATTCAAAGAGGTGCTAACATATAATGAAGAACCATCAGAATAATTGAATGACATTGGGTTAAATATGGGTTGTTAGTCTATGTTGGAATATCAAGAATTAATTGTGGAATTTGTAAGTATATTATATTTTGTTTACTTAGCTCCGTTTATAATTAATAGAACAAAAAAATATTTTATATTAAATCTATGATTTGTTATGGGGTATAAAACTTGCATGAAGCAATGTATGGATCTGCACCAACAAAATAATTGTTGAAAGAAGGCATGAAGTTTGGTTTTGAAAGAATGTGTATAGTTGAGCAGTCAATTCTTTCTATGGTACATTTATTTTCGATTAAAATTGATGTATATTATTTAATATTGAAATTTTCATTATTCTCACCAATGTAGATACACACATTACACTTTATTTTTATGTTTGTAGATGTAATTTGAAGAAGAATAAATCAATCAACACAATAAACAAAACATTCCCCCAAATAAAGGAAGTCATGGAAGTATTTCGAACAGTGACAACAGTTCCAACGAAGAATGCTGAACGATATGTTTGGATATAAAATAAAGGAATTGTATTTTTTGAAATATTTTTCTCTTAAATTAGACATTTTGTTTAATTTAATGGACATAATTTCCTAATTGAAAGAAAATGGGATACCAATAACTGTCCCTTTTTGTATGAAAAAGAGCGTCTTATATATATATATATATATATATATATATATATATATATATAAGTTTCAATTATTCTAATGCATTCTCCATTATCGCTGTGGAATGTTACACCACTGATTAAATATATGGATGATTAAATATTATAATGAAGATATGAAAAATCTGATGATAGAATAAATGCATCCAAACATCAAATTAAAATGCATGAATAAAAAATTAATTGATATGAATAATATTATAATAGACGTGTCAACTTTTAATGAATAATGAATTTAAATAAATCACAATAATTGCACTGTCACGGGACGATGTTTCTAAAAAGTAGAAAATGAACACTGGTGCGTGTGTATGATACTATGAATTGGTGCGTCACTATGACCCATGAGCACTGCACCAAACACCAATACCAATTAGAATTTCCAATGCGCTTTATCGATGAATACGAACCAGGAATAAAGGTGTGCATGGATTGGTATGGTCCGCCTTTAATGCGCCTATCCGTTTTTACACCTTAATGGCCTGGTGCGTTTACATACCCCATACGCACCAGGTGGATAACAGGATAATGCACTAGTGCATTCGTATTTTTAACTCATCGTTACATTTTGCATTAAATTCCTCGATGATTTAGAACTATAATCCGAATATACGTGTGCATGCACCTTCTATTGTTCTAGTGCGTATTTTTTTGTGGCACACATCGGGACGTTGCTAAATGCCCTAGGGCTTCATAAATTTGTTTTCCATCCGGGTTCTTGGTATGTTTACAGTACCAATGCGTATTAGTTAAATCACAATGGTGCGTTCACACATGATGCACACACCAATGAAAAATGCATCTTTAATAACCTCTGACTGCCTATTTGTTTTTAGTTGTGTTGAAGTTCCATTAGAAGCTCTGTCAAAACCTCTGTTACCAAAAAAAGATGTTGTAGAAAATATTTTTTGACATTTGTGAAGGATTTTATAGCACTAAAAACCTTGTTTATAACCTCTGTGACGCAACAAAACTGAAATTCAGCCCCACAGAGAGATGGTCAACCGTCGTCGTGGCTCTGTCCGCATTATCCTTTCAGATACTTGGTTCGCCTCCATGTGGTCTCCTTAATCTTCTTTTAAATTATTTATCAATTTCAATAAATTGACAAATAAATATAATCACGACTTCAAATGTTTAATTATATCTCCGGCATATGTATTTACCTCCGAACCTTTATAACCAAAGTTTAACCCTTCGCACTTTATTTTAATACTCCACGCTTTTTAAACAAATAACTTATAATACCCCTTTGGCTCTGGACCCCACCTCTACGGTCAATAGACAAATCAAACGCATGCACCGTACCTCATTTATCATTCGTGCACCTTGTTTATCATTCGCGCATCTACAGCAAGCGACCACTGTCCGATGGCCCTCTCCCAGATCAACGGTTCTCGGCAATATCGCTCGGCATCCTGGTACGAACTATAAAGTGCGATGGCGCGGTTTAAATGGTGGTTTTCCGGGGGTCCACTTCGCCATGCGTCAACAGGTCTATGGAATCGCTCGCGTTCAGAAAATACTGCCTATTCACCCAAAAGCAGTGCGATATGGGCAATCTTCCTTGCAAATCCACTCGCGGTTTCGGTACGGTGATTAACTACGGTTCATGCCAGTTGCACTATCCTTCTCGTACATTAACTCACGTCTAAGCCTCGGGTCTGGTTTCGAAAGAAACTACTATATCTCTTTGTAAAGCGGGAAGTCTACCACTTAAACAGTGTTCACGACCACAATTCCTCTGCACAGACCTCGCCTGCGGGTAGTATTAATTCAAAAGGGTTTTTTAGAATAAATTAAAGAGAAACAACAGACAGAGGGATGCGGAGTCGATACAATGGCTCAACTCAGTAATTATATATATATACACAGAATTCAATTGCTTCATAATTAAACAATCTCTTCACAGACAAAGGTTCGAGTCAATCCAATGGAAACAAGCTTCGAAATCATTTAACTGGAAAGAACTGTAAACACACAGAGTTTATTGCAGAAATCTCTCTATTCCTCCTCTTCTTTTCTCTCTTTTTTAATACATCCGAGAGATTACATTTATATACATAAACATATGACTCTTCGGTTCCTCTGAGAGGACCGTTCTAGAAATCAAAGGTCTAATTACAATTATTCAACTAACTGAAATGTGACAGATGGATCGAAATGAACTATTCGACTTCTACAAATATAACTAATCTAATTGATATAGTCAGCTGAGGTATTGACACCTAGCTGTTACAATTCAAATGTTTTGAACCCTCCTAGCCACAACATGTGGACAAAACTTTCTACATTGCTGGCTAGTGTCTAATGCCCCTGCATCACTCTGCAAAAGGGTCTTTTCCTTGTAGTGCGAAAACATGAAAATAAACACACATCCTTTCTAAAAATAGACATAGTTACTTATATTTTCAAATGGCTGATTTCTTTCTCATGTTTAGGTTCTTCATATTAAATGAAGTTTATTTTCCTAGAAATGCAAGTTGCAACTTGGGATCGAGATTGGAAATGCAACTAATAATGCTGCCACATGGGCTATAAAGAAGCACATCATTGTTCTTCCTCCTCAATCACATTACAATCCCACGAATTGATGGTCACTTTAATATTTACATAATGACAACGACTTGCATTTCTTAACCATTTGTATTTCGAAATGAACACCACATGCGTATGGAGATTAAATGTTCTATTAAACATAAATACAAAAGCCATATTATGTTTTCTCAAAATTATCAGTTTATTCATTCTCTTTCTGACCCTGGTTCCCTAATTTTTTCTATCTTTCACTCTAATTACAGGGAAGGCACCATGGTAGAAATAATTTTTAAAATGGAATAAACATGGTAGCTCTTGTGGATTTCTCCTTCTTAATTTTTTTAAATTCCATGAAACCCTCGTGAGCCATATCTTATATACATCACGTGTGAATTCTTCTTCTTTTTTTCTTATTTTCACCCCTAGAGAAAGATAACTTCAATAGATAGTTACAAACGAAATCCCAATGGGTATTGATTACAATTGTTTGGTTAAATATTAAATATGGTAATTAAATAAGAATATTTCCAGTAAAATTTGTAAAGTCCAATGGTTTATAGTGATATTACATACTCCCCCCCTTACAGAGAACACCATCCTCGGTGTTCATCATTAATTTCTTTTACTCATGGAATGCATCTCAAAAAACAAAAATGGACTCTTTCCCTTCAAAATGAGGAATTTTATTTCTAGGGAAATACTCATTAGCAAAAACAAAAATATTGTATCAATAGACATAAGCATTTACAACTGTAAAATATTAAAATTCTACTTTCCTTCACTTATCCATTATTGAAATTTATAAAATAAAAACAAAATCTCTATATCAACTTACCATTACTTACCAATTACTTTGGGAATTTATGGTCACTTTTACGCAAACACTTTAAGAATGGTTCAAAAACCCATCAAAACTCTATGGAAATGACCCTGCAATGTATGACAAAAAATTCCAACATAATCATATTAGTCACAATATTTTCAATCAAATGAGAAAATTTTAACTATAAATGATTCAAGCAATGTCAAATGATATTATAGTCATAGTACTTCCAAAAGTACTAAGAGAGAAATAACCCTCTAGTCATCAAAATGATAAATCACTGCACTATGTCCACATTGTTAGTACTTCTAAAAGTACTCCAAGAGAACCTAACTTTGTAATCATTCAAATAATCAATAACTGCACCAAGTGCATATTGTCTTAGCCATTGCTAAGACATCCAGAAGATTAGTAATAAAATAAAGGAACTACACTTCCAATAATTATTTAAAGAGCACTATTGTTCTTTCCTATCAATATGTACATAAAATATCTACACAATTATATATGAAATTCAATTTTAACACATCACTTATCCCATTCGTTAACTTTTTCTTCTATGATAACCACATTGGCAAGAGAATACTCGTCCAAACCAATGGGAATTGGTTTCTACAACCAGGTTGAGCTATTTTCACATCCAAACAATTAGTTGACAGAGAACATATGAGGTCCAATTTGGAAATTCCTTTGGCCAACCAACTAAGGAATTCCAATAACCACAAAAGTTCCAATCAAGGATTCCTCTTGGTAGAGCCCCATCTATTCCTCCAATGGTGTCTTTCTAAAGGGTATTTTCGGGCCTCCAATTAGCTCCAAAATCAATAGAGTTGCATTATGATATTAGTCCTCTTCACCATCTTGGCCAACCATTTTCCCTTACTCAGATCATCTATATCTAGGGAAAGGAAATTCAGGTAGGCAAGCGCCTTCATCCCCTTCGGGCACGAAACTTCCATTAACCAAAGGCCTTCTGATATCACAACTATCCACAAATTTATGGGATATACAATTTTATTTTAGTAATATTTCCTACATTAATTTACGTAACAGGCCATATGCATATTATCATTAAAAAAAAGAAATATTTATGTATGCCATGCATTTATACTTGACCATAAACATGAGTCCATAATATCTTGATTGACAGAAAACATAAATGACATACAGGTTGTATACATTTTTATTTTCCACATAACACAATCATTCATATCATAACATTATACTTTCTCATTTATGGTTGCAATTCACATTGCAATGTTTTACCTTCACAAATTATCTTTTTTCCATTCAGTGACCCCTGCTTAATTCCACCAAAAACGTTAGTCATAAATAAGTATTCACTTTCACAATAATTTTAGTTTCGTGCATACAATAGTATCATCCATAAAATTATATACATATATTCATTAATGTGTAAATGTCAATAATATTTATGATAACAATTGAAAAAATTCCAATTTCCACAATGCATTATTACCAAGATATTATTACATGAAGTAACTACCATATTCATTTATCTACAAAATTAAATAAGCTTAAATCAAATCCAACTCATAGATTTAAGTTTTAATAGTTAGTCATGAAATACTAACTAATCAATGCTATCAACCATCTTAATGCAACCATGACAAAACACAATCAACAACTAGCTATTACAATAAAATCTCACTACTTGACACATGGTTTATTTTCAACATTGAGAGGGGTTCTTCGAATTTCCTTTTAAAACACCTTATCATCATTTTCAAGTACATTCCCCATTTTTTTCATTCATGCATTTATCTTTTAGCAGTAGTGCATTGTAGCTTTAGTCATGGTCATAAAATGTGTCATTAATATTCTCAAATTTGCAAAAGGTGGTAGTTGATTCTCACTTTCCTTAGTGAGTTTTCACGATTGTCCGTAGGTGTAACAAAGGTTTTATTATTATTTATCCTCATTGGGATTCAAATCTCATGAACACACTTTTTTATAATAATTTATTACTTATTACTCTTCAATGTGGTTATAAACAAGATTCATGTATCTCATGTCAAACATAATCTACTGCATATATCAATATGTAGATAGTTATATCCCTAAGCTCATGCCAAGTAGTATGATACATTAATTTATTTTCTGCTTAATAATTCCCAAAGGCAACAGAGTTGCAAGCTTCAACTTTGATAACACTTATAACATCCCTCGATAACCTTGCGTGAAAATGCACGGAGTTAGAATTTTTTTACACAATTTACTCGTGGGTAACTATCCAAATTACTACTTGAGATTACTTATTAACCATTAGATATAATCTTCATCATTACATAGAGTAACTTTAGTAGAGGAATACTATGTTATATAACCATTAACAATCATTTTTGTAGCATATTAACATAAACTTTCTGATGCATCCTTGCATCATTTTCATGATTCCTTTAACTATATTATTTAATCACATACTTGCTATTATAAAAACCATCTCAAGTAAGGAATCCACACCATAAAAGTAGAACAACATAAAACCATATTATTAGACACCAATATACCCTTGAAACCCCGTAGGGTGGAAAGCAAAAAACATTTAATTTTATTATTAAATGCTCGTGAAGGTGTTCACCCATCACTCAATGGCTTAGAAGGGATTCCATCCCTTAACCATTGTCATAAAATCTTACAAGTAAACTAAATACAAAATATCTAGATAAAATCTATTAAAATCATCGCCATATCTTTTACCGACAGATTTTCAATATTTATATCATTTTGGCCTAGTTGTTCATTCACTTGACCCTCATAAGCTTGCACTCATCTACATGGACCACTACTTATTTACCTACCACCATGTTAAACATAATTTATCCATTGCACAGGTGACCATCCTTTCCTGCCATTGTTATTGTCAACATTTTTTGATATCATGATTACATAAACTATTAAATAACCAATTCATAAATATATAATAGTGATGCCTCAACATATTTTCATATACATTCATGAAATGAAAGAAAAATATAGCGACATGATTTCTTCAACAACACTGCATATGCACTAGTTATAAGCATGTAACCATCAGAGCATGTCTTTAAAATAAATACCATATTAAATAGTATTTCCTTTACACAAGCACAAATTCTTTTTCAAAGGATATCCATTGTAACCATCCATTTCCATTTAAAGGGAACTAGCATCTTAGATTTGATTCTCATGTATGTAATTAGATAAAAATTGTCTAAACAAAGTTAGCCCCTCAACTATTTTTTGTGCATGTAACTAAGTAATTTTTTTTCCAATACATAAAATATTATTCTTATTATTATGCATATAAATGCATGTCTTTTCTTAGGGAAAAATAATATGATATATTCTATTCTTATGCATGCAAATTTCATGTTCATTCCAAAATCATTTCAACCATTTTATTTCAAAGGATAAATATTTACAATAACAATAGTAAATGAACATGTGTTCCCTACTCCAAGATAGAGTTAACATATTAGTAATTATCTGATGCAGGGGCATTAGACACTAGCCAGCAATGTAGGAGGTTTTGTCCACATGTTGTGGCTAGGAGGGTTCAAAAACATTCAAATTGTAACAGTTAGGTGTCAATACCTCAGCTGACTGTATCATTTAGATTAGTCAGAGTTGTAGAGGTCGAATAGTTTAGTTAGTCCATCTGTCATGTTTCAGTTAGTTGAATTATTGTAATTAGGCTTTTGATTTTCTAAAACGGTCCTTGCAGAGGAACTGAAGAGACACACTATAATGTATATAATTTGTATTCATCGGATGCATAGAAGGAAGGGAGAAGGAGAAGGAGAAGAGAGATTTCTGCAATAAAATCTGTGTGTTCACAATTGCTTCGAGTTAAATAATTTCAGTACGCATTGGCCATAGAATTGTCTCGAATCCTTATTTGTGAAGAAATTGTTTAATTGTGAGGCGATTGAACTCCGTGCATGTATAATTACTAAATTGAACTATTGTATAGATTCTGCATATCTCTGTTTATTGGTTCTCTCAAATTTATTCAAACCAACCCTGTTGAATTAATCCCATCTGCAGGCGAGGCCTGTGCAGAGAAACTGTGGTCATGAATTCTGTTTAAATGATAGTAGAATTTCACGTAATGACGAGATAAACTTGTTTTTCTATCGAAATCCTGACATGAGTTAAGGAATCAAAGAATAGCGTAACCTGACTTAAACTTTGGTTGATCACTGTTCTGAAACCGCGAGTGGATTTACGAATCCGAATTGCCCATATCGCACCTCTCTTGCGGAGTAAGTGGTATTTCCTGGTTGGGGAGCGATTCAACTGAGCATTTGACATGTGGCGTTGGGCGAAGTTCCAAAACTGCCGTTGCTGCGTGCCATCGCATGTTAACGTTCGACCAAGGAAGTCACGCAATATTGTTGAGCGTCGTCGATCTAGAGGGGAGCCATCAGACGGTGGTCGCGTGAGGAAGGTGCACGAAGGTTAACCCAGGTATGGAGCGTGAATTTGATTGGACTATTGAATATATATGTGGGCTCGGAGCCAAAGGTTTATTACAAAGCCATTTGTTTAAAAAGCGTCGAGTATTAATATAAAGTTCGAAAGGTATAAACATTGGTTATAAGGTGTGGCGATAGAATACAAGGTTCGGAGATATATTTTGATTTTCAAAGGTTGTCAATAATGTGTATTTATCAAATTCCTCGAATTTGATAAATAAAACTCGAAGAAAACAGAGAAGGTCACGTGGAAGTAAACGAAGCTAATGGAAGGGAAAAAGCTGATAGAGCGATTACAGTAGAACTGCTCTCCTTAGGGGTCAAATTTCAGTCTTGTTGCCATCATTTGTGGTATCAGAGCCATTTTTGAGTTGTTTTTGCAAATAATTGACATGGCAATCCGAGTTGGTAGAGGTGCTGGCAGAAGGAGACATGTTGCCAACACAGAGGTGTTGGGGATGTTGCAGAGGGTCGAGGCCAGAATGGATGTCATAGAGCGAAGACAACCCAAAGATCCTGAAGACATCAGTGAAGCTGAGATAGAAGAAGCAGAAGAAAATTTTGAGATTCCTCCTGACATGAGGCTCCTCAGAACTGTTCTGGGGTCTGCAGTTAAGCCCAGAATTGAAGTGTCGAGCTATGAAGGAGGGATGAATCCATAGGAACTGGTGGACTGGATAAATGAAATGAAAAAGTGCTTCGATTATGAAGAAATAAGCGAAGATAAAAAGGTCAAGTTTGCAGTGACAAAGATGAAAGGACATGCTACACTTTGGTGGGATGGAGTGCAGGCATAAAGGAGGAGAGTTGGCAAGTAACCTATCAAGAGCTGGACCAGAATGATGGCTAAATTAAAAGGTAAATTCTTGCCTAGTGATTATTAGCTAACATTGTATAGGAAAATGCAGAACCTGAGGCAGAGGTTGTTGACAGTAAAGGAATACACAGAGGAATTCTACAGAGTGAGCATAAGAGCTGGGCAATTTCAAGGCACACCAGAGAAGACTGCCAGATATGTGAATGGTCTCAAGCTGGATATCCAAGATGAGATTGGTATTCTGTCTCCTAAGACAGTGGAAGAGGCCTACTAGATGGCCTTGAAATCAGAGGAGAAACTCCTGAGGAAATAGTCTGCCAAGAAGAGAGGTACTTTCCGTGGAAAGGGAAGTCAGGGTGGTAGAGGAAAGCCTACTACACCCAGGGATGGAGCTAACAGTAGCTCACCTCAGAATGCATCTACAGAGGATGATGCAAAGGGTAGAAGGGGTTCTTACAGAGGAAAAGGAAGAGGAGGCAGAGACAGAGGCAAGGGTAGAGAATTGAGGTGCTATAGATGTTAGAAAGTGGGAAATAAGCACTATGAGTGTCCAGATAATGTGGGTGCTAGTCCAAGGAATGCTGTTGTTGCCCAGGCTGGAGAAGAGGAAGAAATTGAAGAATAAATTCTACCAAAGAGGGGAGAGTCCTTGGTGGTTAACAAGGTCCTGTTGAAGCAAACCAAAGAAGCCACTGAGGCTGCACAAAGGAATAATTTGTTTAGGAGCATATGAAAAGTCCAAGGGAAATGCTGCCAGCTAGTCATTGATAGTGGCATCATAAACAATTTGGTTTCCACTGAGGTGATAGAGAAGTTGAAGTCGAAGACAAGGGAGCGTCCAACTCCCTACGGGGTGTCCTGGCTGCATAAAGGGCACCAGCTGGTTGTAAAAGAGTAGTGTGAGATAGAGCTGCAAATGGGAAAATACAAAGATAAGGTCCTGTGTGATGTAATGCCCATGGATGTGTGTCATATACTGCTAGGTAGACCTTGGCAGTTTGACAGAGCAGTAGTGCATGATGGCAAGAAGAACACTTACAAGTTCTTCAAAGATGGGGTACATCATACATTGATACCCATGGAAGAAGGAGAACCATCAAGTAGAGTGGCTGATCCAAAGACCTTGTTCCTGAGTGGGAAGGAATATCTACAGCAGATTGAAGAAGAAGAGGTAAGCTTTGCTTTATTTTGCAAGCCTAAGGTAGTTCTTACTTCTAAAAAGATTTCTGATTTGCCAATAGAAATCTAAGAGATGTTAGACAGTTATTGTGAAATTGTTGTGGATGATTTACCTGATGTGCTGCCACCTATGAGGAAGATCAGCCATCAGATGGATTTTACCCCTGGTTCAAATCTACCAAATAAGGTAGCCTACAGAATGACTCCCACAGAAAATGAGGAAATCAACAGACAAGTACAGGAATTGGTGGACAAGGGACTGATCAGAGAAAGTTTGAGTCCATGTGCAGTACTAACAATATTGAGCCCAAATAAAGATGGAGGTTGGAGGATGTGTACTGATTCCAGAGAAATCAATAATATAACAATCAGGTACAGATTCCCTTTGCCCAGAGTTGAGGATTTAATGGATTTTTTGAGTGGTGCTAAATATTTTTCAAAGATAGATTTAAAAAGTGGACATCATCAGATTAGAATAAAAGAGGGTGATGAGTGGAAAACTACCTTTAAAACAAATGAAGGACTATGTTTGGATAGTATGCCTTTTGGGACTGGGTTGTCAAATGCATCTAGCAATTTTGGGGCTTATGAATTGAAGTATTAAAGGAATTCATTAGTAAATTTGTGATAGTATATTTGGATGATATATTAGTTTCGAGTAGAGACAAAGAAGAAAGGGTGAGCATGTAATCATGTCTTGAAGAAGCTGCACCAAGAGAAACTGCTGATAAACTTCAAAAAATGCTCATTCATGAAGGAAGAGTTGGTGTATTTGGGTTTTTTTGTTTCTGCAGAAGGATTGAAGATGGACCCAGAAAAGGTTAAGGCAATTGTGGAGTGGCTTTCACCCAGAAACGTTTTTGAGGTAAGAATTTTCCATGGACTTGCTAGTTTTTACAGAAAGTTTATAAGAAACTTCAGTAAGATTAATGCACCCATCATTGAGACAATAAAGAAGAGCAAACAACCATTTAAGTGGACTGCTAAAGCAGAAAAAAAGAAGCAAAAGATAACTGAGAACCCTGTTTTGATTCTGCCTGATTTTACTAAACCATTTCAAGTAAAGTGTGATGCCAGTGGGGAAGCCATTGGAGCTGTGTTGAGTCAGGATGATAGGCCTGTAGCCTATTTCAGTGAAAATTTGAATGAAACCAGGAGAAAGTATTCCTCTTATGAGAAGGAATTCTATGCAATTGTTCAGGCACTGAAAAAGTGGAGACATTATTTGATGTCCAAGGAATTTGTATTATATTCTGAAAATCATGCTTTGCAGTACATTGTACAACAGCCCAAGTTGAAGCATAAGCATGCCAAATGGGTTGAGTATCTCCAAGGTTTTAACTTTGTTTTGAAACACATAAGTGGCCAAGCAAATAAAGTAGCTGATGCTTTGAGTAGAAGGCACACGTTTGTTCAAGAAACTAATTTTGAAGTTGTAGGATTTAATTTTCTCAAAGAATTGTATAGAACAGATCCATATTTTAAGGAAGCGTTTGAGGCATGTTGTAACCTTGTTTTAACAGATAAAAGCCAGTGGCTGGATTATTTCTTACAGGAAGACTTGTTATTCAGAAGAAATCAACTGTGTGTACCAAAATGTTAAATGAGAGAAAATTTGATCAAGGAGAAGCATAGTGGTGGACTTGCTAGACACTTTGGTACTGATAAAACTTATGAGCAGCTGAGTCACTTCTATTTTTGGCCCAAAATTAGAGCAGAAGTGGACAAGTTTGTGAAAAATTGCAAAATCTGTCAATATTCCAAAGGAAGGAGCCAAAATGTAGGATTTTACACTCCCTTGCCTATTCCAGACAGGCCTTGGAACATGGTGAGTATGGATTTTGTTCTAGGATTTCCCAAGACACAGAGAGGGAATGATGCAGTCTTTGTTGTAGTGGACAGATTTTCCAAAATGGCACATTTTATTCCATATTATAAAACTAGTGATGCCACCCATGTTGCTAACTTGTTTTTCAAAGAAGTTGTTAGGTTGCATGGGTTTCCCAAGAGTATTGTTATTTGGGGCAAGACCCACCCAGTTGTGGGTCATTTTTGGAGGAAACTATGGAGAGAAACTTGGTACCAAACTGAGTTTCAGCTCAGCTTATCATCCCCAGACTGATGGACAAACTGAGGTAGTGAATAGGAGTCTGGGAAATTTTTTGAGAAGTCTTGCAGGAGAGCATCCCAAACAGTGGGACCATATTTTTCCCCAGGCAGAATATGCATATAATGACTCACCAAATAGGAGCACAGGGCAGATTCCATTTCATATTGTTTACGGAATGCACCCCAGAGGAATATCAGAGTTAAGAAATCTAGGAAAGGCAGAGCTAAGGAGTGCAAATGGTGAGGAATTTTTTTCAGAGATCCAGGCCATACATGAACAGGTGAAACAGAAACTACAAGGTAGCAGCATCAAATACAAAAGTAGAGCAGACTTGAGCAGAAAAGAAGTTCATTTTGAAGTAGGAGATTTGGTTTTGGCACACTTGAGAAAGGAGAGATTCCCAAGGAAGCAATACAACAAACTGAAGTTCAGAAAGATTGGGCCATGCAAGATACTTAGAAAGTTTTCTGCAAATGCTTATGAGATTGAATTACCTCCTGATGTTGGAATATCTCCCATTTTTAATGTTGCAGATTTGTACAAGTATGAAAATGATGGTGAAGAAGAAAGATCAGCAGACAAGGAATAGATTGTGTGGAAGGAGCAGCTACCTCCAACGTAACCATTGCAACCAGAGAAAATATTGGACAAAAGAGTGTTCAAGAAGACCAAAGGACAAGAGTACTTTCAGTACTTAATCAAATGGAAGGATAAGCCAGAGGAATATGCCACTTGGATGACTGAAGGAATGTTGCAAAAGATAGGAAGATCAGTGGAAGAGCTCATGGACAGGAGCCCGTGAAGAAAATTTCCCTCGGGAGTCTGATGCAGGGGCATTAGACACTAGCCAACAATGTAGGAGGTTTTGTCCACATGTTGTGGCTAGGAGGGTTTGAAAACATTTGAATTGTAACAGCTAGGTGTCAATACCTCAGCTGACTGTATCATTTAGATTAGTTCGAGTTGTAGAAGTCGAATAGTTCAGTTAGTCCATCTGTCATGTTTCAGTTAGTTGAATTATTGTAATTAGGCTTTTGATTTTCTAAAATGATCCTCGCAGAGGAACCGAAGAGACGCACTGTAATGTATATAATTTGTGTTCTTCGGATGCATAGAAGGAAGGGAGAAGGAGAAGGAGAAGAGAGATTTCTGCAATAAAATCTGTGTGTTCACAATTTCTTCCAGTTAAATAATTTCAGTACGCATTGGCCATAGAATTGTCTCGAATCCTTATTTTTGAAGAAATTGTTTAATTGTGAGGCGATTGAACTCCGTGCATGTATAATTATTGAATTGAAATATTGTATAGATTCTGCATATCTCTGTTTATTGGTTCTCTCAAATTTATTCGAACCAACCCTGTTGAATTAATCCCACCTGTAGGTGAGGCCTATGTAGAGAAACTGTGGACGTGAACTCTGTTTAAATGATAGTATAATTTCACGTAATAATGAGATAAACTTGTTTTGCTATCAAAATCCTGACCTGAGTTAAGGAATCAAAGAATAGCGTAACCTGACTTAACCTTTGGTTGATCACTGTTCTGAAACCGTGAGCGGATTTATGAAGCCAGATTGCCCATATCGCACCGCTCTTGCAGAGTAAGCGGTATTTCCTGGTTGGGGAGCGATTCCACTGAGCATTTGACATGTGGCGTTGGGCGAAGTTCCAAAACCGCCATTGCTGCGCGCCATCGCACGTTAACGTTCGACCAAGGAAGCCGCGCGATATTGTTGAGCGCTGTTGATCTTGAGGGGAGCCATCGGACGGTGGTCGTGTGAGGAAGGTGCATGAAGGTTAACCTAGGAACGAAGCATGAATTTGATTGGACTATTGATATATATATGTGGGCCTGGAGCCAAAGGTTTATTACAAAGCCATTTGTTTAAAAAGCGTCGAGTATTAATATAAAGTTCGAAAGGTATAAACATTGGTTATAAGGTGTGGCGATAGAATACAAGGTTCAGAGATATATTTTGATTTTCAAAGGTTGTCGATAATGTGTATTTATCAAATTCCTCGAATTTGATAAATAAAACTCGAAGAAAATAGAGAAGGCCACGTGAAAGTAAACGAAGCTAATGGAAGGGAAAATGCTGACAGAGCGATTACAGTAGACCTGCTCTCCTTAGGGGTCAAATTTTAGTCTTGTTGCCATCATTATCTCTTGCATGCAATCACTGTTCATTAATATGACATCTATTCTTATTCCATAAACAAACATCTCCCTTGTCAAATTTTCATATGGATATATTTTTCTTTGCTTTGATAATTTCATTTCTTCATTAACACATTAATTTCACCCCATAACATCGTAACATTATTCATACTTAAATAATTATTCATCAACATATGAAAATATGTAGAAAGAACAATATCATCACCATCAGTGCAGTGGAACATAAAGGAACAAATACAAGAAACACATGCCCACATAAAGACACAAGGATTGGTCGGAGACCAGGGAAAAACACACTATGGGGAAAACCCTTCCAAATTATTCTTCTTATATTTTGATCAAATGATTAAAGAAAAAGAGTGCAATGATGCATATATTCATTTATGGAACTAACTAACAAAACAAATATAACATCCATGAAATGAACCCAATGATGTATACACTCTAAAATATGATTCTGAAGACTGAATTGAACTATCACTGACAAAATTCAACTTCCAAACCCTTTAGCCATTTAGTGGAGTTTTTGGAATACTAATACTTCAACTATTATTCCCCAGTCGCATGGAGGATGAGCCATTCATGTGACTATGGCTTCCGGTTGCTCTCTGAAGCACTGGAAGCTAGTGATTGTGGTATGCAACAGAGCTCATAAACCCTATATGTTGGATGCATAAAGGACGTGTTGTGCATGCAACTAGGATGCTCCGGTCGCATTGATGAGTCAGGAAGCATGCGACTGGGGTTCAATCTGAATTCTAAAACCCTAACTCCCAAATCACGTGCATAAAGGGTTGTCTGTTCAACTGGAAGGCTCCAGTCCCAAGAATGAGCATCCATGCGTGTGACTATGGTCACGATACTCCTATTTTGTTCTTAGAACTGGAGACCAAAAACCCTAAATCAGATATGTGAGCCTCATATCATGCAATTTTACCTCAGAGCGAACCTATTCCTACGTGAACGAGCCTTAAGCCTATGTGAGCCAAAAACTAAGAGAGAAGAGTCTCTCATCATTGTGTAAACATGAGGTATAGTTCAATTGTATTTATAGTCTTCCAGTGGGTCGAATTTATTTAGGTCCAACCTGATCTAATATGCACATGTGTATAGGGCTAACATAATCCAATGTACATCAGTGGGTTCAGAAATTCAAAAACCAATTTATGCTTGTCCAATTGAGGTGATATTTATGTTTATTTTGGTCCTATCGAAAATAGGAATTCAATTCAATAACTAAATCCATCATGTGAGCTTTAGAAAGTGGAATTTTACCTTCATTCAATATTTTCAATGGTCCATCTCAACTAGGGAGAATTCCACCTACTAATATCTGATTGTCGATCATCACATCATCCTGTCATGTTATCATTATGTCATGACCATATCAAGTATATCATCGTATCAAATCATCAATTTTCATCTCAATCCATCACATGCTTATTCCTTGTTATCTCTTAACTTCCGCTGCTCATATGTTGAACATTATTGAATCTAGAAGAAACATTTTCCATCAGAGGGGAGCTTAAGCTACCACCTTCTATTCATTATACTATGATCTAGAATATCTCTCTGTGGGATAATACCTAAAATATAAGTGGGGAGTTAGACCTATGATCCACATCATCATCGAAGAGCATATTCTCAAGGAGCACATCTCATCCTGGAACCACATCCGGGAGCTACTACTAAACCTGGAATATCATGGGGGAGCTACTGCTACAACCCCATATCAAGAAATAGGATATCGAAACACACAGGGAGAATATCTCAACCCTTGTACAAGATCGGGGAGTTCATTCTCAATGCATAATTGCATAGGGTTATCTCAACCCAATCGTATTATGTACTAATATTCCCATCGATGAGTCTAGGAAGTCATGTGGTAGATCACATGCATCATAATCCAGCTTGGATAAGATACTTTAGTTACCAAGAGGTAAGGATCACACTCCTCCAAGCCTCCTAAACCTATTGTCCATATGGGGAGGAACAATCCCAATAAGCCTTGCTTGTGGGTATGATTCCAACTAGATATAATCTGCAACGAAAAAAGGTTGGGGAGATACTCAATTTCTCAAAATGGACAAGGATCATACACATCGCACATGTGACAGATATGGGAGCAACATATACAGCCATATTTTTTGTATTTCCCTCAACCCCAGGAGCCCTACATCTCAGTTACACACCTTGGGAACTTAGTGAGTGAGGAAGAGCTAGCTCAATGTCCTCGATCATCGTTGCTCTCATCATACTCATATCTCATAATAATCATGTATCAATAATAATTTTCTATTGTTCATATATGACATCAATTCACATATCATGTTAGAAGATAAATAATCATATAAATCAGAAAAGGATACCATATTGATCGTCCCTCTCAAGGAGGTACCAACCAAAAGCTAAATCTTGTCTCGTAAAGTTGCACTGTCTCAATATATGTGAGTGTCTTGGTTCCAAGTATATATATATCAGATTCTATACCAATATGATCCCACTCTTTTTCATCACAATGTGTCCATGTCATATCCAGATCATGCTCAGAAAATTCTTTAAGGAGCTTCTTCACCCTTCCTAGCATGTAGCCATTCTAGCAACATCGTACTCAACCTTGGTCGTGTTATGGAACTCTCTTCCAATATATCATGGAAGATATCATACTGAAGTAGCATGAAAATGTGCTCATTAATAATAATCTGAAATATCAACTATACATCCATGCAGTCACATATCATGTAAATAATATCTTATATCAATAATTGATCATCTCATACATATACCTTGAAGGATGCTCTAGAAATTCAATGTGAATGAAGTGGCTCAATCATGAACTCATTCAATTTCTATGCACATCAAGTATATATATATGGATGTTCGAAGAAGAACATCAATTCTTTAATCAAATGTCGGATGTTATGAAAATTTCAACAACATCTTGAACTTCAAATCAGAGTGTCTGAGGTTTTTCATTTCTAATACTTCTTCAATAACTTCACAATATAGATTATCCTTACTAAACTCTCAGAATTTGATTCACTATGCCATGAATCATCATTGAATCATATCATGTCGACAATAGATAATCAGTACAAAACTAAAAATAAAAATAAAAGCCATAACATGCAATATTTCTGAAGTAGAGGTTTGGATCAACACATCATCCTACCTTCACAAGATAAATGTCAATGCGAACATATCTAGACCATGCAACTTGATTCATGCAATGTTCTCTATAAACATAACACTATACCAAACCAACATTCCCAACCTTACATAAATCAATAACGTGCAATAAAATAAACTAAATCAACTCATCAAAGATTAGAAGCTTGATCAATACTAATATCAAAGCCATCATTACCTTAGTGTCAATTATTTGGACTAGGTGATAGGTAGAGATGTCATCAAGTCATGATTTCATCTATTATCATGCTAGTAGGTTATCCTTAACCACATAATATCAATCCAAAACTTCATTAGGTTATTCCCATGATCATAATACAAGTCATTTATCTCACTAGATGCTAATTTAGATTCCATCTTCCTACTGAATCACAACTATCAATACTTCAGCCATTGTGCTAGAAATAAGGAGGCCAACACAAAAACATTTTAAAATACCCATATAAATCACTCAAGGTCACTATGCGTAAAAAACATTGGCATCGTAGAAAATAAAAAATCGTCAAATAAAATCATTAGTCATCGGGTAAAATCTAAATTTTCTATCATAGATAGATTTATAGTCCAAAATTGTATTTCAATCATCAAGTGAAACTTCTACATCATTGTCAAGCATCATGTCAAAACTCTGAACAATTCTCGTCTTTATCAATCAGCCAAATAATGGCAAACTATTGTACAAAAATATTCAAACATAATGACATATATATATTTGTGTGTGTGTGTGTGTGTGTGTGTGTGTGATGGTCACCTACAAACACTATTTCAGTCTTCATTTTGATATTATAACGAACATTCAAAATTTTCTTCTCACATATATTTTTGTTTAATGCTCCTCATATGTAGGACTAACATCCTTCTTTATAACATCTGATTTCATGCCAAAAACTTCAGTTTTGTGTCTTGTAGGCATATTCGCACCCTAGGGCCTTCCTCAGTGTGGTTGGGAGATTAAAGTGGCACTCTTCAATATTATATGCGAGCGAATGTGGCTTCCCAATTGCCAAAAAATTGCTCAAAAATGACCGAGGGCCTTGGTCGAACCCATGAGCTTGCATCCATGTGACTAGGAGGTTACAGTCTCACGTGTAGGATTTCTTATGTGCGACTGAGGCTTAGAGTAAGGGGAACATTTTTTTTCCTCAGATCATACCTTTTTTGTAGATCATCAATGTCAGATACCTATATATTAATGCCCATAAATAATATTTTAATTGTACAAAATATACATATAATGAAAATGAAAGTAGAAGAAGGCATATTTTGGAGAGATCCTTTCTCTTCCTGAGAATCCACTTTATGATGGGTGTATGGTCATAAGATGGTCACATTAGCTACTACACCATTATATCGTGACACCTCTCTCCCATGAATGGTGAGACTCAAAGATATAATGGAAATAGACTTCAAGAATCACGGTCACATTCATTACATCTCTGTCACATAACTCATCCTATCAAGAGTTAGGATCATATGCTAAGGCCAGATAATCGATGTGACATCACACTTCAAAGGTCATGCACACAATATCAATCCAATCCATCAATATAGGGCATTCAGTTTTACCATATGCCATAGTTACTAATTGAATCAAAGAATAACCATGGTTAATAAGGGATCTAGAGTATTAATATGATAGTTCTAACATGGTTACCATTCTTATCAATATCATTAGGATCATTTGAGTTCATTTAATAAAACTTTACTAAAACAACAAAATTGTCAACCCTTTTTCCATACTTTCATCATGCTCACCAGAAGAATTATCAATATCGTTGTATATAGAAATCAATTAGGTAACCTTCTATATGAGACTCATCATGTCTTATGCATGTCAATTTTTCAAGAGTATTATTTACTAGAGTGAATGTGCTAGCCTTTTTCATGAGATCCACATACCCAAAATCAATAGATGTTAACCAAACATAAACTTATAACACTATCTCAAAGATCACCACAAAGTATCCTCATAGAATCAAGAATATCATCATGATCAAAATATTCAATATCAAGTGCAGTATTTCATAATAATAAACATTATTTCAAAGTAATTTCATATGCATGCATGGACCATTAAAATAAGGATAGATTCTCAACATACCTTAGGGATAACCTTTCCATTAAATATTACACCTAAAACATAACTTAGAAACAATATACCATTCCTAAATTGTAGTATTAAAATACTTGTGAACCTTCTCATATGCAACTTGAGTTTCATGTCACGTTCTTCATCAAGAACCTCTTTACCTTTTTGCATATCTAGATTTTCTTTCCTGCATCTCAAATGATCCTCAAGGGGAATCCACTTATCACATCTCATCAAGGAGGTTAGAAAAATATAAATACTCAAATATACATTCAAGAAGTATAATAAATAGTCAAAACAATTATCATATCTATAAGTCTAAACAAAGGTAAATACACAATGAAAAATAATAAGTCAATAAATACTTATCTTCAATGAGAGTTGATCCTGCCAAACTTGACCCAACCTTAAAGAGCCACCATTGTCCATTTTCCATATAAAGATGTTGCCTTCAATGTGTCAACCAACTCTATCAGCAACTATTCCTAATAGATACTATTCCATCTAGGTCTTTATCAAATATGTCCCAAGTGCTTGAGCATCTTCACATAGAACATGCTAGAGTTTCTTATATCAAACCTTAAGCATTTTCTATAAACCAAGGTTTCTCTCAAACCCTAATGAACACATTTCCCAGGGTTTCCTTCAAACCCTAGAATTCTTTTAGGTCTCATCCATCTTCTATTTCCTCCATCAATGGTTTCACCATAGGGGTGATCTCTATGAATTTTTTTCAGGCCAACTCTGATTCCATGTTAAATTTTCATAGGGCTATATTACTATTTGTTTTGATAATTACATTTCTTCATTAACAAATTAAGCTCACCCCATAACATCATAAAATTATTCATATTTACATCATTATTCATCAGCATATGAAACTATATAGAAACAACAATATCATCATCAACAATGCATCGACATAAATGAAAAAATAGAAGAAAATCATGCACGCATAGAGACAACACATTTGGTCAGAGACCAAGGAAAAACCTACTATGGGGAAAACCCTTGCAAATTATTCTTCTTATATTTTCATAAGATGATTAATCAAAATGGAGTATAGTTATCGATATATTCATCTATGCAACTAACCATAAAAAAAACTATAACATCCATGAAATGAACCAAATAACGTATACACTCTGAAATATGATTATGAAGACTGAATTGAATTGTCACTAGCTGAAGTCAATTTCCAAGTCGTCCAATCATTGAGAAGAATCTTCGGAATACTGAAACTTCGTCTTTTATTCCTTGGTCAAATGGATGAGGAATCATCCGTGCGACTATGGATTTTTGAACACTCTCTAAAGCACATGAAGCGAGAAACTGTGGTTTGAAATTGAGCATCATAAACCTTAGATGGTGGTTTCATGGAGGACATGTTTTTCATGTGGATTGCATGCTCTGGTTCACTAATGAGCCAAGAAGCATGCGACATGGGTCTGATTTGATTGCAGACACCCTAACTCTCGAGTCACATGGATGAAGGGTTGCTCCTGCGACTAGAAGGATCCAATCACACCATGAGCTTCTATGCATGAAACTATGGTTGAGATACCCTTATTCTGTGCCTCCAACTGGAGCCCAAAAAACCTAAATCCAATATGCAAGCATCTGACCCTACAATTGTATCTCAGAACGAACCTATTCCTACACAGATGAGCCTCAGAACTCAGTAAGCCAAAAACCAAGAGAGGAGAGTGTCTCATCATTATGTCCAAATGAGGTAGAGAGAACTTGTATTTATACCATTCCAATGGGTCCAGTTTCTTTAGGGTCGACCTGCTATAATATGCACATGTGTATATGGTCAACCTAATCCAATGTACATGAGTGGCTTCATAAATACAAAAAACCAACTTTTGGTTGTCCCAATGAGGTGATATTTAGGTCAATTTTGGTCCTCTTGGAAAGGAATTCAATGTAATCATTATCTCCATCATGTCAGCTATAAATAGTGGAATTTGACAGTTGTTGCATATTTTCAACATCCCTTTCCCACAAGAAGCTAACTACATCTTGCATTCTAATGCATAATATTTTCTAGAAAATAATTAACACATTATTTCATGCAATATACATTTTCCTAAATCATATTAACATAATATCTCATATTCCATTCATCAAAATTAATATCATGGCTATAGTTTTATGTACTTCAACATATTTCCTTTTAAATGAAATGACTACTATTCTAGTTCATGCATATGCATATTTTGATTTTCCCCAAGAAATCAAAAGAATAGTAAGTATTTTTTTTGAATCAAAATAGCTTAGTTTCTTTATCTTTTATCAAGAAAAGCTCACATGCATTTTTTATGAAAGATACCATGACTTATTAAATGTTTTTTCCCATGCAACATGTGTTCTGTTAACACAATCACTATTCCTTCTATGCATACAAATAGACAATCTTTTACAAAAACCAATATGGGTTCTTTTGTATATGCACATAATTCATAACCAAGTTTCGAGGAAAATAATCATGGTTCTCCTTATTTAATGCACAATAATTCATAGTTTTTTCTTTCCAAATAATTAGAACCAATAATTTATCATTTATCATGCAATGTTTTTACAATAACATGGCTAATATTTTATGCAATTGATAATTATGTGCTTTATTTTACTAAAGATGAGTATAATTAGTCTTACTTTTATCATACTTGTATGCAAGAATATCCTGAAAGTTAACACAATTAGAACATGAAACACATGTTTTGTTTTCAAGGATTTTAATGCATACTATCTAGTTTTCTTGCACACAAACTTATATTTTCTCTTTCAAGAAATTTCACACAATATTATTCTTTTTCTCCTATACATAGAAATATCTTAGTTCTTTTGAAAAAATAACAAAAATAATAGTTCTATATTTGTGTATTAAAATAAATTTCTTATTTTCCAGAAATATCAAACATAATGGTTCTATTTTTTAAAAATACAAATACCATTTTTCTTTTGAGAAATATCAAATATAATAGTTTTATTTGTACATGAAAATCTATAACAATAAAAATAAGCAACTCTTTGTACATGCATATGCATATAGGTATATTTTAAGACGATCAAACTCAATAGATATTTCTTGTCATAAATGTAAAAAATGTTCTCTTTTCCAAGAATAATGCAATAAATATTGTTAGTGTGCATCTCAATACATGTTCCTTTCAAAATAAAATAGCTACTTTCTCTATGACAAAATGAACACATATCCATTTCAAAAACTAGCAAATAAACACACATCCTTTCAAGAAATGGACATAATTACTTATCTTTTAAAATGATCGGTTTCTTTCTCCCATCTAGCTTTTCATATTAAATCATGTTTCTTTTCCACAACTTGCGAACAAGCTTGAAATTGAGGCTAATAATGCTGCCACGGGAGATATAACTAAATACATAACTATCCTTCCTCTATTAAAATACAATCCCACAAATCGATGTTCACTTTCATACTTCCACAACGGCCACAACTGAAATTCTTTTAAGGTTCTATTAGACATAATCACAAAATCCATACCATGTTTTCTCAAAATCAATACTATGATTTTCTTTTTCACTCTAACTGAAGGGAAGCTCCCATAGTAATTTTTTTTTTTTAAAAAGCAATAAACATGGTACCTCTCGTGGATTTTCCCTTTACTTTTTTTCATAATGTGGGCCATATCCTATCAACATCAGCAGTGAATTCTCAATTTTTTTCTTATTTTTTCTCAAGAAAAATAACTTCAATAGATAGTCATAAACAACCCCCCAAACGATTCTTCTTTACAATTGATTGGTTAAATATTAAGCATGGTAATTAAATAACAATATTTCTAGTAAAAATTGTTGATTATAACTATTTGGTTAAATATTAAGCACGATGATGAAATAAGAATATTTCTAGTAAAAAGTGTAAATATTAATGGATATTACCGTGTCCCTTTAAGTATTACTAAGTATATATTGAAAAATATTTTTAATAATTTAAATCTTTAAGGTTATTCTTGAAATAATTTGTTTCTTTGTAGATGTTTGAAATAATTGATTTCCTTCAAAAATATTTTGATTGTCTTTTTAGGTCATAGTTTGTTTTACAAAGTTAAGAAATAATGAATTTTACTTTGCACTAGAGTACTGATTCTACACATCTATTTGAAATAATTTTTTTCTTTGAAAATGTTTGAAATAACTAATTTCCTTCAAAACTAATTTCATGATTTTTTTAGGCTATAGTTTGTTTTGCAAAGTTATGAAATAATTCATTTTCAATTTGCTCGAGCATTTTGATTTAATTTCACGTATAATAATCTTGATCGAATCTGGTTTGACCCCCATTGAGAGTACGACTATGTTTAGATATATGATGTATAAGAAGAAGCTTGACTACATGGAATAAAAAAGGTTCCCTAAAATTGCTTCTAACTGTAATTTAAACCCTCACCTTTGCCTCAAGCATGGGTGGCATAAGGATGCCCAGTCGTGGATCAACCATTTAGGAATTAAGGAGCTAAGTATCAGAAGAAAAAATAATATCAAAAACACTATTACCTCCAATTTTAAGGACAAGCTGTGGTAGCATGAGGATAAAAGGAAGCTAAGATACTATAAGGAAGTGATCAAACCCACCCTTCATAATCAGAATTATCTCTGTGTGTTGTCCAGGAATAATAAAAAAATGAACATCGCTAAGATAATAACTAATTCACATGAGGTTAGGAGTGAGATCGAGTGGTGGTCTATTCGCAAGACCCCTTGCAACAATAGAATCAGTCAGATTTACGATTCTAAGAAGGTGGAGGATGAAAATATCTTCCTTTAGACTTCCCCACTCTTACCCACATTCACTCTCAATTCCCTACTATCCACCACACTTCCAATCTTCTTGACCTATTAATCTAACCCACCTATAGTGATCTTGGAGCACTTATTTCCCTTCTCTTTGACCATAGAAACAAGATTTTGAAGAATCAAACTTATATTATTTCTCCTCTCTTAAGGTTGGATCATCATCATCATCAATTATTAATAATGTGCCTCCAAACATTACTAAATATATTTTGATTTTTTTTTTAAATAATTTACAGCCTCAAGATTACTCTTGAAATAATTTGTTTCTTTGCAAATGTTTGAAATAATTGATTTCCTTCCAGAATATTTTTTACAATTTTTTTTTATCTATTCTATTTTGCAAAGTCAAGAAATCATATATATTTTTATTTATTTTTAATGATTATGCATCTTAAATATGGATTTTGATGAATTTTTAAAAGACGATTTATTATTAATATTTATTAATATATCTACTCCTCTAATAAATATTCAGAATATATTGTTGAATGCAATTTTTTGTTAGTAGTTAATTGTTTTTAATGTTTAAAAATATGTATTTTCCTCAAATAAATATTTTTAATATATATTTTTAGTCAATTATATGTTACTAATTTTGAATATATATAATTGTTTACTAGTAATTAGTTAGAAGGGATACGATCTTGTCAATGATTCATTTGCAATTCTAAGAAGGATTAAAATAATTTGTTTCTTTGCAAATGTTTGACATAATTTATTTTCTTCAAGAATGTTTTGATGATTTTTTTAAATCTATAGTGTTTTTTAATGAATGGTAATTTTTACACATTCTCTACATTATCTACTTCTCCAAGAAAGTATAATAAACTTCAAGGATTAGGAACAGACAAGTTTTGAGCAACAAAATGGTAGATGTTTTCTATGGATTTATTTTTACTCTATATTTTTTTATTATCATATCTCCATTTTCTATTAAAAATAGATATTTAATAGAATTTTGATGAAATTTTTTGAGAGACAATTTGTTTAAAATGTTTATAAATATATATTTTCTTCTAATAAATATTTTGAATATATTGTTGCATTCAATGCAGTTTAATGTTTTGTATTGATTAAATTTTGGGTCAAGGTTAAGATAAAGTGATAGATGAGAAATCATGTTAAAATTTATATTAAAATGAGGGACATTTTAATTTTAATTTATATATATAATAGAAATAATTTTTTATAAGGATTCATTCATTCTTATAGAATTTCATCTTGTCAATTTTACTATAATATACTAGCAAAAGATTAATTTATTTCCTAGATTTTTAGGTGATGTATAAAAGTGTAAAATTTTGAAATTTATGTCAAATATTAGCATGATATTTATTAAAAGTGTACAATATTCAAAATTTCATTATAAGTATTCAATTACCTTAATTATTTAACTATCTCTTTCATTCCATCTTTATAGAGTATATTCACTATATTTACGTTAAGATAGAAATTGAAATGTTCACAATGTTTTTGTTGTAATTTTTTTATTTAAATTGGAATGCATAATTGGAATCAATTATGTCATGTATAAATTGTAATATTTTCAAATTTATGTTAGATATCCTCATAATGTTTACTAAAATTTTACAATAATCGAAATAGAAATTATCGGTTTGAAATTACCTTTATTATTTAACTACCTCTTCCATTCAAACTTTGTAGAGTATATTCATTTGATTTAGGCTGGGATATAAATTGAAATGTTCACTATATTTATATTTTAATTGTCTTTATTTAAATTTAAATTCATAAGTGAAATCAATGTCTTGAAAATGATTGGGAAACTAGATTGTGTATAGTTTAATATTTTCTCAATGGCCAAGCTTACAAAATAGTAACCCAAATTGGAATTCCATGAGACATGGATTTGATAGTTTACTGACACATTACCTAATTTCTTTCTAGCCCCCTTTTATCTCACACTACTAACATTGAGTTTCATTTTTTTTAATGAGAGGTGCCCTTTAAGTAAGACCCCCAAAAAAAATGTAAAATTCATTCCAAATAAAATTATTTTAGTGTACTAAGACATTACTTAATTTTTTTCCAACCTCATTTTATCTCATACTACTAACATTGAGTTTCATTTTTTTTTTAAATGAGAGGAGCCTTTAAAGTAAGACCCCACTCCATGTGAAAAAAAATATAAAATTCATTCCAATTTTTTTTTGGATGTTAATATGACTTTATGAGCTTAATAAAAACGGTTTTATAAATATTATAATTTTTGGAGATGTGTTAAAATTTACTTAAATATGTTTTTATTGTATGGTGCTTTTTTTGTTATTTAAAATGTAATTTTTAAATATATAAATGAATTTAGCATCTTGAATATTTTTTTTTAAAATATTTTCATTGTGCATATCACTATTCAAGTTTAAATCACAATTGAAATTTATGAGATAGAATGGGGTATTATATCTCCAGAGCTAAAGCTTTATCAACACCTTTTTGTTGAGATTTTGTATTTTATTTTGGCTAAAAATCTCATACATAATTCCAACAATAGTTGTTTGTTTCTAATTTGATGGCATCAAAGCTTGAAGAGGAGATATTATATCCTATTTTGTTGTGATAGAATTTTTTATTTAGTTTCTTCTCTACATCTATAAATTGTAAGCCTGTAGAGGAAAAATATATGAGGATATGAGGGATGAGATGAAGAGGAAGTGCAGATGTGAAATCTGTTGTTGTAATCTGTTGTTGATTAATAAGAAGGCCGATACCTCTGTTTGGTGGATGTAGCCCAGATTGGTTGGGTGAACCACGTTAAATGTTGTCTCCATTTTTTAATGCTGTGTGTGATTTATTTTGTTTTTTGCTGTGCTAATTTTGACAATTGGTATCGGAGCATTCAGGTTTTAAGAGATAGTTTTAAGATCGATATGCTTCCTACAAAATCGATTGAAGAAGTCGTTGCCTGTTTTAATTAATTCATGAAGTTCCGAGGAGTGTGAGCAACTTTAAGTTATGATCGTGTTTGAAGGAGTGTTGTAGAGCAGAATTGCATGAAATCAAGCAGTCATAGAGTGGTAACGTGGACCGAGCATGGATCCATACTGGATCCATACTGGATTGAACTGCGTGGCTAATTGCCCAAGGAACAATATATAGAAATTCGTGGACTGTTGATTAGTTAGTCCTCTGTGGAGAAAGCCATGGACCGTGATACTGATAGCATGGAGGCTTTAATAACTCTGCGTCGGTCAAATTGGGTGGCGGGGGCATGGCTGCCAACATCTATTGGGGCTTCAAGGGCAAATATGTGGATGCTAATATCTGTTGGCAATGATACATCGATCCTTCAGCAATCGTATCTGATAATGGATATAGGAGGCGAGGCATGGACACTGCCAAGATGTGGGCTGCCGAGGGCTATGAGCTGCCCAGCCCTAAGCCATGAGAATTGAATTGTTTGTGGATTCTTTGCAAGTGGTTGAACAATGCTGTGAGCTTGAGGAAGAACATCGAATTTTGGAGAAAATTCTATGCAGAGGTGTAATGCGTGGGAAGAGTTGCTGCTGTATATTTTATGGAAAATTGAAGGTATCCTAAACATTTTTTTATTTTGTTGAAAATCCGCTGCATGTGATGTTAATGAAAGTGTTGTGTGAATATTTGTGATGTGTGAGAAGTTAAGTTAAACATGGAAAAAACTCAAAGTGCTCGATTTGAGATTGAGAAGTTTAATGGGAGGAATAACTTCGAAATCTCAAAAGTCAAGATGAACGATCTACTAGTGTAACAAGGTGTGGCGAAGGCACTTTTGGGAAAATCCAAACAACCTTTCGCCATGACAGATGACGAATGGAGTGACATCGATGACAGAGCACTGAGCGGCATACGACTGTGTTTGGCGGATGATGTTTTATTTAACATCGTATCAGAGACAACAACCGCTGGTCTATGGAAAAAGCTAGAAAAACAATACATGACTAAATCCTTAACCAATAGGATTCTTCTAAAAATACAGTTGTACAGCTTGCGCATGAAGGAAGGTACAACAATAACTGATCATTTGAATACCTTTAATACTCTCTTGGTGCAGTTAGATAACATAGAAGTAAAATTTGATTGAGAAGATAAATTTGTAACTTTATTATGCTCTTTTCCTGAGTCATGAGATCATGTTGTTACTTCTATAAGTCTTAGTTCATCAAAAACCCTTGAATTTGATGATGTTGTTTGAGCTATGCTATCTGAAAAAGGTAAAATTTAGAAACCTCTACATTAGAAGCAATGATGGTTAGAGGTCGATCTAAATAAAAAGGCTTCATTCAGAAAAACAAATCTTGGTCAAAATCGAAAGGGAAGAAGAGTAAGCTAAAATGATGGTTTTGCAAAAAATTGGGACATTTGAAGAAGGATTGTCGGGAGAGATAGAAAACATCCAAAGGAGACTCTTCAATAGAAAATAAAGAAGCAAACACGATAGATACAAGTTCAGGTTCGACATCTGGTTTAGGTATAAGTGATGAAGTTTTATCAGTTAATTTGTTAAATCATGATCAACATGGGCTATTAGATTTTGGTGCATCCAATCACATGTGCATTCATAAAGAATGGTTTAAATCTTATAAATCAATTAATTATGGATTAGTTTACATGGGAAATGATGTCTCATGTAATGTTGTGGGAATTGGAAGCATCCATATTAAAATTTTTGATGGGACGATCAAAATCTTAACTGATGTAAGGCATGTGCTTCAACTCAGAAAAAATCTTATTTCTCTAGGAGTGTTAGACACAAATGGATATAAAACTTTTATTCAAGGTGGAGTAATGCAAATTTACAAAGGAATCCTATTAGTAATGAAAGCAAAGAAGATTGGAAATATTTTTTAGTTAGAAGGAAGAACAGAGTTAGATCATGCTTCTACTGCATCTGAGAACGACAGTGATTATATTCGACTATGGAATCAATGGTTGGGCCATATGAGCAAAAGAGGTTTAAATTTTTTATCTGATCGTATGTTACTTCCTAGTTTAAAGTCTTTTAAGTTAGATTTATACAAACATTTTATTTATGGGAAACAAAGCAAGCAGAAATTTAAAACTGGAAAACATACTAGTAAAGGAATCCTTGATTATATCCATTCTGATGTTTGGGGTCCATCTCTTACAACCTCATATGGAGGATCATCATATTTTGTATCTTTTATAGATGATTTCTTTAGAAAAGTATTGGTCTACATGTTAAAAAGAAAGTCTGATGTATTCACAGTTTTCAAGCAGTTTAGAGCATTAGTAGAAAATATCATTGGAAGAACCATTAAATGTTTAAGAACTGACAATGGTGGTGAGTTTACTTCAAAGGAATTTGATAATTATTACAAGGAAGTTGGGATCTAAAGACATAGAACTACTTCTTATACTCCTCATAAAAATGGAGTTGCTGAATGCATGAACAAGACTCTTTTAGAAAGAGCAAGAGGTATGCTAAGTAACGCCAATTTGCAGAAGGCATTATGGACAGAAGCAGTATCTGTGGCTTGCTATTTGATAAATCGATCACCATCAACTGCAATAGGATGAAAAATTCCTTAAGAGGTATGGAAATGTCATCCTTGTGATTATTCTAAATTGAAAGTTTTTGGTTGTGATGCATATGCTCTAATTCCGAAACATCAGCATTCTAAATTAGATCCTAAATAAAAAATATATATCTTTGTTGGATATGGTGATGGGATTAAGGGATACAGGTTGTGGGATCCTACAACTCACAAGATCATCATTAAAAGAGATGTTAAATTCAATGAATCTTCACTTGATAATCCAGATGTAGATATTAAATTGAAACAGGAAAATGTACCTAAGTTTCAACATATTCAGATTGAAACCAATTTAAATATTGATGATAGTAAATATTAACAAGTTTCAGATGAATATCATGAAGAAGTTCCTACAGATAATAATCAGAAAATTGTGGAAGAACCATAAACATCTTTAAGAAGGTCCATGAGAATCAAACATCCTCCTAAAAGGTATGATGATTACGTTACTTCAGTTTCTTTAACCGCTAATGATGATGAACCTTTATGCTATCAGGAAGCTGTAGAAGGTTCTAATAGTGATAAGTGGAAAGAAGCTATGAAGGATGAGATGAAGGAATTAGACAAGAATGCCACATGGGACCTGGTAGAACTTCCTAATGACAAAAAAAATGTAGGATGTAAATGGGTTTACAAATTTAAAAGGTGTGTTGATGATAAAGAAGATAGGTACAAAGCGAGGTTGGTCGCAAAAGGTTCTTCTCAGAAAGTAGGAATTTACTTTCATGAGATATTTTCACCAGTTGTTAAAATTGTTTCAATTCGGATTGTCTTAGCATTAGTTTCTTTACTTGATTTAGAATTACAACAACTAGATGTTAAGACTGCATTCTTACATGGATATTTAAATGAAGAGATTTATATGGAATTACCTAAAGGGTTTTTTCAAAATCGCAACAAGAAATTTGTCTGCAGGCTCAAGAAATCATTGTATGGTCTGAAGCAGTCACCAAGACAATGGCACAAGAAATTTGATTCTTTCATGATGAGTCAAAATTATATAAGAAGTGAATATGATCATTGTGTTTACTTTAAGAAATTAAGCAATGAAATATTCATTATCTTAGTATTATATGTTGATGATATGCTTTTAGCAAGAAAACGCATAAATGAGATCAACAGGTTAAAGGCTCAGATGGCTAGGATGTTTGACATGAAAGATCTAGGAGCAGCAAGACAGATTTTGGGCATGGAGATTTTCAGAGACAGGAGAAATGGTAAGCTGTGGTTATCACAAGAGAAGTATATTGAGAAAATACTCTTAAGGTTTGGTATGAACAATGTGAAGCCAATTTCAGTCCCTTTTGATTCCCATTTTAAGTTTTCTTCAAGTTTATATCCTAATACAAATGAAGAAAAGGAATATATGTCTCGAATACCATATGCCAATAAAGTAGGAAGTTTGATGTATACAATGGTATGTACACGACCAGATATTTCACATGCAGTTGGGGTTGTCAGTAGGTATATGGAAAATCTAGGGAAAGAACACTGGGCAACAGTGAAATGGGTGCTTCGGTATATGAGAGGCACAAGTGATTATTGTATCACTTATGACAGAAGTAGTGAATTTGTTTGCAGATATGTTGATTCCTATTTTGCAGGTGATTTGGATAAGAGAAGGTCAACTTCAGGATATGTCTTTACTCTTGCAGGTGGAGCTATTAGCTGGATGTCAAAGCTACAAAACATTGTTGCTTTATCCACTACAGAAGCAAAATACATAGCTGCTTCTCATGCTTGTAAAGAAGCGATTTGGTTGAAAGGTTTGTTTGGTGATTTTGGTAGGTTGCAGGACAACATAAATTTATTTTGTGATAGTCAAAGTGCAATTCATTTGGCTAAAAATCCGACCTATCATAGTAAATCAAAGCATATACCTATAAAGTACCATTTTGTAAGACAGGTTATCACTGAACGAGGAGTCTCTCTTGAAAAAGTGCATACAAAGGAAAACTGTGCAGACATGTTCACGAAACTAGTTTTATTAGAGAAGCTACAATGATGTATGGCTTCTCTTGGCTTGCAGAGAAAATGAAAATAATAAACAGGAAAGAGGTATTAGGCTAATTGTTTTCAAGGTGGATATTGTTGAGATTTTGTATTTTATTTTGGCTAAAAACCTAATAGATAATGCCAACAATACTTGTTTGTTTCTAATTTGATGGAATCAAATCTTGAAGAGGAGATATTATATCCTATTTTGTTGTGATAGAATTTATTCAGTTTCTTCTCTACGTCTGTAAATTGTAAGCCTATAGAGGCAAAACATATGAGGATATGAGGGATGAGATGAAGAGGAAGTGCAGATGTGAAATCTGTTGTTGTAATATCTCGTTGATTATTAAGAAGGCTGATACCTCTGTTTGGTGGATGTAGCCCAGATTGGTTGGGTGAACCACATTAAATGCTGTCTCCATTTTTTAATGCTGTGTGTGATTTATTTTGTTTTCCGTTGTTCTAAGTTTGACACTTTTATGATCTACATCTTGGTTATATCAATCAATTACAAACGACCATAGATGGACTTGTTTTATTAGCATCATTCTACGTCCTATGAATTTTAATGCGCTTCTTAATGAAATTTTTATATTGAAAGGTGATTTTACAATTTAGTATAAGGGAGATATGTAGTTTCTTTCTTTTAACAATTCACTATGAAAGAGATGTTAGCATTCTCAATATGGAATCCTCGTTAACTTTAAAAATATATTAATAATAAAGAAACATATTTAAATATTCCCTTTACTCAAATTTTTTGTTTCAACCCAATTTCAAATATTTAGTTTTATAACCCCCTCTCTCTCTCGTGTGTGTGTGTGTGTGTATACTAAAAACTTCTTTATCTTTATCTCCATAAAGAGAGTGTGATATGGAAAGAGAGATTTTATATATATATATATATATATATATATAAAATTCTCCCACCAATAGCAAATCATATCTCTATACAACATAATATTGATGTTTTAAGGGACTTCACTAGATTTATTTCGTGTTCTTTGGGTGCCTTATAAGAAAAGCACATCTAAAGGGACATGATTTATATGTGATAGTGTGGTGATGATGTGTAATCGCATTAGTGCATAACATGGATTCCTGATGTTTCCCCTCTACATTAGAGGACTTGCCAAAATAAAACCATTAACTAAAAAACACTCCAATTATATATCTTCAATACCTCCTTTCTTTTATCCAAATCGGGTGACTTTCCCAATCACAATAAAAAATTATGGGCACTAATTTCAATGTAATGGACTATGGGACAAGTTTTGAGCCTTCCACCATAACTAAAATCCAACACAACTATTCTTTCTGGTAGTCCCATGCTCTGGGAGAAGTCCTAATTTGGATTGAAATTATAAACACTTTCGTTCTGCTACAGGCTCAGATATCAATCTTGCACATAACTCTTTTCTATAACTCCCAGACTCTATAAATATAACTGAATTTCCTTATGGAACTCAGTACGTGCATTACTCTATTGGAAAGGAATAGGAGATGAAACAAAAATTTAACACACAAAACACACAAGCTCTAAATCTTCTATTGATCACACAAACTTAATTGATTACATTGAACTTGGTAAGGGGTATTTATACTTTTCCAACTAGCGACTCACCTAATGTGACTTGAAATGAAGACACACACTAAAGTCGACTATCACTTAACTCGACTTGACTCAACACTCAGTTTACTAACTCTCCAATTTTTTCCAAGTTCTTCATGTGGGAGCTAATTAGATATTTTAACGCTCCTTAATTACGACTGCTAAACTAGGACATGATTAATGAAAAATCAAACATGGATTCTATTCTATGTCCCACCTAGGAATACAACACCCAAGTTTCTTTTGTGAAACTAAAACACATATTTTTCTAATGGATCATTAAATATATCAACCAATTGATCACTAGATTTACAAGGCTTCAAGTGAACTTCTCCATTGCTCATAATTTCTCTAAAAAAGTGATATCTAGTATCAATATAATTTCTCTTTTGATGAAACACACTATTCTTGGATAGTGGAATCACTGAGGCATTGTAACAATACATTGTTTTTGATCCTTCTTCTTTCTACTTGAGTCCATCCAATACTCTTCTTAACAACATTGCTTGACATGCTGTTGATGTTGCTACTACATATTTTGATTCTTCTGATGATAGTTTCACAATAGGTTGCTTCTTATATGCCCAATAAATCGCACCTGAACCAAGATGGAACACATAACCAAAAGTGCTCTTCGTATCATCCAAACTACTTGCAAAATAATTTTTTGTGTATCCAATCAAATCCTTATTTTATGTACTTTCGTACATTATGCCACAATCTCTAGTTCTTTCTATGTATCTTAGAATTCTTTTTCATGCACTCTGATGTGTGTCTTTTGGAGTCTCTCTCTCTCTATATATATGGAAATAAAACTCACTCCTTGCATAATATCTGGTCGTGTAGCTCTGAGATACATGAGGATTCCAACCAATCTTTTGAAAAGAGTTGGATTTACATATGATGCTTCATCATCCTTTATTAACCTTATAATGGTTACAAATGGTGTAGTGATAGCTTTTCAATTTTCCATCCTAAATTGGTTTAGAAAATCTCTAGAATATTTATTTTGGAAAATAAAAATTCCTTTTTAAGATTCCTCAACTTCTATGCCAAGAAAATATTTCATGAGACCAAGATCTTTCATCTAAAATTCTTTCATCATGGCTTCTTTAAATTCATCTAACTCAAGATCACTTGTAAAAATCATGTCATCAATATATAAGAAAAAAATTAAAATTTTCCCATGTTCATTTACCTTTGTGTACAAGGTAGGCTCAATGTTTCTTCTACAAAATCCATTCTTGATCATGTAGTTGTATATTTTTCTATACCAAGCTCTAGGTGTTTGCTTGAGTCCATAAAGTGATTTATTTAACCTATAAAATTGATCTTCTTTAAATTCAACTTCATATCCTAGAGTTTTATGCACATAAATTTATTCTTCTATAATTCCATTTAGGAAGGTTGTTTTCAAATCTATCTGATATGCTCTCCATTTGTTTTGAGTTTCTTTTGCTGGAACTAATCTTACAATATCCACTCTGGCTACTGGAACAAACATTTCTCCAAAATATATTCCTGGTTTCTATAAGATTCCTTTTTCTACAAGTATTTCTTTAATTCTGTCAATTTCACCTTTCTCATTAAACTTTGTCTTGTACACCCATTTTACACCATTGAGGTTTCTATCCTTTGGTAAATAAACCAAATATAATGTATCATTCTTTTTAGTAGCTTCACTTTCTTCATCCATTTCTTGCACCAAATTTTCATCCCTGATTACTTCTTCAAATAAAGAAGGTTGGAAGGAAAACAATGAAAATTTTGAACTAACATCCAAATCATCATAAATATATTTCAGACTTTTCTCGCTTACCATTCCTTGATTTGTCACCTCATTGGCAGCTAGGAGAATTGTAATCTCTTGATATACTTGAAGATCGATGTTATTAATAAAATCTTGGATTCCTTTCCGGTGTGTGCTCTTGTGATTGATGTTGCTCCTTCTATGCAATCTACAGTCCCATTCCATGAATATTTTTCTTTGAGAAAAACATATTTGTTGATTATGGTCTTCTTAGTGATAGGGTTATACAATTTTTAAACTTTTGATTTCTCATTATAATGAGTAAATATGCATTTTTCACTTTTATCATCCAACTTGACTCTTAGCTCCTTCGGAACATGTGCATAAGCTACACATACAAACAATTTAAGATATGATGCACTGCAAGACATACTTGACCATGCTTCTTCTAGTACTTTGTTCATCACACTCTTTTTACGATATATGTTTATCACATAAATAACACATGCAACTACTTCTGCCTAATACTCATTAGAGAAACTTCTTCCTTTAAACATGCTCCTTACCATATTCATAATGGTATGTTATTTCTCTTTATTATACAATTCTACTGCGGTTTGTATCTAGTTGTAAATTGTTTTCTTATTCCACATTTTTTATAGCACTCATGGAATTCCTTCGAACCATATTCTCCACTAGGACCCAACCCTAATACCATGATATGACAATCAATTTAGTTTTATAATAAGGATTTGAATTATTTGAACTTTACAAAATTTTTAGGCTTCTACCTCACGAAGTAAACCCAAGTATTTCTGCTATAATCATCAATTAAATTGAGAAAGTAGAAAATTCCACCAATCGACTGTTTCCTCATATGTCCACACAAGTCTGTATGCACTAGCTCAAGTGACTTATTTTCTCTATGTGAAAATCCCTCTGGAAAATTTCGACGGTTTTTCTTTCCAAAGATGCAACACTCACAGGTACTAGTAGGTTGTTTTATGGGAGGTAACCCTCTAAAAATTAGTTTCTACTGCAACAATATTAAACCAAAAAAGTGCAAGTGTCCAAATTGAAAGTGCCATAACCAATAATAATTAGAACATGCAACTGTAAATGAACTTACGTTATCATTGTAATTCATGATTAGAGGAAAGAGTTTGTTCCTCTTCATGTGCACCTTTTCAATCAGTTTCTTACTTAGGGGCTTGTCATAAATAACACACTATTTTCCTTGAAAGATAACTTTATATCCCTTCTGTGTCAATTGAATAATACTTATCAAATTATGTTTGAGACCAGGGAAATAATATACCTATGACATTTTCTTTGGATCTCCTTGCTTGGTTAGAATGTTGATTGTTAATTTTCCCTCTACATCAACAGTCTTGTCAGTCCCCAACTTTAACTCCGTCTTCACAGATTGATCCAAATTTGAAACCAAATTCTTGCTTCCTGTCATGTGGTAAATGCAACCATTATCTAATAGCCACAAAATATCGTAAGGTTCATTCACATTATGGAAATATAGGAACATGGAGTTAGTATTCTCTGTAGTGACATTAGCTCTCTACTTTCCTTGATTAGCTATATTCTTCCCAAAATCAGGGGAATAGTGACCAGATTTATTTTGATAATAACATATAACCTTTGATTTGTCAACTGTTTGATTATTTTTGAAGCTTCTTTTGTTGTTTCTAATTTCATGTTGATTATCTTTTCAACCATGTCTCTTACCACCATGTCTTCCGCCTCATCCTCTTCCTTTAGATATATATTTTCCTTGGCATTTGTCTCTTGAAATAGAAACTAACTTTTGAAAGTGGTTTCTAAAGTGGAATCATTATTTATTTTTATCCTTGCCTCATGTGATATAACTAATCCCATCAACTCATTAACTTCCAATGTTTCCACATCCATGGCTTCTTCTATGGCTACTACGACAACATCAAATCTGGTAGAAAAATATCTAAGGACTTTCTAAACGACTATTTTATATTTAATGTATTCACCATAATTTTTTAACTAATTTATAAAAATCATGACCCGATTCATGAATGAATTGATTTCCTTTGTCTCTTTCATTTGCAGACTTTCAAGATCTCTTCTTGTATTTTGCAACTTAACACTATTGAATTTGGCCATACCTTTATATCTTGTCACCAAGGTATCCCATGTTGTCTTTTTTGAATACGTGATCATAATTTTCTTGAACACTGCTCAGTCCACTCCCTGTTTGATAAGCTGCAACGCTTGTGCATTCTTATTTTTCTCTTTCTTCCACAGTTCTCTCTCTGCATTAGTGAGGGCTTGTTCTTCTGGTTTAATATTATGTCCTTAAAACCGAAACTAGAAATTATCCCAAACATCATGGGCCTTGAAGGTGGTCCCCATCTTAATGGCCCACACATGATAATCCTTCCATGTAAATCATGGCAACTAGGGTTGGAACCTTGATAAAGCCATCTTAAATTTTTTTTTGTGAAACCCTAAATTTATCCTCTTATAAGCTTTGCAAAAGCATCTTTAATAGTTTTTATAAAAATTAATTTATATAAGAACTCGTTTAAAAAAAAAATCATTTAAAAAAACACTTAATAATTCCTTTTGTTATAGCATTTTCACGGAACCCTTATTTATTTCAAAAAGTTTTAATATAAAAACCTACACCCTCATATATTTTCACAAATTAATTTTGAATATTGTTTTGACTTTGAGACCCCACATGACATTGAATCCATGACACATCGAGACCCCACATGATGTTCAATCTATGACACTTTGATACCCCATGTGACGTTAAATCCTTGTGACCTCGTGACTTTGAAAACAAATTGGAACAATTTTTAACCTTTCTTTGTCACCACTGATTTCAATAGGGTGGAGGATCATTGATCCGCTAAAATATAAGGAGTTGTAAGTTTTCTGTAATCAATGAAGGTTGTGACCGAAGGAGGTATGTGGTGGCCGATTTTTGTTAATTGAGAAATAAATTTATTGCGTACCATGATTGTTCTACATTTTTTCTACTTACAAATTTAAAGAAAAATCACCAAACTTATTTACTTTCCCCTCTTCTTAACTAACTCTGTTGGCTCTACTACAAATATTATGATCCTTTCTCAGCTCTGATACAATTTTTTTGGAAAGTCAGAGGAGATAAAAAAATAATTTAGCAAAAAAAACACCCGATTTGTGGCTCTTCTATTGATCACACAAACTTTATTGATTACAATGAAGTAGGAGAGGGGTATTTTTACTTTTCCATCAAGATACTCGCCAAATATAACTTAACATGAAACCACGCACTAAATTCGACTATCACTTAACTCGACTTGACTCAACACTCACTCAATGGATAATTTACTGACTCTCTAATTTTGGCCAACTTCTTCATTCAGGAGTTAATTAGCTATTTTATCGTACTCAAATCAGGACTATAGATAGGGTTGATGATTCCTCTCTGTTCAATGCTTAATTTTTCAGTGTTCGACTCTCCACCTTGTTCCTTTAGATATGAATTGACAACAACACATCTTGGCTTGAATCTTTCTAGGTAGGCCCCACCATTCCAGGGTTAGGATATTCAATAACTAATATTTATTGTGAAAATGATTGTGCAGGGTTGTATATTCCCATAAATTTATTTGAAAATATACTATCCAACGATGGATATATACAACCCAACTCATTAATAGGTCAATATCACCGTAAATATTGGTTACCAAGATAAAAGGGTGTACACTTTATTTGTTCCAAGCCTGACCATTATTGTTCAACTTTATCTTACCCCGACTGAGAGAATTCCATCCAAAACCTTGGTGGAAGAAAACACTCCCACCAATGGCATTTCAACCCTTCTGCTCCTTAGTATTTGCGCAAGTGAGTTAACTATATTTTTTTTAGACACACTACTATGGGTGCTTTCGTGGTTTATGCAGTGTTGATTTAACTCATAGGGACACCTGTCTCTACATAAGGAATGGCTAGATATTTTTGTAGACCCTTTTATTTTATTTTCACAATATAGACATGATCTTCCTTTTTATACAACCTCTCCACCACATATCCAGAGAATGGATTAATGAAATACTGAACACTGAAATAATTAATTACGTGCTATAGGGACAATTTATTTACTAGACATTGCATAATCACACATTCATAACAAGTTGAAACACATTTCAGAAATGTGATCAAACATGTGAGAATTAAAAAATTCCCCTTTCTTATCAGTCGCAAGGATGTATATCCACAGACACTGCTGTGGAATTTCTACCAAAATTTCATTCATCTTTAATACATTTTCATATGAGCGCTCTCGAACCAATAGTCCATGTAACCACTTTTGCCTATGGGCCTTTATTATTGTAACAACGAAAATGAATTCTCCTACTCATAAGAATATATCATAAATTCAGACAGGGACTAAAACACATAAAAATCATGGAAGTTCTATTAAATTCGAATGAAATGTTTACATAGAAAGTACAATGACTCACTTCCCAAGCTCTTATTTCGTTCTCATATATCTCCCTCTTGTATTTCTCTCCCTTCATACACTTACATATATAGGCCTTTTCTCTAAGTGAAATATATTGAAAAAACAAAGAATAACTAGACATATATCCAAAAATACCTACAAATTACATTTTTCAATATTTACAAAGGCCTACTTGGCCCATGATACCCACTCCTTAAAATATCCTAAAAACTTGATACTCTAGATTCCTCCAAAATAAGAAGACTTGGCCTTATTAAAAAATTATCCTATTTCTAGGTCAAACAAAAATAAAATGAAAGGAAAAAAGATCTCATTTACATGACCCCTTTTGTGTTTTAAAAAAAATGAGATGTCTGGTGTTGTTTCTCTGGCATCAGTTCCACACATATTTCAAAAACAAATTATGAAAATTTGTAATAACAAAAAATTAATGTGGACTATAAATAAACTATTCCAGTGTGCATACATTTGACATTGTCAATATTAAAAAATAATATCATGAAAATTAACTAAATTATAAATGTATTTTAAGTTATTATTATTATTATTATTATTATTATTAATTATGAGTTAAACAAATATAAATTTAAAAAATAATAATAGAATCCTTAACCATGGAGAGCCTGAACATGTAAATAGGCTTTCTTACAATACCTTGGGCCAATGCGAATGCTTACTAATACCACAAGTCAAATGCTTACTAATACCACAAGTCAAAAAAACTGTAACTCATGTTCATATGACCTTTTTTGTAATCAATCAATTTAATTAAAATGGAAGAAAGATATTAACTTTTATTTGTGAATAATACTAAAAATATTCTAGAATATTATGTGTAATTAAAGTCCATACGATCCACCTAATAATTATTCATAACTAAATTAAAATAAAGTAATCCTTATTCCCAAATAGACACGCCTATAACCGTAAAAATTGGAAATAAAATAATTCCTATTATTGTATTCACATGTATTTTTTACAATCCAACATGAAAGGGATGTATAATTCCTTCCATGCTCAATGTGGAGTTGACACTGGCATTTGGAAAGACATTAATATTTTAATGTAAATATCATCTCTCTCTCTCTCTCTCTCTTTATATATATATATATATGCCGAAGGTTTTTGGTTTTGAATATTTATTGCCTGCATTTGGATAAATTTTTTTCCTGTAAAAGTTTGGTTGATTAATCTAATTGGATGATGTTTAAGTCTAGAATTGTATACAATAGAGGATTTTGGGGAAAATTTTACGTAAGATTCTCATAAAAGTTTCTTTAATCCGTTCTTTGAAAATCATATATTGTTCAATGTTGAGCTTGAGAACATGGTGCCAACATGGAGGAAATTCCAAGTAAATGAGGTTATGATTTCAAAAATTATAGATCAATGTTTGTCATCAGAAGGATTAATGGATGGTGCGATTCTTTTGAAGTCTTCGGTGTTATCTGGAGGGTTGTATGATCATTTATTGATCTTGTTTCAAATAGTTTTTGGATGACAAAATTCCCCCTTCTCCTTCAAATTTCAATAATTTTTTACAACATACATATATTTGTCGTATAGAATATGTAATTTTGTACATATGCATATATAAAAAGCTTGTATGGACATGTTATCACCAATTTTTAAATCAATAAGGTATAGGAAGAAAAAATTAATTGCAATATCATAGTCAAGCAATGGTTTCACTTATCCCCTACCCTTCTTGGAATATACATTGATGAGATAGAACAATGTTTTGAAAAAGGAGGTTGTATTGGCCAAAATATCATTGGTATAGTCATCACTCTTCTTCTTCAGGATGTTGATATTTTTGTTTCAAGATGGCTACGTGAGTTTTGATATCAAAAAAATGAAAGTGATGATAATTAAATCCAAAAATATCACATACATATTTTCTTATATGACAGAAAAAATTTGGAGGAAGTGTCTTAATTCTATAAATATCATGGAATGGGTATCAATCACAAGCTCAACTAGAATTATACTTTTAGGAAAATAATTAATGAAGGTTGGAAAGCTTATTATGGAATTGAAAAAAAAATGTATATCAATAGATATTTCAATATGAAATAAGAAAAAAACTCCCCTTTGTGGTGCTATTTACTCTTGTTATTTTTTATGGATGCCAAGTTTGGGGGTTCATTCTCTATAGACTCGTGGTGAAAGGTAAAACACATCCAAAAGAAATTTATAACCTATAACCTTAAAATTGAAGGAAATACACTCTATCATATCCTTCTCATTGAAGATAAATTTCCCATTTTGAACATGGCAATGATCAAGTATCTAATGTATAAGAAGCGATTAAAAAAAATGTAAGATAAGAGGCTTCCCAAAATTTCTTTTAACTCTAGAAAAAATCATGATTTTATCATGTGATGATGGCACAACTATCCTTGATCTTGGCTAGATTAATGGAAGGTAAAGGAAGAGATAATTTTTCAAAATAGAGATAATATTAAAAACATTATTACCTCAAAGTTTAAAGATAAATTGTTTTGTTATAAGGAGTTAAATGTGTTGAAGTGTGCAACCAAAGATGGAAGATAAGTGTGAGATACATTATTATTCATGAAAGATATTACATATAAATACAATATTGTGACCATTGGATTAATGTTCCAAGGTATCTTTGATTCCATTCAAGGTTCACCTTCCACACCATAACACTTACCGGATTAGGTATCCAACATTCCTCCCCTTAATCTGAAGCAATATATGCAAGTCCAAGAAGAGAGATATACTACAAAAATAAAATAATGGATGAACGAAATAGGTTGAATATGTCCTTTGAAATAATGGTATAAGGTGGGATAATTTTAGGTCTCAACTGGTGGTGGTTTAAGGATGACCACCAACATTGGAACACTTGGTGTAGTTCTTAGAACTATTCCAAATACGGCTAGAAGTTGAGTCTTTTGCTAGAGGAAGTGCTAACTAATTCTTTAAGAAAAAAGAGAATTTTGGTCTCAAATTGAAATTCTTAGTGCAGTTCCAGGAACAATTCCAAATATGGAAATAAGTTATTAGTTTTCTAGTATAGGATGTGTCCCTCATTTTCTAGAAATGGAGGCCATCAACCTGGAAAAATCTAGATATCAACCTGCATAAAAAGGGAGAACCTCAACCTAAAAATGGAGGTCTCAATTTGTGGTGGTCTAAGGTTGACCACCAACTCTGAAATGCTTAGTGTAGTTCCCAAAATAGTTCCAAATATGGCTAGAATCTAAAGTCTCCTTCTAGAGGAAGTGCTCCCAATTCCGATTTGAAGATGACTGTAAACTAAATCATGTGCATAACATTGACTTTGGCTATAACTATGATTCTGATTCAGGCTTTAGGCTCTGGTTTTTGCTATTGATTGGGTCGTGGATTAGCCTCTTCAAAATTTATAGTTGATCATCAATTCCCCGTATTAGATACATGGTGAGAATATGATATCACTGTTATGCAAGCTCGCTTGTACATGCTTCATTAATAGGGCTTCAAAACATAAGAAGCCTCACTATCAATCCTCTCTAATCACATACAAAATGAGAGGGTGAATATGTTTATAAAATGTTGGCATGGATGAAGGTAAAAAGAACAATGATCCCCCATTCAGGAAACTCAAGAAGGGTGTTGGTTTCTATGAAAAATGCACCCATTTAAAATGAAATTTCCTTGGTAAAATTACAAAAAAAACACATTTTTCAAGTTACCATCATTTTTTATTTGAATCCCAAAGAAGTACAATGCTTCTAAAATTGAAATAAGAGTGGAAAATTGAAATAAACAAAAATGACTAGTGTGCTAGTCTTAGAAAACATGGATTGAAGTATTTCTCTCCTCTTATCTATTCTAATTATCAATAAATGGAATATTGTAATAACAACTCCTTTGAACTCTACATATATCCACTATTGGTTTTTTTGGAGCTAAACACATTTTGTACAAAGCTCTAGCGTATGTTATTGAAAATGAATAATGAAATGCTAAAAATAACTCCTTCATATCATAATTATACAAAGCTCCATAACATTTCCACTGTTAGAGGTTTCATGTATGACATATAGGGGCCACTAACTTCAAACTAAAAATATGAAAAAAGAGATTACAATGTATAAAACCTTTTCAGAAGTGTACTTTTCTATTATATATCTATTCTCATCCACATTTTGCAATAGAAACGTTGACATGTAAAAAATTCCAAAATATGACCAAAGGTATATTCTCCCATTTTTCTCATAATTTTTTATCTTGGAGTCAAATTTTATCTCATCTTAATGACATAGTGTCCATGTCATGAAAGAGAAATATCACATTCAGTCATAGGTCACTTCTCGTGTTTGGAATAATGGGTGTGTCCCATATATAGTAGTGTTGTTTGAGCCTCTTCTTTGTCATGGGAAGAAACATCCCAAATCAATTTGGTGTGTATCCTTAGTTGTTTCTCCATTTATGCAACACATTTTATGGCCATCAACAAAACACCAACAAGATTAAATCTGCCTTACAATATAATAAATAGATGCTAAATATGGCCTTTTAAGGACCTCTCTTATGTTTCTAATTTTTAACATGGGAGGTATAGTCTTTGACCGATGAAAATTATTCCTCCCTTCAAATGAATTTCCAAAATATTCATAAAATGCCAATTTGGAGGCCAAAAAGAGGGAATTTTATGGTGAGATTAGGCACTATAACATAGCCAAAAGAAATGGAATCCATATTTGACCCATTGAGACCATATAAAAGCTTCATGAAATCCACTTGACAAATATTAACGTTCGAAGAAAAATATGAAAGGATTCACAATAGTGGAAAATGTTTGCATGGCTCTCGTTAAAATGATTCAGCATGCCAAGCTCAAAGATGTTATAATATATCACTAAAACAAAAACTGAAATATTGTTCCACTACAAAGCTCCACCAACTATGGTGAATCTATTGTCCCATTCCACTTCAACCTTAATTTGGGTTTCTTCCTTCTCAATCTCCCTCTATCCAAAAAAAATATGTTTGATGGGATTTTAAAATGTCACCTATCACAATAGTATAGAATTCAAATTTGATAATCTCCTTGGCTTAGAAAAGATAGGAAATTCAAATTCTATGCTAGTTACATACAACAAGAGGAAGAATATTTTATCAATGTCAAAACCAAGTCTAACCGACAAAAACTTGTTTAAAATTTCAAGCAATTAGAAGAGAAAACACTATTGTTACAACCTGTGTTAATGTTTGGGATTTCACCCTTCTTACATTTCAAGTTGTGTACCCATTGCAATCACAAATATTCAAGGCAATGTAAGTGACATGGTTTTAGATTAACCCTAATAGTAGGGTAAGTGAGGCTAAGGCACACACTGTAGAGATGGTCAAATACAGAACAGGGAAAATATATAGGAACACTAGATACATGTGTTAGATATCTAGACATGGTCAAGTCATAATGGGAAATTATCAAGCCAAAATGGTAAATTTGACACACTCAATGAATGGTAGAGAGTGGGGCTTGGAAATAGTTAAGAGTTACATGACTTCTCAGAATGGTAGATCTGACCAAGTTAGAGAGGAAGATCTGATATGTATCTGAGAAAAACTTGTTGTGATACCACTATTGGAGTGTACAAGGAGAGATGAAAGATAAATGTGAGATAAATTATTATTCATAAATATTTTACAAAAAAATAAAATATTGTGACAATTTTATTCATCTTCCAAGGTCACTTGGACTCCATTGACGATTCACCTTCCACACCATAACCCTTAGCGGATTAGATGTTCAACAAAGGGGAAAAAATTAAATTATGATATTAGAAGGAGGTGATGAACCTCCATCTCAAAAATAAAAAAAATCTCTTTGTTTTGACTATTATAAAGAAGAAAATAATCATTGTTAAAATAAGAACAACTTCTCATGAGCTCCATAGTGAAATTTGGCATTATTAAATTCCCAAAACTTGTTACGATGAAATAGTCTCTCAACTTTCTGACACTAATAAGATAAAAAATGAAAGAATTTTTTTGTAAATTGTCTACCATATACTCACATTAGATCTAAATTTCAAAATATTTTCCACACCACCAATATTCTTGACCTTTATCTTGGTGAAAGTATTGTGATTTTGGAAGAATCCACTGAATGTTTTTTAGCATGGAAGTAAACTTTTAAATGGTGCCATATAATATCTGCCATATATAGGTATGACAAACCATGTATCTTACCTTAAAATTTGGTACACCATTTTTTAAATTAGTGGATTGTACCAATGGATGTTAATCATCCTCATCATTAATTTATTATTTAATTTTTTATTTCATATAATTGGGAAAATGTTGAGAAAGGAAATTTATCTAATTTTATAAACCTTGGCAAAACTTACTAGTCCTTAATATGAAAACTGAGAAATGTTGGGTAATATTTCTATAAAAATTTTCAAATTTCTAATTATTTTATATATTCTCTATGAAATTTGGGTGATTTTAAAGGGAAAATAATTTTATACTGTAGATTTTGAGCAAATCATTTTTGTAGAAAAAAGGAAATTGGTGAATCTAGAAAAATCACGTAAGCCCTAAAAGTTTACCTACATATAATATAATAAGTATAATAGATATTTTTTGTAATGTTCCAAATTTTTCTTCAATAAATTGGAACATTAAAGTTTGTCTAAAATCATTTACGAGATGAATAATTGGGTAAGGAGGCCCAAAGATAATAAAAACACAAATAAAATCCCTCTAGTATGAAAAGGGATCAGCCATCGAATCAGATTTCACACCCTCATGTGTGAAAGGAGATATTTGCAAAGAGGTTTGACCAAGTCAACCAGCGCAGGGTATGAGTTGGAAAGCACTACATGACAACGTAGGAGGGAAGCTTCTAGAGGAAGGGACCATGAGGAGTCTCTAATTGCTATATAAATGGAGGGGAGGAGAGCTATTTCCATTCATGCATATGTTTATGATATTGAGTTGTTCATTTTGACTTCTTGAGCACGCTGGTTGTTTAACTAGTGTGCAGCACTGTTACACAGTAATTTGTCACCATCCCTGCAATTCCCATCTCGCCCATTGGAGGGTAGTTTCTGTGACCAATAAGTAGTGTCATGCCTTGCAAATACCATCATTGCATCCCTTTCCATGATGACAACATTCCTTCTGTTGATCATTTCCTGAGCAGACCCCTAAAAACACCTGTTTTTGCCTTGGCGCTGATAGCCCGTTATGTACTCACGCCAATTGGGGAAAATTAACACTGAGCCCACGCCAATTGGTGCTCTGTCCCAGTGTTGCACCCGCGCCAATCTGTTTATGGAAAGTTTTTTAAAAAAAGAGGCGAAGTTTCGATTACAACAACTTCGTGGTTGAGTCATCAGGAGTGGTTTCGCCTGAATAACCACGGCCTTCCTCCTTTGGCCTCTTGTTTCCACCTTATGGGGAACCTCCCAAGGGATAAGGCCTCCCTTCCACTATTGTAGGGATCCCAACCTCCTCCTCTCCTCTATAAATATAGCCTTCATCCATTGATGAAGGGGCCGAAGGGCTGAATGGCTGAATAGCTAGTTCCAAAGAGTGTAGAATTTCTAAGTTCCCAAGAGCTTTCATGCCGCAAAAGCCTTCTTGATTCCCTAAGGCAAAATCTGCCAAGGAGACTATTTCCTGCTATCCGAGAGAGGTTTGTCCGATTGAGCAGTTTATCGAGACATGTTTTTCTGACGACCTGCCAAAGGAGAGTGTTGCATCGAAGCTATGGTTGTATTCTTCTTTTGACTCTTTAATGATAAGCGACTATTGGTTATGGTTCCACTCTTGTTCTTGATTATGTTCATGAGTTATGTCCTCTTCGACTGACATATAGTTGTATATACTGGATTTTATTCTTGCGTTTGTGTTGTTTCTTGCATGTGCAGGTGTCTGACCACGGAGATCGTGAGGTGTCTGACCTCTTCTACAAACGATAGCATCGGATTCCAGGTAAGCCTTCCTCGCAAGTCAGTTTATTTGCAATTAGGGACCTGCACTGTAGCGTTTTTGATTATTGCTAGACCCGATCTGGGCTAGTAGGGATCGCCTCTGTCCGCAGAGGGGATTTACCTCCTCAACAGTTTGGCGACTCCGCTGGGGAATCAGCTTGCTGTTTGATTTGTAAGCTATAGAAGGAGCCTGAAGTGCAGCCAGATAGCCTTCGAAATGCTTTTTCTCTGCATTAGCGGAGTAGATCAACGCTGCTTCAGTCAATCTCTGGTTTAGTTTACGGATTAAACAACTTTGAGCATTGTCTTGTCTTTTCGGTTGATTCTTGATTCTCCTTGCTTGATTGGTTTTTTGGGTTGGCTCTTTTGTGTTTGGCTTTTGGTTCAGCCCCAGAGGATCAGATCTGACCTCTGCTTTTCTGAATTTTCACCTTTTCATAGTTGGCTTGATTGGCGCGAGTTTAGCCCTGACAGTCGCACCAGTTGGCGCAGTTTGCCAGTTCATCACTCGCGCCATTCCCTGTCTGGCGCAGATTACAACCAGAAAGTCGTGTCAGTTTCTGTAGGTGCTAGGGTTTACCCTTGTTCGGAAGCTTCTGTTGGTCAGTACTTTGCTTCTGGGTTTGTTTTGGATTCTGCTTGAAGTGGTGAGTCTGGTCTTGGTTGGGAGAAATTCTTTGTTTTTTCATTTTCAGGCATTGGCGCTTGTTGTCAGTTAGCAACCCACACCAATTGGCCATTGGCGCTAGTTGTCAATGTGCAAGTTGTGCCAATTGTTTCCAATTGGCGCTAGTTGTCAATGGACAAGTCGTGCCAATTTCAGGGTGTATGAAAATTGAGATTTTTTCCCTAAATCCTTCACGAGTGTGTCTTTCCCTTCCGGTCTTTTCCTTGTATGAGCATAGATTACATTGCTCATTGTTTGGGATGTCTTCTTTCCATGATTGCTTAATGTAAAAGGGAATGAATGCCTTGTTTTGATCTCATTCTTTGGAAGTCCTCTTTGTGTTTTGTCAACTTTTGAGGAATTTTGTTAAAAAGTGTTTTTAAACAACGATTGCATTCTTAGTGTTTGTTTACATCTCTTTTGCCTTCATCCTTCATTAAGAAGATTTGCGTTTATTTAGTTTTCGTCTCAAAGTGTCCTTTTTGTTAAAATGCATTAGATCACATTGCATTGGAAAGTATTTTTGAGATGTATCACTGAACTTAGATCACATTGTTTAATGATTGAAAGCTAAAAATCGCTTTGAGTGTTGTCTCTTTCATTGAAAGTATGCATTAAGTAGATTCTCACTTCATCTAAAAATGCATTGAGTGCATTCTTATTATTTGAAAAGGAAAAAGGAAATTGTGCATAGATTACAATTGCATAGTTTTCGAAAAAGAGGATTTTGCATAGATTACATTGCATTATTTGCATCGTTGAATGTTTGGAATTACTTTTGGATAGAGAGAGTCATCTAGTTTGGAAGGATTTCGTTTGCAGTGCTGTTGTTTGTTGCATCATTGTTTGAAGCTCTTCCCTTAACTAGATAGCATTCATCGAATTGAAAAGTTTTCTTTTCTCATATAGCTGCATATAGGATATTTTCAGATGACATATGGTAGGGCCTTGAAACCGAAACGTAATTGAATATCAACATTAAAATTTACTCAATTTACCTAAGGAAGCATTGAAACATTAACGAAACATTTAGAGGTCTAGGTTAGAGACGTGTTCCGGCGTTGTTAAACCTAGTAGCTGCCATTCGCCTATTGGCTTTGGACAACACTAGTACGAACTTGTGCTCCCCGTACCGTCGCGTATATAAAGGGAGACCCCACTAGGTTTCTATCCTTTATCCATAGGGAGCCGAGCCGAGTCTTCCGCCCTATACCCGTGATACACCGGACACAGCATTCGGGGAGATTTCCTGCACGTACGGAAAGTCCTTGGTTGATTTCTCTTTCATTATTGAAACCAAGGTGTATATTGCAGTTCACGGTTATTTGGTACACCCTTTTGCCTAGTATTCCTGAGCAGTCATTTGATCTTTTCTGACTCCCTAAATTTGAAAAGATCGCCAAGCGCTTGTCCTTTCACGCTTGTGTCAAATCTGAAAGAGAGAGAGTCACCTTTTTATCATTTCTCGACTCTTAAAACATGAAACGGTGAAGTTTCTTATTTTTCAATGTGGTAAAAATTAATCACCCACGATTACACGCCTTATTAGATTTCGCTTGTTGACCGTTTGGTCGTGTGTCTTGACTTTTTTTCGGCCCGTGTGTGCTTTTGAGTTTTGATGGCAACTTTTTCAGAGTTTACCAACCCAGGAATCCCCTCCGATGGGAATCCAGGTCATTTTCCTCCTTTTGGAAATGTTGGTGCTCCTTATATGGAAACGTTGTCCCTGCCTGGTTTAACTGTTGGGTTTCCTGTTTGGTTGTTTTCAACCTCTGTGGTCTCGAATGTCTCGACTACTGTTCAATCAGTTCCTCCGCCTGAACAACATCATGTTGATTCTAAGGCAGACCTCTCCCCTTCTTCGCTTGTTTCTGGGTCCTCTTCTTCTACTTCGCCTGGTGAAAGTCTGGATTCGAGTAACCAGGTGGCTAAGAAGAAGAAGAATAAGACAAAGAAGAAGAAGTCCGATAAAGGAGCGGCTAACTCTGCGACTATTGCGCCTAAGAAGTCTTCTCTTGATAAACCTTCCAACCCTCCATGGAAAGTCAAGTTCCCTTGCATGTTGTGCACGGGAGACCATCTTCTTCGAGATTGCCCTGGCATTCCCAAGGTACTTGAAGTATGGTCCAACGGTCGTCCACCGTTGCCTTTGGCTTTCAGGAGTCAGGTTGGGGGCACGTCTTCGGCTGGTGCTGGTAAGGCTCCTAAGAAGGAGGGTAAGCTCACCAATCCCTGTAAGTTGTGTGAAGGGAACCATGCCATTCACCTTTGTCCTTATATGGATGAAGCCAAGTGAGTTTTGGACAACTCGGTTGTTTCTACGCCATGCCTTCTGGCTGGTTACAAATAACTTTCTTTGAGTCCTCCACCAGCTGATCCTATGATTGATCAAGAGTCATCCTTGGTCGACCCCGCTCCCCCAGAAATTAAAATTCAGGAATCCATTCCTGAACAACCATTGGTCGTGGGATCGGTTGAGCTGGCCCCATCTGCGGTGCACCAGGTCTTTTCTGTAGAGAGTGGCCCTCACACCCCTCAGGTTCTTCTTGTTTCTTCAGATTCCTTGGACTTGGAGAAAGATTCTCCTATCCCTGTATCCCAAGAAGTTTCTCCTCCGGCTCCTGTGATGGAAGTTTCAGAGGATACCCTTCCCACCTTCGAGATGGAGGTCGTGGAGGATGCTCCTTCTTCTTCCGTAACACCAGGGGAAGACCATCTCGGTTCGATGGTAGCCCCTCCAAGTAGTTGTTCGCTTCCTTCGATTGGAGTCGATTTGCAGGATACCGCCTTCCGTCTTATGTGCCTTTCGAGATCACAGTACAGGATTTTGGTCTGGTCGTACCCAGCACCATTATAGACGAAGGCGCGTCTGTTAGTATTCTATCATCAACTACTTGGCAAGCTTTCAGTTTGCCGCCTCTTGCGCCTGTTACGCAAAATCTGTTGGCATTTAACAGAAGAACGAGTCAACCGTTAGGGATCCTTCCAGGGTTAACTGTTACTTTGGGAGGTAAAACCGTCCATATGGACGTGATGGTTGTTCCAAGCCCCTTGGATTTCAATCTGCTCTTGGGGCGCGATTACACCTATGCCATGGGAGCGCTTGTCTCCTCCCTCTTTCGCGTGATGTGTTTTCCACATGGAGGACGGATTGTGACCATTGATCAGCTTTCGTTCTTTGGTCCTGATGTGGCAGCTGGGCCACCATCATCCCTTCCTGGTTTTTATCCACCCGTTGTATCTGCCCCACCACAGGTCAACTATGTGGCTACCTACCCCGTGCCTGTACTCAGTGATAGTGCCATTGTGCATCAGGTGCTGGGGGCATTGGGTCCTGACTTCCAGGATGTTTTCCTTCCATCGGGAGTGTAACTCTTGGAAGCGATGACTTCTTGTTCATTATGATGAGGTCGTTGGAGCATGGTTCCTTGTCTTGTGTCAAGCTCCTTAAAAAATGAAACAAGGTCGTCGGAGCATGGTTGTTTTCCTGTTTCAAGCTCCTTAAAAAATGAAACAAGGTCGTCGGAGCATGGTTCTTTTCCTGTGTCAAGCTCCTTAAAAAATGAAACAAGGTCGTCGGAGCATGGTTCTTTTCCTGTGTCAAGCTCCTTAAAAAATGAAACAAGGTCGTCGGAGCATGGTTCTTTTCCTGTGTCAAGCTCCTTAAAAAATGAAACAAGGTCATCGGAGCAGAGTTCCTTGTCTTGTGTCAAGCTCCTTAAAAAATGAAACAAGGTCTCCGCCGGAGCATAGTCTTTCTTGTGTCAAGCCCTTAAAAATGAAACAAGGTTGTCGGAGCATAGTTATTTTCCTTGTGTCAAGCTCCTTAAAAAATGAAACAAGCTGGTCGGAGCAGAGTTCCTTGTCTTGTGTCAAGCTCCTTAAACCATGAAACAAGGTGTTTGAGGATAGTCCTTTTAATGTGTCAACCTCGTTAAAATAATGAAACACGTTTTTGTTCAATTCGAGTCTTTGATCAGATCTCGTAAAATCCCAGTCGAGTCTTTCTTAGATCTCGTAACTTGAACCTTCACTCCATCTGCCTTTCATATAGACTAAAGCTTGGGGGGCATGTACCTTGAATTGAGTCACCATGCTGGGGGGCATGCTCACTTTTTCAAGCATAGTTTGTTTTTGTTTCAAGCTTGTGTAAAAATGAAACCGGTTTCAAGCATAGTTTATCTTTGTTTCAAGCTTGTGTAAAAATGAAACCAACTTCAAGCAGAGTTTTCTGATTTCAAGCTTGTGTAAAAATGAAACCATTCCCATTTTACCCCTTGTGATTGCCATTTTATCGGACCGTTTTTGCCAGATGAGCCTTGGTTTTCTCACTCCATCGTCACTATCTGCTTGGCCGATCATATGCCTTCACTTGATTGTTTCACCCATTCTTGAGGAACCGCTGCGATGAGTGGTTTTTTTAGCTAGCCTCTTAACCTTTATCTTGGTCAGAGCAGTTCCACCATCACCGGAACCAGTTGCTACCCTTTACACCACTCGTTCCTCAAGGAGGAGTCACCTTTCAGCTCTTTTCTGACTCTCTAAACATGAAAAGATTGCCGAGTCCCTTGTCATTTTGATCTCGTTAAAGTGGCTGCAAAACGACATCTACCCAGTATAAGTTTACCCCTTTTTTGAGCTGGGATGGATTATTTACAAAAAAGGAATACCCTAGCCTATCGCGACTAGGAGGTTTTCTCGGGTATTGTTTTCTACCTTTTCGGGTCTGGGGAACTATTTATGAAAAGGGACCGTTGGAGTTTACTTTTCTGCTGTCTTTTCAAACTCTCTAAACATGAAAAGACGCCAAGTTCTTCCTTTGTCAGACTCGTTAAACCTAAATGACATTGGAAATTGTCAATCATGACGTTATTCGAGTTTCTCCTTCCTAGGGCTTGTTAAATGTACTAGGATGGATTCGCCCGAAGGAAGGATTTATATGACAAGAATATGGTATCCTCTTCAAGCTTGTGTAAAAATAAAGAGGTACTCGCCGAAATGGAGGGGAAAATGGAACTAACATCATTGTCGTGTCGGCAGTATGTCACTCTTGAACATGGCACTTGTTTGCATTCGTGTTGGGTTGGGGACATCTCATCTCGTTTTTCACTTGCCTCCGTGGGTTTGGGTGATCCCTTTTGACCTCTCATCTGCTCTTTGCCTCGTCACTATGACCTCTGATCTTTTGATGTCAAATATTGCCAAATCCACTGTCGTGCCGCCAATATGTTCAAGAGAAGTTGACCTCTGCACATATCAACCTCCCTCTGATTCTCGTATGATCCTAATTCACAAAAACATCATGTTCCTCTGTCTCGTGTCGATGATGTGGGAAACATTATGGCCCACCTTCGATCAAGGTCACTTCCTGTCGACTTCAGCTCATTATCCAGGAAGCTGATCTAGAGACTCCCTTTTGGTACCTTGGAGCCTGCATGCCTCAATGGCAGGTTCCTCGCATTCGACGTGAGGTTTTTATCATTGGCCTCCGATCAAGTGATTCTGCGGGTGTTAGACGTCAGATAACTATTCACATGCCATAGATTGTACCTCTAGTACCTTGAGGACCATGGAATTAATGGTGGTACCTCTCGCATCTGTTAATAGCTTTCATCATTGGCTGGTAATCAGACGATGTTCTTGCATGTTCGACCTCAACTCACATATTCGCATGCTTGAACTTGTACTTTGTTCGGGTCGAGATGGAGCGCAAGACCCTGGATCGTGTCTATTGTAATCCAGGCTGCGATTTTGTGGATTATTATGATTATTTACATGACTCACTGATCGGATGGCTGTGACCATACCTAAGTCTATTTATCGATCCTCTCTGGATGGCTGCGTCCATGCCTTGGATCTAGATTATTGTACACTCTGTTATGGATGGCTGCGCCCATACCACACATATATATCATGTATCTGAGACATTAGTTGTACTTCGCTCCGCAGGTTTTCCGATGGCAGTGTTTTCAGTCGGCATGTTCTCGTAAAGCATTTCACCCCTCTCTCTCTCTTTTGGGTCTCATGCTTTAGGGGGCATCTGTTACACAGTAATTTTTCACCATCCCTGCAATTGCCATCTCGCCCATTTGAGGGTCATTTCTGTGACCAATAAGCAGTGTCATGCCTTGCAAATACCATCATTGCATCCCTTTCCATGAGGACAACATTCCTTCTGTTGATCATTTCCTGAGCAGACCCCTAAAAACACCTGTTTTTTTCTTGGCGCTGGTAGCCCGTTATGTACTCGTGCCAATTGGGGAAAATTAACATTGAGCCCGCGCCAATTGGCGCTCTCTCCTAGTGTTGCACCTGCGCCAATCTGTTTATGGAAAGTTTTTTAAAAAAAGAGGCGAAGTTTCGATTACAACAACTTCGTGGTTGAGTCATCAGGAGTGGTTTCGCCTGAATAACCACGGCCTTCCTCCTTTGGCCTCTTGTTTCCACCTTATGGGGAACCTCCGAAGGGATAAGGCCTCCCTTCCACTATTGTAGGGATCCCAACCTCCTCCTCTCCTCTATAAATATAGCATTCATCCATTGATGAAGGGGCTGAAGGGCTGAATGGCTGAATAGCTAGTTCCAAAGAGTGGAAGAATTTCTAAGTTCCCAAGAGCTTTCAAGCTGCAAAAGCCTTCTTGATTCCCTTAAGGCCAAATCCAAGCAAGGAGACTATTGCCAAGTATCCGGAGAGAGAGGCTTGTCCCATCCCTGATAGGCTTTATCGATACATGTTGTGCTGACGACCTGCTAAAGGAGAGTGCTACATCGAAGCTATGGTTGTATTCTTCTTTTGACTTTTTAATGATAAGCGACAATCGGTTATGGTTCCACTCTTGTTCTTGATTATGTTCATGAGTTATGTCCTCTTCGACTGACATATAGTTGTATATAATGGATTTTATGCGTGCGTTTGTGTTTTTTCTTGCATGTGCAGGTGTCCGACCATGAAGATCGTGAGGATTGTGATCTACCAGGGCAAAGGAACGAGAGCACCACCTCTTCTACAAACGACAGCATCGGATTCCAGGTAAGCCTTCCTCGCAAGTCGGTTTATTTTCAATTAGGGACCTGCACTATAGCGTGTTTGATTGTTGCTAGACCCGATCTGGGCTAGTAGGGATCGCTTTTGTCCGCAGAGGGGATTTACCTCCTCAACAAGCACTATTTAGTGCACCGAGTGTCTCCGTTCGAAGATCTCACCATCAGCCCTGGGGGACTTCGAGTGCCTGCTCTGGTGAGGTTGTCCCATCATTATTTTGGCCTGAGACCGAAGCATCATCCTCCAGGATAGCGTTATTGCTGCAATAGAATAATACTGTGTTTTAGGGTGTTGTCGTGGAGACTCCACAACACCACTTCCATTGCTTGTTTTCCAGAGGGAGGGTCTTTCTTTCCTTTGGAGGATCAGAGTGGAAGACATTGGAGCTGATTTGTAGATCTTGGCATCAGGACAATGTTTTCTTCATGGTATATTGCGCATTTCTATCCCTAGATCTACGTTATTGCTGAAGGAGCTGTGTTCCAGGGTTTTTGGCATCATTTTGGAGCTAGATCTCTGATGTGAAGGAAGCCTCCTTGCATCAAGGGTGATCTTTGGATTGGCCAACCAATCCAAGTATATTTCTGATCTGATACATTCACTGAAGTTTTTTCTTCAGAAATTCTAAATCATTCTGCAGATCTACTGCAGTAAAACTCATATTTGCTCCAACATTTTCATGTGTTGCTGAAATCCCCAAGGGGAATGTAATAAAGATCCCTTTGGGCATTTTGTTTCATTATAGATCTCTATTTTCATGCATTTATCAGTTTCAGATCTGTAATATAATAAAAATAAGCTTCAGCCTCCTGGAAATAACACTAAAGGGTTTCTGGGTCATTTTCTTGTCTTGCAGCACCCCAATCTTGAGGGATTTTCTATGTAAAACTACTGTTTAACCTTGCTTAATGCCTATGCCATGTTCCTAAACTAATTATATGATTTTTAATACTATTTTACATCTTATACCTTTATAAAATACGCTTCCCTTGCTTCAGTAAATTTCTGCATACTCAAAGTCATGGGAAATCAGGGTTTTTCTTGACTAGTCGGGAAGGAGGAACTGTTTAACTTAGTAAAACACATTTTTTTTTGATTAAATTAGACATGAATATCCCTCTTGAGCTAATATAACATATTCCAGAACATGTACCCTTAATTTTTGGCATATGTTCTTATACACTCATTTTAGGGCCAAAATCCTCACTTTTCCCCACCTTTTTGCCCATAAAAGCTGAGTAAAGGTTGCTGCAGTATTTGGAGTGAGTTTATGAGTGTTTTTAAATTTTTTTTGTGATATATAATGAAAAAATTCCTGAAAAATTCGTTTTTCAGGCATGATTTGCTGAGAAATCCATTTTTGGGATATTACAGTGGTATCAGAGCATAGTTCTGGCTTAGCCTGTGGAGCTATTTATCTATGACACTGGAAGATAAACCATGGGGAAATTTTTCTTACCCACCAGAGGCCATAGAGGTGAAAAATATGGGGATCTCAAAAAAGTGTGACCAGCATTCACCAGCCTTCAGTAGGCCAACTAAGATCACAATGCCTACATTCTTAGCTCCAGTACTGAGTGAGAAAGGAAGGAATCATGATAATATACTATTTGGAGACTATTTCCGTAAATGGTAGTCCATGGGGGAAGACTTCAAAGCATTTTTTCCTTTCAAAGTTTACTGTCAGCTCAGGCAAGATGAAAGTGAATGGAACAATGGGGGATCTAGCACGCAAAGTTCAAAGTTGTAGCATACCACTGGGAAGTCACATTTTACCATGTATGATGGATCCACTGATCCCTATGAGTCCAAGCCCAAGAAGATCATAACATTGAAAATATGAGTTTATTCTCATTTATTTCCAGATCCCAAGGAAATGCATCCACCTTTGAGGAGGTCAAGAAGATTGAAGAAGAGGAAGTACCATGCACTTCCTATTCTCATCAAGATTGAGCATGAAAGATATTTGGATCATCAGATTCTTAGTGATTACCTTGTTGAGTATAGATCTCAACCTAGAGCCTTCAGGGAGACTCTAGATTTTCCTCATTTCATCCAGCTGAAGGAAGAGAAGAGGCCATGCAGCAGAAAAGAAATCAAAGGCAATAGATTTTTCTTGTCTACCTTTGATGGGTCATCTAATGCAATAACTTGGGTGAGAAATTCAGAGGCATTTTTACTACTACATTCTGTAGCAGGAAAAGAAGCTATTGAAATATCAACGCTGCATTTGGAGGGTGAAGCCTATGATTGGTGGTGCAGCCACTTGAGCCATGAAAGGGTGAATACTTTTGCAGAGTTCACTCAAATTTTGATCCAAACCTTTGATGGAGAAAGAAAAAAGAAATAAGATATCACATCACCTCTTGAGGAGGCTTGTGATAACGTTGTCCCACTCATGGAGGAGTAGCCACATGCATCAACAGTTGGGGCAGCCAACAATTTTGAGGAAGGGACTCTTGTAGCCCTACAAGAAGTTCCAAATGCACATCAAGGTATGAAAATATTTCCACATTCCATTGTTGTAGTAAATTCTTTTGATCAATGTGGAGATTTACTTTTGCATGAAAAAGAGTCAAATCTCATTGCTACTATAGAGCATCTTGGTTGCACTACGCTGTGCAACATGGAAACACTCAAGAAGGAATCAAACCATCATTCTCATGAGACATTGTTGGATTGTACATCACATTGGAGGTTGGGGTTTGAAGCCTTGAATATTGATGGTAGACATCTTGGAGTAAGAAACCTTTTCTCCCTTCAAGATTACACTTTCTCAATGAGTTCTTCTCAGCTCAAAGAGGAACTTCTACTTTCAGATCCAAGACCTCACTAGCTTTGGAAGACTATGGATGAAAGGGAGGTCTCAAGGAGAGATCTCATTGGAGATGCACTTAGACACACCATGGAATGCAATGCTTTTCTTCCCTTCTCACAAGAGCAGATAGAATATGGAGAACATCTTAGGATGGATAAAATATCACATGCTTGTGTTGGACATCCCTTGAGCCATACACATCATGATGGGAGGTTTTTTCCTACCACCTATTTGATTCTTGATAGGGTCTCATTAATCCTTGAGAAGCTTACATTTCAAAATCCCATAAAGTGCAAAGACAGGAATTTGATTTGGGAGGATGGTAGCCCTCATGGGAGGAGTACCAGGATGAGGAGAAGAAGGAGGTATCCATAGGTGATTGAGTGGATGTGGTTGATGAGCAAGGAACTAGGAGGCTACTTACAGATCTATGATACCGGGCAGTAGGAGGCTTGGCTGCGCTGGTTACTCTTGAAAGATTTTGGCCATCACTTGGAAAACACTCTTCCTAAGAGTGGGAGGATAGGGAAAAGTTGGCAGGATACTTGCATCGTTGAGCAGCATAGAGAATGGATGCATGATGTTGATGTGTCTTCATCACATGAGTTGTATGATGGAAGTATGATGAGGCAGCAAAATACTTTGTTGCTTTGCTTGGGAGAGCAAGGGAAGATTTTCTCTCACACTTTGTATGATGTTGAAGGAGGAGGGGATGGAACTATCTCCTTGGTCTTTGATGATGTACTTCCATCTTGGGAAGTATTCCAAATTTGTTGCAGCATTATTGGAATAATCTTTGACAAGGAGCATGTCAAAGAACATAGTTGTGTATTGACAGGAGCTTATTTGCATAAGCTCACAATGTTGTCACCTTGGAGCAGAGACTTATGGATGAAGTGTGCCCAGTGGAAATATGGTGGATCCATAACCCATAGGTCCTAGGATCACTTCATATTTGTTGCACTTGATGAACAAAGAGGAGGTAATGATGAAAGAGACATCTATCACTATGGCATATTCTTCTTGACTTGGGTTTTCAAGCATAAGGATGATTATCTTTTTGTAGCACATGGTTCATTCTTATTCATAGCATGCCAAAACACTATGAAGGACTCATGTATGGACCCATGTACCATCTTACTTCCAGCATATGGTGAGAAGCTTGTTTATACATTCATTGATTTGCACACTCTTACCATTCTTATGTAGTGCATTGCTTCACAAGAGGGCAAGCTTGTCAAATTTCTCCATGAATTGTATTGGGCCAATCTACATGATGGAGGCAGCCATGATTAACCATGTAAAAAGATACATTTTTCCATTTACTCTTATCAAGTAGCAACTTGTAAAACTGTGTTGTCACTACTGGGAAATCTATTGGTACCTTCTTGCATCACTTCTAACCTTCATCATTTTCTTCCTTTTGCTTCTGATCATGTCTCCATTTGCTGATATAGATCAGATTTGTATGGGAGGGTTGATTATGAGGGAGACACATGAGCTGGATGTGTCCGTGAGTGGGAATAATTCTCACAATTTCTGCACTACATGTTCTAGTGGGAGCATGAGAAGAGATATGGCCACCACAGCCAAATATTTGTTCTCTTTTGAGGTGGGCCATAAGATTGATATTCATCCATTGTACAGCCATGGGCAAGTGCTTGATCATGTATTTTTGTTGTTACATTCAGCCATTTACTATCCTTTAGTAGATGTGATGAATCATGGACATTGCTTGCCATGTAATTTTTTGAAGTTGCAGTGGATGAGACTGTGCTGTATCCTTGTGAGAAATTATTTGCATCATGTATCATCATGTAAAACCCTTAGCAAACCTCTCATTAGGATGTTCCATGATGACCATGTCCTATTCTTCATGGATGGATTGTTTTGGGCCAACCTGTTCTTTATTGTTGGAGGAGAGTTCTTTGGAGGATTTTTCTTCACTTTTCCATTGGAGGGCAATAATTTTGTAGCCTAGGATCAGCATACACTCTACACTTGTCATGAGTGGAGAGAAGCACAACATGGGGTAGGCTATGATGCTTTCCAAGTTCAGATTTTCAGCCCACCTTCATTACCGGAGCTTGAGGTGGAAGGAAATTTTCAGAAGTTGCCTTGTTGGGAGGTGGCTCATTTTGTTTGGATGATTACTTGGAGATGGAGGATCCACATGAGGGAGATGTTCCTCATTATATTCCAGACTCCATGCCTTGAGTAGAGATTCTTCAGTTCTATCGTCGCAGTTGCTTGGGGACAAGCAACATTTGGGAGGGGAGGATTATAATGTTCCAAATTTTTCTTCAATAAATTGGAACATTAAATTTTTTCTAAACTCATTTAGGAGAGGAATGATTGGGTAAGGAGGCCCAAAGATAATAAAAACATAAATAAAATCCTTGTAGTATGAAAAGGGATCAGCCATGGAACTACATTTCACACCCTCATGTGTGAAAGGAGATATTTGCAAAGAGGTTTGACCAAGTCAACCAGCACAGGGCATGAGTTGGAAAGCACTACATGACAACGTAGGAGGGAAGCTTCTAGAGGAAGGGCCCATGAGGAGTCTCTAATTGCTATATAAATGGAGGGGAGGAGAGCTATTGCCATTCATTCATATTTTTATGATATTGAGTTGGTCATTTCGACTTCTTGAGCATGTTGGTTGTTTAACTAGTGTGCAGCACTGTTTAGTGCACCGAGTGTCTCCATTCGGAGATCTCACCCTCAGCCCCAGGGGACTTCGAGTGCCTGCTCGGGTGAGGTTTTCCCATCATTATTTTGGCTTGAGACCAAAGCATCATCCTCCAGGAAAATGTTATTGCTGCAACAACATAATAATGTGTTGTAGGGTGTTGCCGTGGAGACTCCAAAACACCACTTCCATTGCTTGTTTTCCAAAGGGAGGGTCTTTCTTTCCTTTGGAGGATCAGAGTAGAAGACATTGGAGCTGATTTATAGATCTTGGCATCAGGCCAATGTGTTCTTGATGGTATACTACATATTTCTGTCCCTAGATCTACGTTACTGCTGAAGGAGCAACGTTCTAGGGTTTTTGGCATCATTTTGGAGCTAGATCTCTGAAGTGAAGGAAGCCTCCTTGCATCAAGGGTGATATTTAGATTGGCCAACCAATCCAAGTATATTTCTGATATAATACATTCAATAAAGTTTTTTCTTCAGAAATTCTGAATCATTCTGCAGATTTGTTGCACTAAAACTCAGATCTTCTCCAGTATTTTCATGTGTTGCTGAAATCCCCAAGGGGAATGTAATAAAGAGCCTTTTGGGCATTTTATTTCATTATAGATCTTTGTTTTCATGTATTTATCAGTTTAAGATATGTAATATAATAAAAATAATATTTAGCCTCCGGGAAATAATGCTGAAGGGTTTCTGGGTCATTCTCTTGTCTTGCAGCACCCCAATCTTGAGGGATTTTCTATGTAAAACTGTTGTTTAACCTTGATTAATGCATATGCCATGTTACTAAACTAATTATATTATTTTTAATAATTTTTTACATCTTATACCTTTAGAAAATACGCTTCCCTTGCTTCAGTAAATTTTTTCATACTCCAAGTCATGGGAAATCAGGGTTTTTCTTGACTAGTCAGGCAGGAGGAACTGTTTAACTTAGTAAAACGCCTTTATTTTTTCTGAAATTAGACATGCATATCCCTATTGACCTAATATAACATATTACAGAACCTTGACCCTTAATTTTACGCAAATTTTCTTATACACTCATTTTAGGGCCAAAATCCTCACTTTTCCCCACCTTTTTCACCATAAAAGCTAAGTAAAGGTTTCTTAAGTATTAGGAGTGGGTTTATGAGTGTTTTTAAACATTTTTTATGATATATTAAGCACACATTCCTGAAAAATGCATTTTTCAAACATGATTTGCTGAGAAATCCATTTTTGGGATATTACATTTGTATCCAATATTTAATAATAAACTTAATTTAATACATAGGTTTTTTACAATTATAAAAATTTTAAATTTGAAAATATTATTAATATAAAATTATAGGTTCAACCTCCCCCTATCGGGGTGAGATAAAGCTTAAGTGACGCAGTGGGATCTGAGTCGTCATAATTCCATTAATTGTAATAAGGATAGGGGGTACTGTGGACACCCCCACACAAGTATTCCCATGCACATGAAATATGAGAATTATTATAGACAAGGAAGTATGCGTTTATAGGTTAATAAGAAGGTGGCCACAATAAATTCTGCAGGTGGGAGATCGTTGAGAAGAAAAATAAACCAATCCTCTACAGGTAACCTATGACAAAGTAGAATCTCCATGGTAGTTACAACAGGTGAGGATAACACCCAAGTCTAGGAATTTGTGGGTGTGGTATTTTTTTTTCATCTATATCTTCATGGCCATGTCCAAGTCGTTCACCTAGAGTATAAAACGTTTTCTATGAAATGCATTTGATGCATATGGTTGTTTATGGCCGGTCTTGATTTTTTAGTTTAGAACATGGATATGCTCAATCTCATGGAGTTATGGGGGGATTAGATATTTATTTTAACTCTCCTTTCGATGGTTTGGATGCTTTATGTTGGATGGCCTTCGTATGCCTTTAGGACCCTCCTTTTCCAAGGAATTATGAAACCACTAGATAGATACCCTCCAGAGTCCATATATTATGGATTAATGTGTGTTTAAATTTAAGTCTCTTTCCATTATGTATTCAATCTCTCATTTGGTCAATTTTTTAAGGGTCGGTGGATTGTAGTCCCTGTCTGCATTATGGATCTCTAAATTGAGCCGAATGGTACCTCCAATATATTTGGGTTGGTCTTTTAGTAAAAGCCCACAACTCTAAAATGGATAAGTTCTTTTGGGGGTGGTTTAATGTTTTTCCATGCGATGGATATTTTTCTTTAGACCCTATAGGTATTCAATTTAATTTGGTCTATAAGCACCTTTCTCTTTCATATCTTCCAGAGGACACTCATGATGATTTCATTGTGAGTCTTAATGCCCAGTGGTATATTTTATTGGAAATCATCGAGTGAACCTTAAACAATGGATAGTTAATGTAAATGACTCGAAATTTGTCATAGCTAAGTAGAAATTCAAGCATCAATTGGGGGTGAGGCTGAGGTTGGGGCATGGGCAGAAGAGATCCACTATGGGTCGAGGCCAAAGTAACAATCATGTCTCAATTTCTATTGCAGATATATCTTAAAAGAAAAACAACAACTCTGAGTATCGCTAAGCCATTAGTGACAGAGAAGAAGAGATTAGAGACCATATGGATTCTAGTGAGCAGGAAATTCTAGAATATTTTGGAGATATTATTCCAAAACCAAGAAATAATGAAGGTCATCATACTCTATTTATGTAGACTCTTTAGTTATTCTAGATGATGAAGACACTTTTATCTAAAGCTGTAACACGTCCCCTAACAAGAAACACAAGCCCTTTAGAAGCTATTTAGGAAATTGACAAAGAAATCTAGCTAATTTAGCACTAGGACAACAAAATAATGCTTTCCTTGCACACATTGAGAGCCACATTCCCTGTATGCCTTTGAATGAGCTTTTGGGTTCCAGTGTCAAAGAACCCACCCTAGTCAAGTCCTATGATTATTAGTCATGTATAGTTGGTTAGTATGGATTTTTTACTTATTTGTGTTGTTTAAATCAGTAGTATGGTTTTTTGGTGATTTTCTATTGGCTCATGGTCAATAGGAGTAATAAAGACAATTAAGTTCACATGTCTTTGTTAGAAAATCTCAAACAATTTCTATTTTGGACTGGATACAATGCAACAAGATGGTTAATAGACTTGGTTTCCCTTTTGGAAAGTTGATACCATCCGGATATGGATGTTAATTTTTTAATGCCTTACTTATTTTTAAAAACTAATAGAAAGGTACAACCCAAACTTAAAAAAAAATTACAAGTGAAACTTTTTATTTTATTTTATATATTGTCAGATCATTTGACGTAACTCCCAAATTTAATGATTTTATATTAATGAGGATTGGTATATAACATTGGAAATGACATTTGTGTTCATATTCTTAGGTTGGTGTGACTCTTTCTATATTCCTATGAGGACTAACCTAAAGTACTAAATACTACATTTTATTTTATTTTGTGAAATTTCGAATGAAAATATCCAATCAAGTTGAACTCATCCACTTGCGAATATTTCAGTCCAATGACTTGAGTTCCCTTTTAATAATTTAGAACTCCTTTTGTAGTATGCCAGTGTCCTTCACAATTATTTTCCATAAATATATAACAAATTATGATAGTAAATGAAATATCTTAGGTTAGTAATGGTGAGGTAGATAAGACTTCCTACAAGTTGTTTGTACTTTTTTGCATCCCAAATTTCATCCCTCATTTTTATACGAGTTTCAAATTTTATTCCATCACACTAGAAAAATGATCACATTTATCCATGGCAAACCTCTTCAACAATTCTCCAATGTAATTATTTTGTGAGAGGAATATATACTTTGTATTTTGAGCCACTTCAATGCCCAAGTAGTAGTGAATACATTAAAAAAATTTCATCTCAAAGTGCTTGTTCCACACTTTCTTTATGGATATAATATAGATTTCATTGTTCCCTATTATCAATATATCATCTACATATGCCAAAATATATATAAAAAATTTTCTTACTTCCTTAACAAACAAATTTTCATCATCAAGGATTTTTTTTTTTAAATTTAATTTCAGAATATGCTCAGTTAAGTTTTCATACCGAGTTTACTCCATATGACGATTTGATAAGTTGAGATACTTTATGTTATTTTCCTTTTAGAGAAAAACCTTTTGGTTGAGCCACAAATACATTATCTTTGAAGTATCCATTCAAGAAAGCAATATTCATGTCCATTTCATGTAGTTTCCATCCATTCTAAGTTTCCAAGGAAAAGAGAGTCCATATGGTCACCTATTTTTCTATGGGGGAAAAAGTATCTTCATAATAAACACCTTATATTTGTGCAAGTCATTTTTCCATAAACCTTACTTTATGGTTTTCATGTAAGCCATCTACGTTTTACTTTTTTAATAGTCCCACATGCATCCAATTGGTTTGGTTATAAATGGAGGACCCACGAACTTCCATTTTTCATTCCTTCTAACAACATCATACTCCATTTGCATCCATAATTTATTAAATATATTGAATCCATAATCATATGAATCATCCATATCATCTACATCAACTAGATCATAATTATCTACATCACGTCCATCTTGTCTAGTGAAACCTTTAGGTCTTGTCTTTCCAACCTCATTAATATGAACACTTATATGTGTTTTAGTGAGCCATTTTGGGGGACCTTTTTGAGATGGTACATTTTTTTCCATTGATTGAGATGGGGCTACATCAATATTTATCCTTCCAATCCTCTCAACCACATCACTCAAAGGGTCTCCTTGATTTGAATAAGTGGTCAAGACTTCATGAGGGGGAGACAAAGCTTTTGATGTATATTCCATAAATTGATACAAGATAGGGTTGCCCCATTGAATATGTTAAATCTAATTATTAAATTCATGATATGTTTTCCACAATTGAATATATCCAAACAATAAAGCTTCAATTCAACAATGTTTTCAATATTATAATATTCAAGAAAAATCAGCTCTAGAAAGAATAAAATTCTAGTTTACCTCATCATAAAGATGATGTGTCTTAGTAGTATCTTGAAAACCCAAGAAAATGAAATTTTAACTCCTTACATTAATATTTATGTTTTTCCCACAGGAATCAAGGCATAATAGGCGGAACAAAAGACCCTAATATGCCTTACAAAATAATGCATTCATACCACATTTCGTAAGGAGACTTATTTTTGAGAGCTTGAGATTGACATATCATTTTCACATATAGTAAACATAGAACCACATCACCTAAAGCATCAAATTTAAATTTTTGTAAAACATCATGGACTGAATCATATTCAAAATAGTCCTATTCATTCTTTCAGCCACACCAATTTGTTGAGGATTCACTACAAAAAAACCCTACGATTAACATACCTTTTGGCATCCTTTTTTGCATCTAGAGCCCATTTCTGGTGCTATTTGCGTCCATTTATCAAATATGGTGCAAAACCTGATGTAAATATTGAGCTGTGTTTTTCACCAAGTCTTGCACCAGGTGTCACATGAGGTTTTGAACCATCCTTTGCACCAAGTTTTGTTTCACGTTTGGTGTCAATTTTGATAGCTAATTTTGTTTCACCTAATTTTTCATCATCTATTGCATCCATTTTTTTCCGCCTAAAATTGCATCATTTTTTGCATCCTCTTTTGCATTTTGTTTGCATATTTTTTTGTATCCTCCTTTGCGCCATGTTTCGGGTCACTGTTTGTGCCTAGTTTTGCATATATTTTTGCATATACTTGTGTTGCATCCACTTTTACATCTTAATTTTCATCCACATTTTCATCCTTCATTGAATCCATTATTATTTCCAATATTGCATTCACTTTTGTTGTGCCACAATTTGCGCTTAGTTTGGCACCTAACTTTGCACCCGCATTTTCATTTAACTTTGCATCCACGTTTGCATTGCCATTTGCATCTAAGTTTGAATTTACTTTTGCATGTATTTTTTCATAATTTTTTGTAGCGAATTTTGCATCAGGTTTTGCATCCAATTCTTGTTTCACCAAAATTTGCACCAATTTTGGCACCTACTATTGAACCCATGTTTGCTTCCCCTTCTGCATCCGTGTTTGCATCATATTTTGTGTCGAAGTTTGTATTGACTATTGCATATTTTTTTGCATCCACTTTTGTGTCATGTTTTGCGTCATGTTTTGTGTCTCCTATTTCATCCATTTTTGCAACCAAATTTACATCCATTGTTGCACCCATTTTTGCATCTGCTTTTGCATCCATTTTCCAACACGCATCATTTTTTTTCATTGATGGTATTTCTTATTACAATGAAAACTATGAAAAAATGATCGCAATGCTAATAATAATGAATATGATGATGATGACATGAATGGTGATTATCATGATAATGAAAATGATGATAAAGATGATGGTGGTTACAATGAGAATGAGAATGATGATGATGATGATGATGAATAATAATTATTATGATTATGACGAGCTAATGACCTTCGAAAATATTCCCAATTTTTAATTTTTTTCATTGTCGTAATCATAATCCTTACCTTTGGAATCATCAACCAAGTCATCATCAATTGATCATCATTATTATCATTTTCATCTAGGTCATCATCAACAACAATAATGACATGAATGATGATGAGCTGTTGATGATCATGGTGTCCATCGCAATGATGACAACAATGATGATAAAAATTACATTAATGATGATGATAGGGATCATGAGAATGATAATGACGATAATAATGGTGGTGATGATCATCATCATCATCTCTAAAAAATAAAGTTGTTATTTTTCAGTCATATATAATATTTTCCTATATAACCCTTTTCTAACACTCATCACATTTTTCGGTTGATGATATTTCTTATGGCATTGACAATTATGAAAAATTGACGACAATTTTATAATCATGATGATGAAGATAATGAAGATGGTGGCGATAAAATGAATGATGATTATGATGATAATGCTAATCATGACAATAGCGATAACAATTATGGTGGTGTTGATGATGATAATGAAGATGATGAAAATGATTATGACAATTCCAATGACCTTAAAGTCTTATGGATTCATGAACTTGCTAGTTTCAAGACCATATTTTCCATATATATTACACAAAATTTTCATGTACCTCAATTGACACACAAAAAAAAAATTGTATATAGTAGACAATAATCACTCTCAAGCTGGGGAATACATGGCCTATTTCTTGTCTTTTCCTACTCCCCTGCACATTTCATGGTCCTCAACATCTAACAAGTTTTCCTTTTTCTTCATGCTGTTGAAAATGGAAATAAGAAATATTGAAAATGGCATCAAAAGGGAGTCTAAATTAATTTTCCATTAATTAAATTAGAAGGAAATTGTAATTACACATCACATGCCATCATGTATGAGTTAACTGGGTTGATAAGATTTATTTAGCTTTCAATTTGAGTTTGGGGTCAAACTAGAGACCTGTAGAGTTCAATATATGTTTTATGGGGTCGAGTTGCAGTTTATTTTGAGTTGCAATTATTTAACTTAATTATTTGAGTTAAAATAAATTTAAATAGTTCTAACTGATGGATGAACTAGTGAGAGGTTGATTGAATTAAATATGATTTAATTCACATGAAGTGATCAATCAGATAACTAATAATTTGTTATAACTAGAAATTGCATGTAATTTATAAGGAAGGCCCCGTTGAGATTGGAGAAGGGAATTGTACTATCAGTTGTGTAATCATCTAAATTTTAGAGGTGGTGCATGCAATTAAAAGAAGTCCCAAAATAATTCATTCCTTAATTAGAGAAACTTTCCTTTATAAGGAGGTATGAATGAACATGTTTCACCATTGTTTTGCTGACAATGAGTTGGTGAGACCAAGCAATAGGAAGCAAAAGTTTGAGCGTGGATCTTATAAGAGAAATGTGTGCCAAGAGAAGTTTGTGCACATGTTGGTAGTGATAAAATCAGAGATAGTGCAGAGACATCTCAAGCCTGAGAGAATCGTTGTATTGTTTCATATTCTTGACTTAATGAAATATACAAAAAGTGGGGTTTTTAGCTGAGGATTTCCATAGATACATATTTATGTTCTTCAATTGTAATTATTTCTCTTTCATTTTCATGTGATTGTGCACTCGTAATTGGATTCAACAATTTTTAGAATCTATTTAAGTATTTCGGTCTAACATATTACAAGGCCAGTTTAACCTATGTGGATTTTTCTACACATTCTATAGGCTATACATATTCTCTTGTTCGAATAAAGGTGATTCTCCATTTTAATTTTTGATATTTAACCAAAACACCTTAGTTTATTTATGGTAGACATATATGGTTTGCTAAATTACTCATACTATATGATTCCTTTTGATCTCATATAGTTGTTGGACATATATCATATAATATAACACATGTCATTATAACACCCTTCCCACATTCTACACATGATTAAGATGGTTTTTATGCACTTGACCTATTAGATGAGAAAGAACACAAGAAATACGAAATAAAATAACCGAGACATATAAATATCACTAGAAAATTGACAAGCAACAAAGATATTTCATTATACAGAAACAAGATACAATGCTCACTTGCCTCTTCGAGGGGGAAACCTCCAACAAAGGAGAGCTAAATTACAATATAAGACAATTCTTTATCCTTCTATCTAATGCTATTTATATACTAATGACATCCAAAACCATAACTACTCGTGCTCCTTTACATAATAACGTGTTAAACACCTTATTTATTAACTAAGTCCCGTTTATAACTAATTGTGGTCCCTTTTCTAGAATGTGGGTTAACCACTTACAATTATTATTAATGTAGATAACCGCTTACGGGCTTTATTGAATCAACCAATTAACTATGACTCAGACTACACCCTTATGGGCTTATTACATAAATAAATGGGTTAGGGTTTGACCCTAACATTCCCTCCCCCATCAAAAGCAGCCTTGTCCTCAAGGCTCAAGTTGTTGAAACTGCTGAAGAATAATGGCGGGTTCCCATGTGACATCTTCTGGAGAGGTGTATTTCCACTTGATTAATAATTCCTTGATTGTGTAGCCATGAAGATAATTTTTGCGAGTATCGAGGACCTACTCTAGTTGGAGCCAAAGTGAGCCTTACTCATTTAATTCTACACTTGTTTGAACCCTGGAATTATTGCCCACCACTTTATTGAGGCACAAGACATGAAATACTTGATGCATTTGTGAAGTAGATGGTAAAGCGAGTTTGTAGGTAAAAACTCCTATACGCTGAAGTTCTTAAAAAAGCCCATAGAATTTCAATGTGATTTTTTGGCATTCTTTTTCTTTGTGAGAGATCTTCTTGTATGGTTGCAGTCATAGGAATACCTGGTCAATTACTTGAAATGATCAATTGGATAGATGTTGATTATCCTGTTTCTTCATTCTGTTCTAAGCTGGATGTAGATTATCTTTGAGATGAGCAATCATAGCGGCACAGTTTTGTAAGAGTTGATCAACTCCATGCACTTTGGAAAAAATTGGGAGGTGAGACACTCGTGATGGTGGAATTTGTCCATATAAAACCTCATAATGTGTCATATTGGTGGCTTCATGATAGTTAGTGTTGTACCACCATTCAGCTAGAGGTAGCCATTGGACCCATTGATGTTTCTTGTAAGAAGTGAAACAATGTAGATAGGCTTCCAAGAATTTGTTGACTACCTCTGTCTCAACATTGGTTTGAGGATGATAATATGTACTCAGTTGGATTTTCATACCCTGGAGCTTGAAAATTTCCTGCAAAACATTTATAGTGAAGGTGGGGTCACCGTCAGACACAATAGAATTCAGCATGCCATGTAGTTTGAATATTTGTTCCATGAAAATTTGCGCCACCAATGTTGGGGTGAAAGGGTGGGGTAGAGCACAGAAATGGGCAAATTTGGAAAGCCTATCAACAACCACCATCATAATGGATTTGTTTCTAGACTTTGGGATGTGAGTAATGAAATCCATGGAGATGTATGTCCATACTGAGGCAGGGAGGGGTAAAGGTGGCTCATGAGGCTCTGAAAAGTGGAGAGATAATTATCAATATCAAATGGCATGAACGATAATTTATAGTGGCCTTCATGAGTTTGGAAAAGATGTTTTGGGGATGTCAACTTCCTCCATGTGCATTTGATGATATCTAGAGCAGAGGTCAAGCTTGGTAAAGAATTTAGCACCATGGAGTTCATAAAGAAAATCATCCACCATGGGAATAGGGACTGTTTCCTTCATATTGGGCTTGTTAAGGGCCCTAAAATTAGGACACATGCGTCATTATCCATCCTTTTTTAAAACCATGACTACAGGAGATGAATAAGGGCTCATGTTGGGATGAATATCCCTTGCTTCTAGAAGCTCCTTTATGTTTTTTTCAATTTCATTCATTTGGGAAAAATGATAGCGATATGGAAGAAAATTTGGTGGTTGAGCTCCTAGGAGAAAAGGTATTCTGTGATCATGCTCGCCCCGACAAGAGGGAAGTTCTTGTGGTTTGTCAAAAACCTGCTGATGGCGATCTAAGACCTATTGCATATCTAGATGAATTTGGGGCAGGGTGGAGTCAATTTCTTGGATGGCATTAAATTGGGCTACGACCCCATGATGGCCCTTTTTTAAAATATTCTCCAATATAAGCGAGTAGTTGATAGTAGCAGCACCTGCCTAGAGTCCTCTCAGAGTATGAGTGTGGCCTTCCTTCTTAAATATCATATATAACCCTTGGAAATCCATTCTGATAGGGCCAAGTGTGTGAAGCCATTATGCACTTAGTACAATGTTACAACCACACATTTTAATGGAAAACTTATGTTCTTTAAGATGATAATCCCCCAATTGAAGCTTAATTTTTCCACAGCGGACCTCACATTTCATGGTCCCCCCATCAGTGATCAGTACTTGTAAATTAGAGACGAACCTTATAAAACAATGGGATGCGTCCTCTACCCATTTATGGAAAATGTTATCAGTACTTCCGCTGTCAATCAACACTACTACTGGCCTATGTCTAATGAAGGCACAGATTGTAAGAGTTTGGGGTGAAGAAATTCCAGCCAATGCATGTAGTGATATAACTGGCTCACCTAGCGAATATGCAAGATCCTGGTCTAGTTCTATTTGAGTGTCACCTGCTTCTTCCTCATCCATGTCACGGTTGGGGGCTTCCTTTAGTGTATTGTTGTCAGTGGCATCAATTTGGGAGAATTTTTTTTCATTGCATTTATGCCCTAGGGCATAATTATCATTATAGTAGTAGCAGAGTCCTTATTTCCTTCATTTAGCCATTTCTACTGGAGACACCTTCTGAAACTTCAGCGTTTGGGTGGGACCCATGACCTATGTAGGATGTGTATTTGTGATAAAATTTGGGCAATTAGACTGAGCGTGTAAAGCAACTTCCACCACTAAGGATTTTTGACATGCATCCAACCATGTAGGGAATGGTGCATCTAGACATGGGATTTGATTGCTTCCTTTAGGGCACTTCCAAAACAATCCAAATAAAAGGCATCTGAGTAGCTTTCAGTTCTGGTGGCTAAGCTTTCAAAAGTAGCTTGGTAGTCCTTAACGGTACCCATTTGTCGGCGCTTAGTGAGTTTTCCCAGGAAATGAGAATCCCGATCAAAACACTCACAAAGGGATTTTGAAAAGACGTTCCAAGTGAGTAGATGTGGGTCCAAGTAAAGCTATCCCACTTTTAGTTTAGTGTCTTTGTCATGGATATTATTAAGGAGGAAATATCGGGCCATCAGAGCCAACCATATGGACGGGTTCGAGCCATCAAATTTGTAAATGTCTATCTCGAGCACCTGTTGATCAGAAAAGTGGGACCCTCCATGGAAGTGAAGGTGATGGTTGGATTCAACTTCTTCGTATGATTCACCATGTGTGTCTTCCTTGCTACATGAAGTCCATAGAGACATAACTTCCTTGACGTGGCCAAAAAGTGTAGAAATTTGGGTTTGGAGGCTTTCTAGTCTATCGTTCACCTTCACTATAGCCATGACTTGCGAGGGCATTCCATACATGCACTAGTCGAGATTTTGGATCTCTTGAAAAATATGGGCTGGTAAGTGAATGGTACCATTGTGATCAGTTTTTCGTCCTGAGTCTTATGGGATAGGCCTCCAGAAAGCGTCCCAAAATGGCTCCAGAAAGAGTCTTTTTTTTTTCTCTGAATGGAGTTTTACTCCTCGCTGATCGATACTACAGTGGCCAAATGCCCAAGAGCTTGATACTGCCAAATTTCATATGAAAAATAGGCCTGGAATTGACTAGCTAGACCTCGATGTCTAGTTACCATCAACTATGTCGTAAGAATCAGATCTGGGTGATGGCAGAAAAAACAGTTACTGTACTCTGAGCCAAATCTCTACTGCGAATGCCCCAAAAGCTAGATGGACAACATCAATGGATCAAAACTAGTAGATCTCAGCAAGATATAGAATAGGAGTGAGGTTCAGATATATGGGGAAACTATGGTCACAAGGGGTTTCAGGTGCTACATATCACCATATACACTGGGGTCAAACAATAGTACTCGACTGAATATTTTAGGGCACCAACTAAGAAGGATTGACCATACCCTTAGCCATACTACCTGACTACTCTATTGTACGTGCGAGTAATATCCCCGAGTGTTTTTCTCAATGTATTGTAACAGCATGATGACCGATGGCTAAACTATCGTTAGGTTTCAAGGTTTCCTAGGGGGCTTCCTATATAGCTGAGTGTATGTGGAAGTGAAGTCTGTGCATGGTTCTATATAATGCACTACTACTCCAAGGGGTACCCATAGGGGTTACAAGGGAGTCCAACAAACATGACTACCTCTTGTAGTTCCTGCATGCATGCTTCCCCAAATATATAGTTTTATGTGCTTAATAACAGATCTCGTGGTTTAAAGATGTTGGAACACGCCTCTAGTCTAAAAAAAAATCTGTGAGAATTGGAGGTACTGTTACCTCTGGAAAGAGCTCTGATACCACATGTTATCCACTTGACCTGTTAGATAAGCCAGAATACAAGAAATATGAAACAAAATAGACGATACATATACATATCACAGAAAATAGACAAGTGACAAAGATATTTCACTATGCAGAAACAAGATACAATGTTCACTTTCCTCTTCGAGGGGGCAACCTCCAACATAGCAGAGCTCAATTTCAATACGACGCAATGCTTTCTCCCTCTATATAATTCTATTTATAGCCCAATGACATCCAAAAACCTAACTAGTCGTGGTACCTAACATAATCATGGGTCAACCACCTTATTTATTCACTAAGGCCCGTTTATAAATAATTGTGGTCCCCTTTATAGAATTTTCGTTGACCACTTATAATTATTATTAATGCAGATAAGCGCTTACAGGTTTTATTGACTCAACCAACTAGCTATGACTGAGACTAGGCCCTTATGGGCTTATTACATAAACAAAGGGGTTAGGGTTGGACCCTAACAATGGTACATGACCCTTTTACCTTGGGTCAGGGTCTTCATGGAACAAATGTGGACACAAATAATGGGTTAAATTTATACTATGATGTGTTGCTATGTTTTGATTTTATTTCTTAATATATTTTTGACACTTGATCTTCTAGGATTGGGAAAATATGGTGTAAATATCATTTTAAGGATGAAATTTTATCTTAAAGTTTAGAAATGTTAGTGAATTTTACTAGTCCCTAACATCCATATTTGAAACTCTTTCGCAATATTTTTGTAAAATTGTTAAATTTATAATTATTTATATTTATATTCCTAATTATTTTATATTAGTATATAAATTTTTTCTGATTTTTCACGTGAAATAATTTTATAATATAAAACGTAGGCAAATCATTTTTAGAAAAAAATGGAAATTGGTGAATCTTTTTTTTTGGAAAAAACACGGAAAATTAGCCCACCTGCGAATATTAGCCCCTAAAATTTTCCCTCGTAAATATGTAAATAGAAAATAAGAAAATGAAGAGACTTTGGAATGTGAATCCTAGGGGTCTCTATCCTATGTTTATATATTAATTTTCTTCGGGTATCTCTCCTATGTGTATATATTAACGTTATTATTAATATAAAATTTAAATATTTTGGACTTTCCAAATATTTTCCTTTACATGGTATTAGAGCGCAAGTATGCAAGTCCCAAATTTGACATCCTTTCTCCTTTTTTACTCCTTTTCCATTAGTCTAATGACCTCTCCCTCCGTCATTACTTTCCTTGGTAGAACCATTTGCATTGTGGAAAATTGAAATTCATCCACATCGACCTTAAAAAATGATCCCTTTTCTTCCTGAATATAATTTTTATGTATTCATTTTATGCAACGTACACACTAGTTGAGGCCCCCCTTTAGTTGACACACATTGTGCATGTTGTAACAAGGTTGCAAATAACATTTCATCACTCAAGTAAAAATTGAAAGGCCATGGTGATACTGTAACTAAACCTATATTTACTTGTGTTTACACATCCCAAAATTTAACTACAATTATTGGTTGGTGTTGGCATTGGTGTTGGGTGTTAGGATTGGAATTGGTGTTGAGTGTTGGAATTGTGAAGTTTATTTAGTGTAATGTGAGTGATGCAGATAGCATAATGAAATCTCTAGTGAATATTTGAAGAGTCCCTTGATATCACAAGTCCCTTTAACAAGAAATTTTGTGTGCGTATCATCAATAATATATGTTGCATTTTGTTGACTTATAATTAAGATTTGGTCCATTCTTATATGCAGTGATGTTCATTCAATAGTTTTAGAAAATAATATAACATTGAAAATATATGTAATCCGTATATATTTTCATATTTTTGAATGGAAAAAAACATTTTTTTATATTGCAATATTTGGAAGAGTAATGAAGAAGGAGAAACCTCATCAAAGTATTGAATCTTCATCTTTAGATGCCTACATGAGAAAAAATATATATATTTCCCATTGGTCATAGTTATTTGGAGGATATATATATATATATATATATATATATATATGTTACATGATAATTGAAATTATTGTGTTGATCCATTTATATCTGCGTTGCATACTTATTGGTGTATTGAGTTTATTTATTTGATATGCGAGTTGGTTTACATCAAAGAATCTATTTGAGATCAAGGGATTGAATAATTTTTTTGGGTTATTTAGATTAAAGAGAATTGGAGATAAGTTGTATGATGAGTCTCTATTATTTGTAGAGATATATTATATTTTTTTTATCAAAGACTATTTATGCAAGTATTTTGACTATTCAGGGCCTAACTTAGAATTTTGCAGAGATGCATTCACTCAGCTCCATTGTTGGAGTAGTTCTCATTGGAAAAGAGAATTACCATGAATGGTTTGGAAAGATAAATCATACCCTTATTTTCAATGAATTATTTAAAGAAGCATGTGAAGGAGGATATGAAAATCCTCTTGCAAAGTCCACAAGAGAAAAAGAGTTTCCCATATGGGAGAAAAAGAATAACAGGGCCTGCAACTTGATTGTTGCATTAGTAAATGAAGAGGAGAGTCATCACATTGCACCAATTACACCCAATGATTTTAAGGCTTTAAATAAGTTGAAAGAGTTATATGACTCACACTCAAATATTGAGGTAATCCAACTAATGATCAATCTCTTCAATATATATTTGAAATATGATGATCCCCTTACCCTAACCTATGAAATCAAAGCTATTATGCATGTTTTAGAAGACGCCAAATTTAAAATAAATGTTCCTCTCACAAATTTTTTTAAGGAACTATATTGTGAATATAAGCCACATATTCTCTTAAATAATTACAAGATAGTGGCCAACTTAAATAGTTTACTTGTGACATTCCTGTGGAGAATTTTGTATCAAGAGAGAAAGATTTTTGGAAGAGGAAGATAATTTCTTAGTATTTATAAAGAATTTGTGTTCCTTGGACAGAAAGGGAAGAATCATACACATTGAAACATTGGAAAGAATAATTCTAGAGGAAGAGGTGACAGAATAGGACATGGAAAGAAGAATAATAGAGGGAAAGGGGACAAAAATTACCAAGGAAAAATATTTAATATTCATTGTATACGTTGCAACATAAATGGACATGATGCATCCACATAGAAGCTCTCTTGGGATAAAATCAATGAATACATAAATGAAGAATAAGGTAAAACACCAGATCTAGGGAAAGGTAAAGCATTGAATTCGCTCATTATATTGTGGCACATTGCAATATTGGAGTAACTAAAGACATGTTTAATAATTCATTTTCTTCTTGGAAATATGCGTGGTTTCTTCATATAGGTCCAACCTGTCACATCCCATTTTGTAAATATTTCTTTGAAGATTCAATGGAAATTTAGATGGAGGAGTCTACTTTGCAAAAATTCAAAACTCAAGCTATCTAGAATTTGCACAATCATGCTCAAACTTCTTGGACTCCCTTAATTTCTTCCACATGATGTTCTCTATGTCCCATAGTTTAATTTTTTTTTCCTTGTTTCATATCTGCTAGTGAGAAAACTCCATTCACATGTTTGATGGAAGATTTTAAGTGAGAAAACCATTACACAACTCACCTTTCATGTCAGGAATAGAAGAAGAAATAATTTTGGAGATGCATGGAATGTATGCTCGTGCCCATAACTATGCATACAAATCTTAGTATAATGAAGGTACATTTCCATCTAGTATTTTATGGCATTCATGTTTGGACATATGAACTATTGAAATCTTCTTTTATGGAAGATAAATGATGTTACTTGTCTTCAAACCATTCATAGGAAACTTAAGCAATGTGATGGTTGTACGTTAGGAAAAAATAACAAAAAACCATTTCATGGTTTATTTTCTAGAGCACATAGAAAGATTGAACTGATTCCTTCTTACTTTTGTGGATCTAGGCATGTTCATTCTACAAATGGAAATAAATATATGATGACTACACCAGAATGTATTGGGTACATCTATTGAAGAATAAATATGAATATTTTTAAACTTTAAAAAACTTTCATGCATGGATTGAAGGTGACACATAATATCATATTGGAGTTATTTTTATTGATAATGGAAAAGCATATACTTCAAATGAATTTTGAAACTATCTTCGTTGGCATGGGATTCAACATCAAGCGACTATCATGTTCATTCTTTCACCAACACCATTTTATTGAGGATTAACAGTCTCCTTATGAAATGTGGTATGGCCACATTCCTTCAGTGAGGCATCTCAAGATCTTTGGTTCCACCTACTATGCCTTGAACCCCAAAGAAAGGAGAAAAAAAAATTGTGTGAGTTGAAAGTGTATCTTCTTGGAGTACTCAGATACCCCCAAAGCATATCATGTCTACGAAAAAGTAAATAAGAAGTTTATACTATATAGAGATGTGATTTTTCTTGAATCTTCCAAGGTCGACGATGATTTTTAGAATAAAATTGATCTCTTGGACATATTCATGCATGTATTTTTTTTACGAATTTGATAATTAGATTCCACATATTCAAATGGTAATCCCTATCTCGGATCAATCTATGGAATTTCCTTTTAAAGCACTCTCTCCCACTCTCTAGAAACTTCTTCAGATCAAGAAGACACTTTGAGTCATTTGATTGAGAGTATTGGAATGCTAATTATTTATTTAGCCCCATATCACTCTAAAGGACATCCTCGTCACTCTCAGAAATATCCTCCAATATGGATCACTAAGGCACTTGAAAGTGTTCATCCTGATGAGGTTGGAGAGATAGGAATGAGAAGTTAAACTAGAAAAAATAGAGATGATGTAGATGATTCTGATTCAGTTGTTGATATAGATGTTTCTTATAATTTTGAATTAAATTTGTCTACTAATTTCAAACCAACTTCCTTTAAATAAGTTGTTTCTTGTGGTGAATGGAAATAAGGAATGAAGAAAGGGTGTGGTGCTCCTATAAATAATGGAACCTGGAAGCTATTGGACACTCCATTTGGAACCACACCTGCTGCATGTGGATCTTCAAGAATAATTATAAATTATATGATTCACTTGAAAAGAAAAAATAAAGGCTCATGGAAAACAAATTTTCACAAAAAGAAGGGCTCGATTATGAGGAGAATTTTTCCCACACAAAAAAATGGGCTATCATCCAGACTCCTTTTTCCTTGGAAATTCATAATGTGTGGAAAGTCCATTAAATGGATGTAAAAATTTATTTCTTGAATGATGATATGAGAGATAATATCCGTATGTCTCAACCAAAATTTTTTGTTTTCAAGGGACAAGAGCATAAAGTATGTAAGCTTATCAAATCCTTGTATGGCCTCAAACAAGCACCACAATCCTGATACTAAAAATTTACTAAGCATATTCTAAAACTAAATTTCAAACAATTTGATCTTGATGATGCACCTTTACTTGTCAATAAAGTTGGAAATTTTTTTGTCTATCTTGTGGTGTATGCAGATGATCTAATGATGACATGGAACAATGAAAATTATATTACATCCATAAAGAAAGAATTAAGGAGAGGATTTGAGATCCTTATCTTATATAATCATATCAAAATGAGAAATATCCAAGACCAAGACCAAGACTAAGACAACACTGCCACCAAGATAACAAGTCCAACCCTCCTCCAAGTCACCTCCAAGGGTCAATGTCAATGTTGGTGTAACTACTCCAATTTTGGTCAAAGCTCTGAAATTCAGACTCACAAAAAGGGGGGGTGAAAATTAGTTTGTAGCTACAAATTATGTATTGAAGCCCCTCTTGTTGTAGATAGAGTAATTTTGCTGAAAATTTTGTCACATGTGGGATGACCCATGTGTGCTATTGCAATTGTGACAGCCATTATATATATGTTTTTATTTTGGTTTAAATCCAGTTATTTATGTGTTATGTATATTTTTTATAGGTTATTTAATGTTATTTATATGTGTTATTATTTACATTTTCATATGTGAAAATTTAAATTTAATACTATTACAAAAGTATGATATAAAATTTTTATCGGAAAACATAACATAAATCATAATTATTGTGGTGAAAATAACATTTAAAATAAAAAATAATGGTATGAAATATAAGAATTTATTAATAATATTGTATGATATTTTCTCATACTTAGTGTGGAAGAGGCCTAAATTAGACTAGTCAAAGAATATCCTAGCAAATTACGGGTTGATGAATTAAAGAGCATTTAAGCCTTTATCCACAACGAATGACCCCACCATATATGTTTCTATCATTTTCAAAATAAGTTACAATTATGCATGGCTATGCTAAGTAGAAGGATTTAAACATTTGCTGGGAAAACTTGCTACCAAGTATTCATGATACCTAAACACTCCTCTATTATACCATTTCACCATTTCACAATCCCTACTTGTTTCCCTGATTGCGCCAAGTGCTAGTTCCAACATCTCTTCACAGAGTTCCTTCCCAAGAACTTATTTTCTAGAATATAGATCACATTCCAACAACATCTAAGGTATATAATATAAAGGTAACAAATATTACGGCTCAATATTGAGTGACAGATGTCGTTTAAGTTTCATCAATTGCCTAATTCCATTAGAAGTTCTGGAATATACCATTTAAGATACATATACAATCACAGTTGATTCAATTCTTGTAATGTAATACCTGGATATCCAAACCCCTCCACTTGTATATCCAAACCCCATCGCTTAGAGATCAAAACCCCTGGCTAGATAAACTAAAAAATGGTAAGACTAGATTTTTTCTTGATGTTTTTGTTGTTGTATCTACCTGATAATTCCTTTGCCTCCATGTTTCCCAAATTTCTTTATTAAATGCATCCCCAACACACCTTCTATTTCATTCATTTCCATGCATTTTTACTTAATACTTTGTTGTGTTGCCGTGACACTTTATTTTCTTGACACTCTCTAGCAACCGTTGACGTTGATTATGGGGCCTATGTCGAAGGGGATTGAAAGAGTAAGCCCCATGATCTCCCAAAAATTTGGGGGAGAGATCTCACTTCTATCTAAAAAAAAACTAAGCTAATCCTTGAGGCTTTCATTTCATTCAATTTAATTAGATACTTCTTATTTAAAAAAATATGTAAAATACTATAAGTCATAAAAGCTATTAAAATCAAAATTTATGATGAAATATTTCGTTTTTATATTGATTTAATATTATAATTAATTCATCTATAACCCATCCTCCACGATCTTGAATACTCTACTTAAAACTCATTGCTATATCTGATGTTCATAAGGGTCAAGAAGGGGGATTGAAATCAATAAAATGAATCATGTATCATCAATTTTCACCTTTTGGTCTAATGCCATATAACCAAGAATTCATTGGAAGGTCACCCAATGCAAAAATCCTCCAAATTTCATAAACTTAATAATGATATTTTCTAAATATTCAAACTCACTTAGCTTTCTACCCCACCAAAAAATATTAAAAATCAGCATTCCTTATAAATTACTCACTAAAAGATTCCTTCTCTTTATATAATCAAATGGTTTCAACATTAAGACATTATGAAATGCGATAATTATAGTATTAAATGCATATTTGAATCCATTAATCTATAATTATTATCCAATGTGCCTCCTTCACTAATTATGAACTTAAATAATCCATTTAGAATTTTTGGGTATCAAGTGATGTCGAGTGAAAAATAAAATTGAAACCTGCCAAAAAAAACACATAACATCCATTTTCACTTTTCAAACATATGAAATAGAGGAATGATGTCAAAAAATGAGGCTATTAGAAGATCCAAGATGACACTGAAGGACATACATGGTGGTTCCATTCCATCAGATCTTCCCCTGCCCTTGTCCCCTCGCACAGGGTGAGTTCATTCTTCATTTATGTTTGAGGGTTTTTATTTTAATCTTTGCATTTCGTCTCCTTTAAGGGTATATGAATCGTCGATATGTGAAATGATGATTTACAATGAAATTTGTGGGCTTAGAACTAGTTCAAAACTCTCATTGGATGACATGCCTAAATATTAGGGGAAAATGACCTGATAAGAGAACCTATATACAAGTCATTGGGAGAAGACAAATTGTCTTCACAGTCTATTGTTATGGTCATTGCTACTTTTTTCTTAAGGTTTTATCTAAAGTCTGTATATCTCCTTTGTTTGTATATTTTTAAAGGGCGTAGATAAGATCATACAAAAGAATCAAAATAATGGAACAAGTTGGGGTGGTTCTATTAATCGGGTTTATATTGCAACTGATCATTGGGGTAGGTAGGGTTCTGCAACCAATCTACATGAGAAAGGTTTTGAAGAAAAGGTATTCTCCTCCTTAGTCGTCTCAGTATTCTCCTCCTTTCCATCATGGTCTTGGATTAGCTGCTAATTAGGAATATGGTTCAAACCTAGCCTCCCATCATCTAAAACCATTTTCTCACCAGTTTGTTGCCTCACTCTAGCAAATAGTGAAAGTGGTGTCAATTCAAGGATGGGGCATTGTAGATCAAGAATCTACAGTTAGTAGATTTGATGGGCATCCATTTTTATATGCTACATCTCCAAATTATTGGGATACTCCGTGAGAAATAGATTCATGAAGAGATGATTTGGCTAGAAATGATAATGTATCAGATCCAATTTTGTTTGCATGGACATTTTACGTGAAGATTCACTCATGCTTTGACAAAATTTCATCTTGCAGATGGCGGTCTAGACCACCTTCATGCGTTGATGATAGTTCTGAGAAATTTAACTATAATCAACGTTTAGATTCATTGCATGAAACTAGAGAATTTGGATTGGTTTCTCAAAAATTTACCTATGGGATTAGTGAGCGCAATAACATTGGTTGACGAGCTAAAACCCCAACTAATGTAGAGAAAAAGTTCTACAATGAAAAAGAGAAGTGTATTTTTTATGATTGTGGGAGAAATAATTAGAAGCACACATTTCCATATATTTTCAAAGATTTTCCAACTGGTTTGGCATGGAATAATGTAGTTGGACCTTGTCTCAGAAATAAAGAAGACAACAAATTTGTCTTTGCAGAAACTAGTGGATCAAATTATGTAGAGTTTTCATATGCAAAGAATGGAAGTAATGTATAATACTCTGGCTATGGAGATCTTAGTAGGAATAATGTTAAATTCCTTGCAGACATGGATAAGAATGAAAAAACCTTTCTCGCAATATTGGAAGTTGAAGAGGTATTCCAAAATCTATATTTTTATATAGTCATCACACATAAGTTGTGTTATCACCCTAGTAATTTCTAAATATTGTGGGCTTTTTATTTTTAGTTTAAGAAAACTAGGGGTAACCACAAACCTACTTTACAAATTTAGGATCTAGCCTTCCTAAATTTCAGAGAGGGCTCTCTCTTTATGATTTAACTTTGTTTTGTTTAATGTTTTAGGCTAGTTATGATAGAAAAATTGGTTTTGGTTTTGAAACGTTTGGTGGAAAATAAGATTAATTATAGACAACTTAAAGATGGATCTACTAGTCCATTGGGCTATGGAGTCAAAGTCTAGCAAGAAAAACTAGAAGGCAAGGCCAAAAGGATGCTAATGTATTCAGGGCAAGGTAGATAACCCTCAGAGATTTGGATAGATTGTTTTGATGAGATGGCTTGCTTAGGGATAAAGGGAAATGAAGGATCCTTTGATCCAGAAAAAATAGGAAGGAGGCAGGGGTCAAATGGGACTAGGAGCAATTAAGAATTCCTAAATACGGAAGTCAGCAGAAAACATTTAAATGATTAAGTAGTTAAGACAGGGAGTTTTTGCGCTAATCCTGAAGTAATACACCTAATTAATCATTAATATTGAAAAACATATATGAAATTGTATGTAACTCAGAATGGAAACACTCACAAGATAGATTCACTTTACTCTTCAAATTATCACATGAATCCTAAATTATGAAGTCCAATTGGCTATTTTCCAGACTGCTGCTTTGAAATGAACACATGTGAGCCTCCAATGTACCAACGAAATGTCTATAATGTTCTTAGCAATTTTATTCTACACTAAACACTTCATAGACTGAAGTATTTATACAAATGTTTATTACAAATATCTTAGAGAGATCTAGGAATAACTCTAGGAAAATAAAAAATATCTTTACGTATTAAGAGGGACAACTGCATAAAAACTTTAGCAAGATGTCCTCTTATCTAGAAAATATAGAACTAATCTTATCAAACAATATTTTTTTTTTGAATAGCTATCCATGCTTGCTGGCATTTTGAAAAATATCTTTTGGAAGATAACTTCACTGATACTCTTTCCACTTATACTCTTTGACATTGTACTTCATCCTGAAGGTTCTTTCACGTTGTTTATTTATCATGATACTATTGTAAAAAGGGAATTTACAGTAGTCAAAATCAACTAACTATTTATTTTCTTTCTGATACAATTTCACTCTGCTCTTTCACCCTGATACTCTTTAACCTGATATTTTGACCTCTACCTGCTGTAAAAAGAGACTTTCTTAGTAGTAAAAATTTTAAAATCACATAACTGTTTTATTTGTTTCCTTCTCAAAATGACTACTTCATCTAAACTTTCTATCACTGTTTTTCTTCTTTGTAGCTAAAAAAAATCAGTAAGCAACTACCAGTGTTCAACACTTGGTATATTCATACTTTTCAACTTTCTGTAGTTCTCATATGCATCAGTGTATTTAGAAAAAATTGGCTTAATTACAAACAAATGTTTGATTTCATTTTGAAGGAAGAATAAATCTTCAATGTATTGGAGAACAACTTTCCATATTGGAGATCCCTGTGGCAGTTGCTTATTCACCTGTTCTTTGGCATGGTCCCTTATCTTTTTATCATATTCCTTTTGATCCATCAATTTATCATTGAAGACATGGATTTCTGGAATACCGGCCTGTCTTAGCATAGTATACTTTGCTAAAAACTTGGTGATGGAAAAATTTATGGCATCACATTTTTCTTTCAAGTTATTCATCAAGGTTTTCTTTGTGAGTACTTTCTTGATTTGCAGTATAGTCTGTGTCTTGTCTTGTATCTTCAATTCTTCTAGCTCTAACATATTCTTACTATTTAAGAAAGTGATTAGCTTCAATGCCTGTGGTGGTTTATCTTCTAATTCTTCTGTTGTCCTTTGTATTTCACCTTGAGCTGCTAGAAGGAGGTCTCTCTGTTCATATATTATCTGGATTGATGGCCATTGAAGATGTATAGCCTCAAAAATATTGGTCCATAGGTGATTTCTTATATAATAAATCTGTGTAGTGAAACTCAAATCATTCTGAAGGCTTTTGACTTGTTGTTCAAGTCTTTTAGCTTTTTGTTCATAATTGTTGGCATTAAACAATGTTTCTTTACTGGATACCTCCATATTCTGGATCATTTTCTTCAAACTGTTAATTTCATTATTTTTTAGAGACATTTCCTCCATTTCTTTGACTATTTTCCCTGCATCATTTGTCTTCTGTAACTGTGATGTTGAGGATTCTGTGTTGGTGGTAGTAGCTGATTGCACTGACACTGCAGTTGCCAGTGGCTCTTTGGCTGCTAAATTTTCTCCGAGTGTAGAAGGAATAACAACTGTAATGATATGTATGATTTTAGGAATGGTGGAAGTATCAGTTTCCTTCAAAGTTTCTTTTTCTTTCATCAGTATATCCAATTATTCACTATGAAAGGACCAATTTGATTTTTTAGTTTGAACTGTGTCTTATTTTTGGAAGCCATGAAATGTATAGCATCAAAATTCAAAAAATGTCTCAAATAATCTAGAGCGAAGACTCTGATAGTCAAAAACTTAGGCAATTTGTATGGAAGCAGATTGGTTCCAAAAATTCTTAATTCAGTCTGTTTCTCATAAAAATACCAATCTCCCATTTTTCATTCTTCTGAAAGTTGTAATATCCTTTTAATATATTCACTTACTCTAGGCTGTTCTGATCTATGTAGCAAATTCATATCTAGCCTAATGAACAAATCTGTAAAATCTAAGTAGCTATATTCACTTCCTTCTTTTCTCAACAGTGATGTCCAAAAGATAACTGATAGAGGCCAACCCTCTACATTCATTTTCAGTAATGTTATTGGGAAGTGATCTGCTTGTGAGAATAAGAACAAATGAAATAAATAGGAAGAATACATAAATACCCCTTCAGTGGGTAGCTTTATCAATTGACGGTGTATGGAATCAACAATAAACTTGGAAAAATCAAAGATCACAGCAGGAGGTTGATAGACAAAAACCCAAGGATGGATTCATCAGTAAAATCATTAGTGAAATAGCCCAATATGAAGGATAACATAGAAATTACATGCCTAGAACCCTCTGGAAACTTGGAAGTGAAATAGGGAGGATTCAATTTTGGAATATCTACATGACTAGGCATGAAGTTCTGAAAAATCATGAATCTTTTGGGGAAATCCAATCCCAAATATAACTGTGTCAATGATTCAATGGATAGGGGAACCGCTCTAGGGTAAAACTGAAGTTGTAACATCTCATTAGTAGACTCTACAGTGATGGAAAATAAAATCTCTCTATAAGCATTCACAATTGATCTTTGCTCTGTAACATAGTATTTTTGGAACATTCTTACCAGGTCTTGACTAGGATGTGTTACTGGGACTACATATTTGGGTAAATTTGTATCCGAGAGAGGCATTTATTCTTTGTCTAGGATCTTTTCATGACACCAATTATGAACTTCTAGTAAGTTGAATTCTACCACTCGGTCTACAATTTTATTATCTACATCAACAAAGGGGATGACTTCTTCAGTAGATATTGGAGGTTGAAGAGGATTAACAGTCGCATTGGTCTTTGCAGTGATAGCAGGAGTAGATTTTGGGGCTTTGGCTACTTCAGACTTGGGAGGTTTGGATCCTCCAGGTTTGACAGGTTTGGAGCCTCCAGCTTTAGGTTTCATTTTATTTTTGGTCATTTTTTGATAAATAAAGCAACATTATACAATTTTATATAGTTAATTTGTTGAAACAGAGGGTAATTGAGTAGTCTTTGTAGGAAAATATGATAACAATGGGTAATTCAGTGCTCAATTTAGGAATTTTGGACACATGAAACAAGTTTGAGACAGAAAATGCAGGTTTTCTGAATGACTGGGGCTTCAAAAGGGGTTTTGAGGTTTTCTGTAGGTTTTAAAACCTTTTTAAACTGTGGAATCGATCTTTCAAGGGTCTTTGACTGAGAATTTGACTTAAAACTAAAGCTTTCTGCAAATGGAAATTTTTGGGAAAAAATTTCGAGGGTTTGCCCTCTTTTTTCATTATCTTGGACACACTAGAAAGGGCAATTTTACTCTTTATATATTAATTGGTTCGATTGGCGGTTCAAATTGTGAAATTGCAGGTGAAATTTTGATAAAATACCTGATTTGCAGGTATTTTCAGAGCCGAAAAGGGTTTCTGCAATTTTTTTGTAAGTCGAAGTTGAGCTCTAGTTTGGTGGTTGGATCCGAGAACGTGATTACCAATCTTGAATCCATGGTGAATAATGCTTTAAATGGGAATTCAAGGCTCAAAACGCAGTGGGAAGCTCTGATAACAACGAGAATATGCATAATCAGTTGGGTGCGATAGAATACACATAAAACGAATAACAAAGGTTTTTAATCTTTATTATGAGTCTTTGAAAATTGTAATAAATGCGAGTCAAATTTCAGGCAAGAGTGGTTTTTTCTTTTTGCGAATGCGGAAAACCATCGGTGGGTTTCATGTTGCGTTTGGGCAGTAAGTGGTGTTGGGCAAAATGAACGCGATCGTATCATATCTGGACATGTCACAGGAGGTGGTAACGAGAAAACAACCCATTTTACGCTCATTTTGGCATTGAGTGATCGATTTGTTTGTGGACGCGAAAATGATCGTCCACTGTTGGATCTAACAAGTTGAAGCGAACGATCAGGATGCGTTTTAAAGTTGCAGTCTAAAGTTGTGGGACCAAGCGGCTTTATCCGTTGGGAAATGAAATAAAACCTTTATATCATATGGATTTATATCCAAAGTCTTATATCAAAGGGTAATGCTTATATGCAGGGTATATAGTTCCAAAGGCTAAAAATGAGCGGTGATATATATATCAAAGGTTTATATATGGTAAAATGCACGTGAGGCGGGGTAATATATGTTTTAACCTTGGTCAAGCTTATGTATAGCATAAGGCTATTACATATCACGGAGTAAACAAGAGAAAGGTTAACCATCTAAAGGATCAAAATCTTAGTTGCATATTGGTAAAACCTTAGGTTAAAAGTTAGGATAAACATGAAATGGGGAATATATTTTTTTTGGACTTTTCAACACATAGGATATGTATGAAAGTGATTTTCTTATTTTTTATATTATATAGTTTTAGAATTTTTGAAAGGTCTTTAACCATAAGGGGTGGGAATATTTTTATATATTTAGTTTTATGCCAAAGGGGATATAATTTGGGTTTTTTATTTAAACATGTGGATAATTAACTTTGGAAAAAAGGCTTATAATAGTGTGTTTTTTGGGGATATTTAAAATAAAAGGGGTTATATAATAGGATAAGGTTTGTTTATAGGGATTTAATAAATAAATTAGAAGTTAATATGACCAAGGACAATGAAAACACCAAAATATATCCATATAACTAAGTAAAGTGACAATGTAAAATGAAAAGCTTTATCTTTTGTAATTTGACCACTTTGACCTAGAATACAGTATTTTTGGAGAGTTTCTATGTTTTTATAAATGAAGGAAATTAATCAAAGGGGATTTCCTTTTTCACTAAGTAAAAAGGCCTTTACTTATGAAAGTGTAATGGATTAATGTGGGGTAAATGATGATAATTAGGGATTAACATAGGAATTCAACACTTTTAACTTAACAATGATTGAGCCTTAGGTTCGGTCCCAATATAAGTCAGAGAAATGATCTGAGCCTCTTTGACTAGAAATTTAGAATGCAGAATAACTATAGGGGAGGTGAATTTAGTGATTTTTCCTGGTGAAAAGTATTTACATGATTCCCCGCACTTCTTTCTACCTACCCAACTTTTGATCTAGCATTTTTTATTCCATTTTGTAGGTGCATTTGAGCTAGCAACCTTGAACATTTTATTCATTTGAAAAGAATAAAAACTATCTAAATCTACCTTATATCATCCGAGGGCTCATATTAAACTGATGAGCTCCTCTTTATTCTCTACATATCTATTGATTAGTCAGGATTAAACTGTCTAACTAAGCTTTATTCACTATCTACAACAATAAAATTGAAACATGACAAGTCAAGATTGAACAGTTCAATTCATCATGGATTATGGAATTTATTGACACTCTTCCATAATCATCAGTAACAAAGTAAAAATTAGTGGCATTTGGACTTGCACACTTTCATTTTTTATCTCTTTTTTCTTTGGGGTATATTATTTTTTCTAAGTCCTTAGATTTTTCTTTTAGGACTTTACCCTCTTTTTGCTTTTCTATTTTTTTATTTTTTACAAAATATGGGAAAAAAACTTGCAGAAAGCAAAGTATGTACATATTTTTACAAGAATATCATAAGTCAATTCCAAATTATGAATCCTATACTTATAGGACCCTAACAACGGCTTCACATGTGGATGGCATTTCCTGGTGAAATTTCAAGAACTCTAAGATCAATAGCCTTCCATTTTGACCATGATGATCCTGTAAATGTCTTATGTTTTCTGCAACAACTCATACTTATGATATTTTACTCTTCAAAGCTTAGGGCCTTCACTCCAGGCTTCAACTTTGGAAAGAAAACATCCAATCCAATATACAATGTTCAATGGATATTTACAATGATGTAAAAAGGAAATTAGGACTAACTGTTAGTTAACTCAGAAGAATAGTAGTGTTTGAGCATTCTACCATTCACTGGTCCTTCTGGAATGTCTGTTCCATCCAAATTTCTAATAAAAAATGCATTGTTGCCTCTGTACCGATAAATGACATAAGGACCTTTCCATAGAAAGTCAAACTTTCCATGTTTTCCTTTTTCTTCTCTCCTGGAATCCCATTTTAACACTTTATCTCCTATAGTAAAGTCATCTTCTTTAGTTCTTTTATCAAATATTTTATTGATTTTCTCTTGTATGACTTCAGATTTTTCATATACTTCTTCCCTAGTCTGTTGCAGATGGATAGTTTGATTTATCATTCTTTGTATATCATTGAGTTCTACCTGTGATTCTTGGAAAATTTTCATGACTGGAACACCTAAAGATGATGGGAAAAATACATCCATCCCATATACAATCTGGTAAGGAGATGTTCCAATTGACTTCTTGGTAGTAAGTCTATCTGCCCATAAGGCATAGACTAAATTTCTATTCCAAGTTTTCTTATTTTCTTCAAGTAGTTTTTTGATGATACTCACAAGGATTTTATTTGAAGATTCAACTAGGCCATTACCCTGAGGGTAGTAAGCAATAGAGTGGCCTAGGGTAATATGAAACTTATGGAAAAAGGAAATCATTTTCTTAGATTTAAATGCAACTGCATTTTCAGTAATAATTTTCTGTGGGCATCCAAATCTAGATAAAAGGTTGTTTTCTATCAAAGAGATAATGACTGAATCAGTGGATTGTCTGGTAGGAATGGCTTCTATCCACTTGGTGAAATAATCTATGGCAGTCAATATCCATTTGTGTTGGCCAGAGGATGGAGGGTGAATTTCTCCAATGAAGTCTAAACCCCATTGTTGAAAAGGCTTCTCAATAGAAATAGGTTTCAGGGGTAAAGGTAACAACTTCCTTTTTCCTTCAAAAATCAGACATTTGTGACATGAAGTAACAATTTTTTTCACATCAGAAAATAAGGAAGGCCAATAGAAACTAGCTCTAAGAATCTTATCTGCTATACTTTTCCAGTATAAGTGTCCTCCACAATCACTTGCATGAAATTCTCCAAGAATTTTGTCAGCTTCTGATTTTAGTAAACAGTTAAGTAAAATCCCACTTTGTTCTTTCCAATAAAGCATATTATCTAGAATACAATATCTCATTGCTTTAAGTTTGATGAATCTAAATTTAGTTCTCGTTAATCTAGGAGGAGCTTTTAAATTTGTAAGTACAAAGATAATATCTGAGTACCATGGTGAGTCTAGAAAGGCTTCACTGATCAATGGAGTCGCCATCTCTTCCTGTTCATCGATCTGGGCAATAAAATTTATATCCAAAGCATTACAATTGGGTTCAGCCATCAGTCTGGCTATACCTTGTCCTTTTATGAGCTTGGTTGGTTTAATCTCTATGTCATACTCAAGGATAGTGGCAATCCACTTTCCTCTTCTTCCATATGGCCCATCCTATGTTAACATATCTTTTAATACAGAATTAGGGACATAGGCAATAATGTGGGAGTAAAGAATGTACACCCTGAAATATTTTATGGCTTTAACCAAGGCTAAAGCTAGTTTTTCGATTATGTTATATCTCAAAGGTGCATCTCTAAGGGTTTTACTGAAAAATGCTATAGGTTGCTCAAAACCTTGGTCATTTTTCTGTAGTAGAACTGCAACTATGGTATGTTCTGAGGAAAATGAAAAGATTATAAAATATTTCTTGAAGTCTAGACTGATTAGGACTGGAGTTTTGGTTAAAGCATGTTTAATGGATTCAAATGATTGTTTTGCTTCAACTGTCCATTTTAAAACAGAGTCCTTTTTTAACATGTTATTCAGTTCTTTGATGATTTCTGATAGATTAGAAATAAATCTTCTTAAAAAGTTAATTTTACCTAAAAATGCTTGTAACTCTTTGATGTTCCTAGGTGGGTGAATGTTCTGTATGGCTTCTATTCTTGCTAGATCTATCTTAATACCTTACTTTGAAATTATGTGTCCAAGTAATTTTCCTTCCTCTAGTCCAAAAAGAGTTTTCTTAGGATTTAATGATATACCAAATTTCCTACACTTAATGAAATATTGTCTCAGATGATCCAAATGTTCATTATTTGTCTTAGAAAAAATGGTAATATCATCTAAATAAATAACCAAAAATTCATGTATTTCCTTAGCAAAGGCTATATCCATAGCCCTCTGAAAGGTATCTCCAACATTCATCAAACCAAAAGGAATTTTCACATACATGAAAGTGCCCCATGGAGTGGTAAAAGCTATTTTGGGTTGGTCTTCCTTTTGGACAAGTATCTGGTTATATCCATAAAAACCATCTAATAAAGATATCCTAGAAGAACCAACTATCCTTTGTAAAATATGGTCCATTTTGGGTAAAGGTTAATTGTCTTTTAAAGACACTTTATTAAGATTCCTGAAATCTACACATAATCTAATTTCACCAGTTTTCTTTCTTGTAGGTACTAAGTTAGAAACCCAATCAGAATATCTGATCGGTGCAATGATTTTGGCATCATACATGCGTTTAACTTATTTTTCAATCAAAGGTAATAGGACAAGATTAATCCTCCTCAATTTTTGTCTAAATGGTTTCTGATCATATATTATAGGAATCTTATGTTGAATTATGTTTGTGTCATATGATTTTAAATCTTCATAAATCCATGCAAACACATCTTGATATTCCTTTAAACGTTCCATGTATTTTTCTTTTTTCTTGAGGGGGTAAATATTTTGACAATTTGATCATTTTTGGTTTTGTTTCTGTCCCAATGTTACATTTTTCAATGTCAGACTTGACTGGTTCCATTTTAGGTTATTTGGGCACATCATTAGAATCAAACAAGTCCTCCAAAGGAGTTAAACCCTTAGGTAAGAAATTATCTTTTAAATATAACATCTCAATTTCATCTTCAATTATTTCCTCTATATCTACCTTCTCTAAGTTATTTATGTCAGATTGAGTAAATACAGTGGGTTTAGTAAGTTTATGTGCATCTATGTTATTTATTTCACAATTAACATCTAAATCTATGTTATATTCTAAATATAAATTACCATCTTTGTCTATCTTACAATTTTGAAATTCATCCTCATTATTCAAAAAATGATAAATCTGTTCATCTTCAGAGAAAATCTACCAGTATTTGACATTATCTGGGACAATGGCTCTCTATTTAACTTCAACAGTATATCTATGTGTTGGTTGAAAAGGTAAATTATATGTGCTAGCAAAATTTTCTAGGCAATGTGCTTGCAAATTTGGTTTTCTAGGAATAGTAGCAAACTTACATTCTAGTAAATCATCAACCAAGTCAATTGCTGCATCTCTATATCTGGATAATCTAGGATTATGAACAGAATATTCAACATTTATTTGTTTAATTACTAATTCCAAATCTTCCATAATTAAAATTCTCTTACCTCCTAAATTTCTGATGATTTGGAGGCCTAAGATAAGTGCCTCATACTCTGCCATATTGTTGGTGCATTTGAAGTTGAGTCTAAAGGCATGTCCTTTCAAATAACTGGTCTCAATGTTTGTGATCCACACTCTAGCTCCTGCTCCTGACTTGTTCACTAAGCCATCAACGTCTAAATGCCAAAGGGCTTCATGAAAAATATTATCATTGTTTGGTTTAGGCTTTATGTCAATTAATTCAGTTTGGATTTCATTATTATCAGAGTTACATAAAATGAAAGAGTCAAGGTCAGTTGGTGTTGAGTAAATTGGTTAATTTATTGATCTCTCAGCATTACTGACCATGTATTTCATTAAAGTTTCTCTATAAAGTTTCTTAGGTTGTCCAAACACTGTTATGGTGGCATAACTCATGTCGAATTGTAGAGATCCCTGCAACTTAGCTCCCCATGAGCGAGAAAGAAGCATACCATATGTTGGTGGGATATCAGCTACTACAATATACATAACCATGATTTTACCAGGATACTGAAACAAATTAACACATAAGTCTTTTATTAGTCCTATGCACTTAACCTTGCTTGAATCAAAAGAAAATAAATCTTTATATGGCCTTGTTATTTCTAAATTCAGAGTTTCCATGATAGGTTTTGGCATTAAATTGTGGGATGCTCTTGAATCTAACATTGCATTATGTAAAATCTGATCGTGAATAGTAAGACTAATATAGAAGGGAGAAATTGATCCATTTGAATGCTTACCATTTACATCAGGGTCAAAAATTAATTCAGCCTGATCATCATTTAAATTAATAGAATATTCACCATCATTCATATTCAAAGTTTCAGTAATTGTTGATTTATATAAGTCATTTTTTACCAATTTTGTTAAAGGAATTGGTATTTTTAACTTAGCTATTTCAGATTGAATATTAAATGATGATTGAGACTTACTAACCTAAATTAGTTCATCTTTTGAGACAGTTATCTGAGTGGGTTTTCCCTGAATTTCAGCAGATGTACTTTTATCTTGAGTTGTTATTTTGTTCTCTGTCTGTGTTTCTTGACTTTTTCTGTCTTTAGTTTTCTTTTCAAGGATAGATTTAGAGGCAACATATTTTTTTTCAGATTTTGAACTTTCAGTAGAATCTTTGGTATTAACAGTTTTGGGATTTGCTGATTTAGAATCAACAAGATTCTTCTTTGGATTAGGAATTTCTGATTTTACTCAATTAGGGGCCTTTGTAGTGTTGGCCTTTTGGGAATTGTTGGAGGATTGGACCACTTCTTTAGTGATGTCAACAATTTTTGGACTTGTTGATTTTTTGGGACTGGGAGGATTGGAATTTTGCTTTTTTTCCCTAGGGATAATTTGCAAAATCTTTGTTTTTGGTGCTTCTACATTCTTTTTACTTTGATTTTGAGAAGTATTTTTTGTATAAGTTTCATTGTTTTTTCTGTTTCTAAGCTTATACTGACTGTGAATTTAATTAATAGCGAAGTCATAACCTTGTTTAAAATAAAAGGATTCACTAGATTCTACTTTGAGTTGTTGAAGCTCAAAAAGTTCTTGATCCTCCTGAGTGAGGAAAATAATGTTTTCTTCATCTATCCCCATTACTATATTGATGTAATCCTCATCTTCATCATTATTTTGAGAACTTTCAGCATAGTTCTCTTGGAATGGGGGCCTAATGTTTTGATCTGGAGAAGCTTTTTTATCTTTTCCAGGGTTATTGTTTTTTCTGAAGTTGGGATTTCTGATTTGAGATTGGTTATTCCATTGTGGTTTTCTCTCAATATTTTCTAATCTATCAACCACCTTTTCTAAATTTTTAGCAAGGAAATCTAGTTTAGCATCTGAATTTGATGTTTCCTCTTTAATTGTGACTCTCCTTTGATTCCTAAGTTTGGATTTTTTGGCTAGAATATTAATTTCTACACCAACAGCATCTAATTGCATATGTTCTAATGTTTCAACATTCCTTTCTCTTAGTTGGTAAGCCATATCCAGATCAAATCCATTAGGAAATTTAAGAAGTACAGAATAGGGTGTAGGTTTAAGATCAACATGAATGACATTATAAACATTGTTATACCTAGTGTAGTAATCCTGAATAGATTCATTAGGAGCTCTCTTTAAAGCATCAAATTTAGATAAAATTTGTAGGGTGTTCTTTTTCTTTTCCCATTTATTTAAAAATGCTCTATAAAATGCAACTAAATTGGCTATACTACTAGCAGCTAAATTTTTAAACCATTTCTTAACCTCTCCTTTTAGACTTTGAGCAAATAACCTCAGTTGAACATCTAATTCATCTATTTCATAGATTTCACAATAATCTGTTATTCTTGTAGCATGTTGTTGAGTAGTATATTGTGATTGGCCATCAAATAGTGGTATATTTTTATGATAATCTTGGGGCATATCATGGAGGTTTTGAGGTAATACAAGAGGAGCATACCTAGCAGCCATGGCTTGAAGTTTTGCTGAACTAGGAGGTATAACATTAATGATAGGAGCAGTGCTGGATATGGTAGCTGACGAGCTGAAAGTTGTGCTTGATGAGCTTGGAAAAGAGGTTGGTATATATATGGAATTAATTGGAAATAAATATGTTGTGCTTATAAAAATCGTGGATGCAGTGGACTGAGTGAATCATAGGGAATAATATCATAGGCTGCAAAGGAAACTTAGAACTAAATTTTTCGGTGGATGAACCTGTAGTGGTATCTGAAAATGAGGTGACTGCATACAAAATTGAATCTGCTGCTGGAATTATTATGGTGTGAAAATGAGAAACTGGAGGGTTAATGTTAGATAATAGATGTGCTAATTTAATAGCTTCATAAATGTCTTTAAAACATGTAACATTAATCCTTTCTACTTGACTTTTAGTTTCAGATTTATCTGATTTTAGTTTTGCTGAAATAATATTCTGTTTTTCTTTCAAGAGATAAGTAAAAACAGGATCTATTACAGTTTCAGATTTAATTTTAAATAATGATTGTTCAAACTTGAAATCAAAATATATATCAGTTAAGCTTACTAACTCCTTAGGTAAAGAATTAGTTCTCCTCAATAGTACTTCAGTTTCTAAATTGACAATTTCCTCAATGGTACTTCAGTTTCTTTTTATTTTTTCCAATCTGTTCTAGGTTATCTACTATAACTGCAGGCTTAGGATCCAGATTAGACCTGGTATAGTAGGTTTTCATAGAAGCCAGAATGACTGTTTATGAATACCCACAACCCTTTAAAAATAATCTTAAAGTAAAAAGATAAATAAAAGATCTTCCTTTAAAACTAAATTTAAAACTGGAGATTGGTTATATCCCTAGTATGGTCGCCAGTATGTTATCACCCTAGTCATTTCTAGAGATTTCGGGCTTTTGATTTTTATTTTAAGAAAACTAGGGTTAACCACAAACCTACTTTGGAAATTTAGGATCTAGCCTTCCTAAATTTCAGAGTGGGCTCTCTCTTTGTGATTTAACTTTGTTTTGTTTAATGTTTTAGGCTAGTTATGATAAAACAATTGGTTTTGGTTTTGAAATGTTTGGTGGAAAATAATATTACTTAAAGAAACCTTAAAGAGGGATCTAGTAGTCAATTGGGCTATGGATTCAAAGTCTAGCAAGCAGAACTAGAAGGCAAGGCCAAAATGATGCTAATGTATTCAAGGCAAGGTAGATAACCCTCAGAGATTTGGATAGATTGTTTTGATGAGATGGCTTGCTTCGGGATAAAGGGAAATTAAGTATCCTTTGATCCAGAAAAAAGAGGAAGGAGGCAGGGGTCAAACGAGACTAGGAGAAAATAAAAATTCCTAAATCTAGAAATCAACAGAAAAAATTTAAATGATTAAGTAGGTAAGACAGGGAGTTTTTACACTAATCTTGAATTAATACTCCTAATTAATCATTATGATTGAACAGCATATATGAAATTGTATGTAACTCAAAATGGAAACAATGAAAAGATAGATGCACTTTACTCTTCAAATTATTTCATGAATCCTAAATTATGAAGTCCAATTGGCTATTTTCCAAACATCTTCTTTGAAATCAACACATGTGAGCCTCCAACATAACAAAAAAATGTCTATAATGTTCTTAGCAATTTTATTCCACACTAAACACTTTATAGACTGAAGTATTTATACAAATGTTTATTACAAATATCCTAGAGAGATCTAGGAATAACTCTAGGAAAATAAAAAATATCTTTACATATTAAGAGGGATAGATGCTTAACAACTTTAGAAAGCTGTCATATTATATAGAAAATATAGAACTAATCTTATCAAACAAAATTGTTTGTTGAATAGCTATCCATGCTTGCTGGCATTTTGAAAAATATCTTTTGGGAGATAGCTTCACTGATACTCTTTCCACTTATACTCTTTGACATTGTACTTCATCCTGGAGGTTCTTTCACGATGTTTATTTATCATGATACTGTTGTAAAAAGGGAATTTACAGCAGTCAGAATCAGCTGACTGTTGCTTTTCTTTCTGATACACTTTGACTCTGCTCTTTCACCCTGATACTCTTTAACCTGATATTTTGACCTCTACCTACTGTAAAAGGAGACTTTCTTAGCAGTAAAAATTTCAAAATCACATAACTATTTTATTTGTTTCCTTCTCAAACTGCCTGCTTCATCTGAAATTTCTATCATTATTCTACTTCTTTGTAGCTAAAACAAATAAGTAAACAGCTACCAGTGTTCAACACTTGGTATCTTCATGCTTTTCAACTTTCTGTAGTTCTCATCTGCATCAGTGTATTTAGAAAACTTTTTCTTAATTACAAACAAATGTTTGATTTCATTTTGAAGGAAGAATAAATCTTCAATGTATTGGAAAACAAATTTCCCTGTTGGAGATCCTTGTGGCAGTTGCTTATTCACCTGTTCTTTGGCATGGTCCCTTATATTTTTATCATATTCCTTTTGATCCATCAATTTATCATTGAAGACATGGATGTCTGGAATACCAACCTGTCTTAGCATAGTATACTTTGCTAAAAACTTGGTGATGGAAAAATTCATGGCATCACATTTTTCTTTCAAGTTATTCATCAAGGTTTTCTTTGTCAGTACTTTCTTGATTTGCAAGATAGTCTCTGTCCTGTCTTGTATCTTCAATTCTTCTAGCTCTGTCCTGTTCTTACTATTTAAGAAAGTGATTAGCTTCAATGCATGTGCTGATTTATCTGCTAATTCTTCTGTTTTCCTTTGTATTTCACCTTGAGCTGCTAGAAGGAGGTCTCTCCGTTCATATATTATCTGGATTGATGGCCATTGAAGATGTATAGCCTCAATAATATTGGTCCATAGGTGATTTCTTATATAATAAATCTGTGTAGTGAAACTCAAATCCTTTTGAAGGCTTTTGACTTGCTCTTCAAGTATTTTAGCTTTTTGTTCATAATAGTTGGCATTAATCAATGCCGCTTTATTGGATACCTTCATATTCTGGATCATTTTCTTCAACCTGTTAATTTCATTATTTTTTAGAGACATTTCCTCTGTTTCTTTGACTATTTTCCCTACATCATTTGTCTGTTGTACCTGTGATGTTGAGGATTTTTTGTTGGAGGTAGCAGCTGATTGCACTGACACTACAGTTGCCAGTGGCTCTTTGGGTGCTAACTTTTCTCCCAGTGTAGAAGGAATAGCAGTTGTAACGATAGGTATTACTTTAGGAATGGTGGAAGTATCAGTTTCCTTCAAAGTTCCTTTTTCTTTCATCAGTATATCCAATCATTCACTATGAAAGGACCAATTTGATTTTTTAGTTTGAACTGTGTCTTCTTTTTGGAAGCCATGAAATGGATAGCATAAACATTCAAAACATGTCTCAAATACTCTAGAGCAAAGAATCTGATAGTCAAAAACTTAGGTAATTTGTATGGAAGAAGATTGGTTCCAAAAATTCTTAATTCAATGTGTTTCTCATACAAATACCAATCTCCCATTTTGCATTCTTCTGACAATTGTAATATCCTTTTCATCTCTTCACTTACTCTAGGATGTTCTGATTTATGTAGAAAATTCATAGTTGGCCTAATGAACAAATCTGTAAAATCTGAGTAGCTATATTCACTTCATTATTTTCTCAACAGTGATGTCCAAAATACAACTGATAGAGGCTGACCCTCTACATTCATTTTCTGTAATGTTATTGGGAAGTGATATGATTGTGAGAATAAGAAAAAATGAAATAAATAGGAAGAATACGTAAATACCCCTTCAGTGGGTAACTTTGTCAATTGATGGTGTATGGAATCAGCAATAAACCTAGAAAAATCAAAGATCACAGTAGGAGGTTGACTAGGAGACAAGGTAGACAAAAACCCAAGGATGGATTCATCAGTAAAATCATTAGTGAAATAGCCCAATATGAAGGATAACAGAGAAATTACATGCCTAGAACCCTCTGGAAACTTGGAAGTGGAACAGGGAGGATTCAATTTTGGAATATCTACATGACTAGGCATGAATTTCTGAAAAATCATGAATCTTTTGGGGAAATCCAATCCCAAATATAGCTGTGTCAATGCTTCAATGGATTCGGGAACTACCCTAGGGTCAAACTGAAGTTGTAACATCTCATTAATAGACTCTGCAGTGATGGAAAATAAAATCTCTCTATCAGCATTCACAATTGATCTTTGGTCTGGAACATAGTATTTTTGGCACATTCTTACCAGGTCTTGACTAGGATGTGTTACTGGGACTACATATTTGGGTAAATTTGTATCCGAGAGAGGCATTTCTTCTTTGTCTAGGAAATTTTCATGAAACCAATTATGAACTTCTAGTAAGTTGAATTCTACCACTGGGTCTACAATTTTATTATCTACATCAACCAAGGGGATGACTTCTTCAGTAGATATTGGAGGTTGAAGAGGATTAACAGTCGCATTGTTCTTTGCAGTGATAGCAGGAGTAGATTTTGGGGCTTTGGCTGCTTCAGACTTGGGAGGTTTGGATCCTCCAAGTTTGATAGGTTTGGAGCCTCCAACTTTAGGTGTCATTTGCTTTTTTGTCATTTTGGGATAAATAAAGTAATATTATAGAATTTTCTATAGTTAATTTTTTGAAACAGAGGTTAATTGAGCAGTCTCTGTAGGCAAAGATTATAGCAATGGGAAATTCAGTGCTCAATTTAGGAATTTGGGACACAGGAAACAAGTTTGAGAGAGAAAACAGAGGTTTTCTGAATGACTAGGGCTTCAAAAGGGTTTTTGAGGTTTTCTGTAGGTTTTAAAACCTTTTTAAACTGTGGAATTGATCTTTCAAGGGTCTTTGACTGAGAATTTGACTTAAAACTGAAGCTTTCTACAAATGGAAATTTCTGGGAAAAATTTATGAGGGTTTGCCCTCTTTTTTCACTATTTTGGACATAATAGAATGTGTAATTTTACTCTTTATATCTTAATTGATTCGATTGGCAGTTCAAATTGTGAAATTGCAGGTAAAATTTTAATAAAATACCTAATTTGCAGGTATTTTGAGAGAAATAAAGGGTTTCTGCAATTTTTTTGTAAGTCAAAGTTGAGCTTTGGTTTGGTGGTTGGATCTGAGCAGGTGATTACCAGTCTTGAATCCATGGTGAATAATGATTTAAATGGGAATTCAAGGCTCAAAATGTAGTGGGAAGCTTTGATAACAACGTTAATATCCATAATCAATCGAGTGCGACAGAATATACATAAAACGTATAACAAAGGTTTTTAATATTTATTATAAATCTTTGAAAATTGTAATAAATGCGAGTCAAATCTCGGGCAGGAGTGGTTTTTCTTTTTACAAACGCGGAAAACCATTGGTGGGTTTTGCGCTGCGTTTGGGTAGTAAGTGGTATTGGGAAAAATGAACGCGATCATATCATATTTGGACACGTCACAGGAGGTGGTAACGAGAAAACTGCCCATTTCATGGTCGTTTGGGAATTGAGTGATCGATTGGTTTGTGGAGGCAAAAATGATCGTCCATCGTTGGATCTAACAAGTTGAAGCGCATGATCAGGATGAGTTTTAAAGTTGCGGTCTAAAGTTGTGTGACCAAGCGGCTTTATGCGCTGGGCAATGAAATAAAACCTTTATATCATATGGATTTATATCCAAGGTCTTATATAAAAGGTTAATGCTTATATGCAGGGTATATAGTTCCAAAGGGTAAAAATGAGCTGTGATATATATATATCAAAGGTTTATATATATGGTAAAATGCGCGTGAGGCGGGGTAATATATGTTTTAACCTTGGTCAAGCTTATGTATAGCATAAGGCTATTACATATCGGGGAGTAAACACGGGAAAGGTTAACCATTTAAAGGATCAAAATATTAGTTGCATATTGGTAAAACCTTAGGTTAAAAGTTAGGACAAACATGGAAAGGGGAATATATCTTTTTTGGACTTTTCAACACATAGGATATGTATGAGAGTGCTTTTCTTAATTTTTATATTATATAGTTTTAGAATTTTTGAAAGGTATTTAACCATAAGGGGCGGGAGTATTTGTATATAGTTAGTTTTATGCCAAATGGGATATAATTTGGGTTTTTTATTTAAACATGTGGATAATTAACTATGGCAAAAATGCTTATAATAGTGGGTTTTTTGGGGATATTTAAAATAAAACGGGTTATATAATAGGATAAGGTTTGTTTATAGGGATTTAATAAACAAATTTGAAGTTAATATGAACAAGGATAATGAAAACACCAAAATATATCCATATAACTAAGTAAAGTGACAATCTAAAAAGAAAATCTTTATCATTTGTAATTTGACCACTTTGAGCTAGAATATAATATTTTTGGAGGGGTTTTATGTTTTTATGAATGAAGTAAATTAATCAAAGGGGATTTTATTTTTCATTAAGTAAAAAGGCCTTTACTTATGAAAGTGTAATGGATGAATGTGGGGTAAATGATGATAATTAGGGATTAACATAGGAATTCAACACATTTAACTTAATAGTCATGGAGCCTTGCGTCTGGTCCCAACAGAAGTCAGAGAAATTCTCTGAGCCTCTTTGACTGGAAATTTAGAATGCGGAATAACTATAGGGGAGGGGAATTTAGAGATTTTTCACAGTGAAAAGTATTTACATGATTCTCCCGACTTCTTTCTACCTACCCAACTTTTGATCTAGCATTTTTTCTTCCATTTTGCAGGTGCATTTGAGCTAGCAACCTTGAACATTTTATTCTTTTGAAAAGCATAAAAGCTATCTAAATCTACCTTATATAATCCAAGGGCTTAGATTAAATTGATGAGCTCCTCTTTATTCTCTACCTATCTATTGATTAGTCAGGATTAAACTGTCTGACTAAGCTTTATTCACTATCTACAACAATAAAATTGAAACATGACAAGTCAAGATGGAACATTTCAACTCATCATGGATTATGGCATTTATTGACACTCTGCCATAATCATCAGTAATAAAGTAAAAAGTAGTGGCATTTGGACTTGCACACTTTCATTTTTTATTGCTTTTTTCTTTGGGGTATATTATTTTTTCTAGTCCTTTGATTTTTATTTTAGGACTTTACCCTCTTTTTGCTTTTCTATTTTTCTATTTTTTACAAAATATTGGAAAACAACTTGCAGAAAGCAAAACATGTACATATTTTTACAAGACTATCATAATTCAATTCCAAATTATGAATCCTATACTTATAGGACCCTAACAAGTTGATTCTTTAAATTTGTTTAATGCTTTCTATCAATTCCTCGACATTGATGGGAATTTTCACAGAGTAGATTGATGAGAAATTCATATGAATGTCATTCTACTATTGGTTCATTTCCTATTGAGGTTTCGAGTGAAGTTGTAGGAAACAACACTTTGTCAACTAGAAAGTGTTTGGGGGAATCTAACTTTAAGGAAACAACATTTAGTGAACTAGAAAGTCTTTGGGGGAGTCGAACTTTGAGGAGGAAAACATATCTAGTGAATGGCCAAAATTAAATTTGAAGCGTAGCTCATTGCCTTTTCAGAAACTTGAAGAAAGTAATGAAAATAACATGTTAGCCCATACGTTCCTTTACCAATACTTGTTTCTTTATACTAATTAATGGAATGATTCTATAGAGTGTTCATCAAAGTCAAATTTTGCATCTATGGAGGAATGAACATTTTTGTAATTAAGATAGAGAAAAAGTGCATTATTAGATGGTTGTTACTCCTATTATATTACTGCATAGCACATAAGCAATGGGCCAATACTTTGTTTATACAACCTTATACTAATTAATGGAATTATTTTTTCCATTGTCCATTGTGTCAAAGCACGCATCTTTGGAGAGATAATCATATTTGTAATTGATATATTATAGAGAAAGTACATATTTAGAGGGTTGTGACACTTATTACAAAATAACGTTCCACAATACCTATAAAACAATTTATCCTTGTAACAAGAGTCAAAGTAACTTCGCTATATGGGTTTTTATAGGCACAAAGAATATAAAAACTAATTTTAAATGGTAAAAAATTGATATGTAGTGCTGAATTTGAGGAAAAAGTAAATATATATTGAAATATGTAAAAATAGTCCTTACCTCGACGTTAATGTTGTCTTGATTATTGTATACCTAATTTCCTTATTTTCTGTATTGAAAAAACCTATTGATTTTTTTGACGAATATTTTACATGATGATAGTTTGAATTCCAAATTATTCCACCACCAGACTAGTGGATTTTTCCTTCAAACCCGAACATGAATTAATATTCCATTATTTTGGAACCCAAACCTTTATTTATATATTTGATTAATAAAATATGTCATGAAATATAACACAATGACCATATTGGCATCTAGTAGTCTCCAATTTTCAACTTGAGTCTCCATAAGTTAAGCATGATTTTTTGGACATAAGAAAGTTTTCCACTAATTCATAGTGAATGTAATCAAGTTGAATATGTTATTTTCATATTAAAAGAAGCAATTAGAAGACATTCAAAGAAGTACATAGAATATATTCAAGGGAACTAGTTGAGGAATTAATAAAGAAGCCATGAATTCAGTGCTACAACAACTTGGGAAAAATATTAAAGGATGTAATTTATGATTGTAGCCATTGCATTGTGGATTTCTAATAGACCCACACTTGTTTGTTTCAATAAATACTAATTCCTGCTAGTCACTTGGATAACAATTGCAATAATGTTTTCCAAACATGCATTGGCTAGAACTGATCTTTCAATCTTCGTGGTTGAATGCTAGCATTTAATTACTCATTTTATTAATTTATTTTAACAATTTTATGGTCAAGCTCATTTGTAATAATCTCTCTTTAATAATTTGTTAATTTTGACATGTATAAAGAGGAACCATTCACCTTTACTAAAATGGGAGTACTTGAAGAAAATTCTCTATTCTATTATGGCATAATATACAATTTCGTGGGGATTTTATTCTAATGTAAATAATTTTTTATAGTTTCATAGCATATGATTTTATTTTATTTATGCTATTGTAGTTAGAAGTTAGCTCCTTGTTTTGGGAGCCATAATTTACTCAGTGGGAGTTGGAAATACTAAGAGGAGGTGAATCAATATTTCTTTTAAGATTGTTATTTGTATGCCAGTTAAGATCACTTACAAAACTTAATAAAAAATTAACAATTAAAATAAATAATTTTATTAATAAGATTTACTAGGAGTCCAATCCTGTTTAAAACGAATCAAGTACAATATTGTTTGAGGGCTCCAACCCTAGATGGAGACTCTAATCTTCAATCTACCATCCACAAATCTGAACTTTTCCAAGAACCAACTTGGTCTTCATAAGGACACCAATCCTATATAGATCCAACCCTGTCACCTCATTCAAGCTCCAACTTGGTCTTCTTGAGTACTCCAATCCTCTTGGGCTCAAACCTAGTACATCATATCTTCAATATGGATTCAACCATTCTTAAAAGCCTTTAATGTATTCTACAATAGGCTCTGGTACAATTTTCAACTTTTTCTTCAACAATTCCCTCAATTGATCTCCAATGTAATAGAGCTTATCAATGACAACTTTATGATCGACATAAGGTATCTCCACAACTATTCATGATACCTAAACACATTTCTTCAAGGTCACTTCATGAGGGCTTCAATCATGCTTTAAAGGTATTCAAGAATCTTCAATAAGCTACTCAAAAGGGTCCAATCAATATAAGAAATAATTCTTCAAGTGGTTCACAATTATGTGCTCTAATCCTACTCCAAAAAAAATTCTTTAATGGATATTCAGCAATGCCTAATTATGTCTCCAAGAATGTCTTTAAATTTTGCTTCTACAATTGACATTTTAGCGCTTCCTAAGTAGATCATCAATGAGCATCTCCAAGATACTTTCCAAGATAAATTTTCTTCTAGCTCCAAGGTATTCATAGCTCAAGAGGGGTCTTTAAATATTTCTCTAAATCTACTTCAAGACCCGATCTTAGGTCTGCTCCAAAAAGCTTTAAGAATGCCTCAAAAAGGTTTTTTCTTCAGATGTCTTCAAATATCTCCAAATTGACTTCACAATATTCAACAACTATGGCTTTAATAACACTTATAAAAGCCTTCTATGGTGGTCCAAAACTCCACTTCAAGAGTCACGCACGCTACTTATTATATCCCCAACAAATTACTTCAAGGAGTGTAGAGTTATTTTTAATAATTTCCCAAAGATGACTTCAACATTTCTCTGCAGGTGTCTTCAAAAATGTCTTCATGTGCTGCTACAATAATCCCCAAAGCATCTACAAGTCTACTCCAATATATATTCAATGGACTTGCATAAGTATGATCTAAGGTTTTTTTTTCAATATTTCATATTTGAGGTGTCTGAACTTGTCTCCAAATAGAAACCCTGAATTGTCTTTGTTCTAAGGTGAAAATATAATTTCTGCAAAGACAGAAACACTTGTTCCTAGAGTGTTGAGGAAAATATAGTTGGCAAAGCCACAGTTACAAAGATTATAGGTTTGTTTTTCGTTGGCCATTGAGAGGCTAAAATTATAGTCACCTTAGGGACGATTTTTCCATAGTGAATTGGACGAGCTGCGGGTGTAAAAACAAACTAGTGAAATTTCCACAATAATTACCAAAACAAATCTTCAAATTTTCATCTCCTTTTTGTCTCATTTTTTTACACTTCAAATATCATCTTCTTCTCTTATATTTTACCAAATATTAGTGGCTAGAATGACGGTTATAGGTTTCTATTTATAATTTTTCATGAATATTGTGAAGAAATATGTTTTTTTTACAGAGATGACATGTAGGTTTATTTAATTGTTGGTAGCATCCAACATGAACATGCAATTTTTAATATTTGTTTATTTTGTGGGTAACAATGATTTCGAAACGGTATTATGTACATCTTTTACAACAAAATTATCTTTACAATTTTTGTTAGATATTGTTTCTATATATAAGGAAAATAGTCCTTGAAGTGCATCTTGAGTTTTTTCATTCTTACATGCTTAGAGCATCATGGCTATTTTCATTAGGGTATCATCATTAGGACAAGATTTCATCATTTTCAGCAAGACCTAGCATGAAAACTAGGATTTGTTCAAGAGAACACATGGATAACATTAATGATTAGGGTTAGGGATTGTTTATCATTGACAAGAAACATCAATGTTAGGGTTACATTGGATATGGTTTCCATCATTCAACAATGACGTCAATGTATTGACATCAATGACAACTTTCACCAATAATATCCCCTCTTGTCAATGATGGAAATACTCTTATTTTTTCATCATTTTCTCCCCCTTTGACATCAATGGAAAATGAGGTTCCTTTCTTGACAGTGTATTTCCATAAAGTTCTTCAACTATCATGCTTGTCATCATGTTGCTTGTTTAGACATATTTATGCTACTTATATTGCTCATGTTGCTTCCCCATCATCATGTTTTTTCTTTGTCATGATTACTGCAAAATCTCTTTCAATAGTGCCTCTCAAGAATCTCATCATAGACATCGAAAGATATTTCTTTGTTTTACATAGAGTGGCTAGAAGTCCACATATGACTCTCCCAAGGATAACATGAAAAGTTATAAGCTCCCCCTAACTTAAGCTCATGTTTTGCATGCAAAAAAATGCCAATCTGAAATAGTATTTTTATGAAATTATTTTATAGTACCATAGGATTTGGTTTCCCCACTTTTTTTTTGTCAACATCACATACAAGATCTGTACCTTTTTTCTCCACTTATTTTTTCTAGAGATACTAAATCCTTCTTCATCCCCTACATCTACTCAGCTTTCTCACTGCTTGCAACCTTTTCATATTCAAATGCAACCCTTCTATGTTGAAGCTCTTACTTTAATCCATCAATATGTTCTTCACATATATCTTGGCTTGGTAAGATTTATTTTTCATTGATATAGACATGTATATGTTTCACACAACATCAACTTTAGGTGTCCTCATTCATCATTCCTCTCTTCTCTGCGTAGTGTGTTGGAAAATATTATATTAGAGTAACCTCATATCCTTCATAGTCATCACCTCATATCATTCATAGTCATCAATAGGTACCAAACCATAGGTTGCATCATCTTCAAGTGTATCCAATGTTGTATTTTTTTTAGTGACATTATCAATGAAAAGTGCCTACTTGTCTCTTGTAAAAACTTGAAATTGCTTTTTTTTTTAAAAAAAATAAAAAAAATAATCAACACAATTAGGATGTGAAACAAATGACCTTCCATTGTACGTACAATAATCAATGATTTCCTCATGATATTCATTTTCTTCACACCCACAGATACAACAAAATTGATCTTCTATAACCATGTTTCTATGCTTTGAGTCATTGCACGTATTTAAGTGACATTTTGTTATAAAATCCTTTGAGGCGGACCCTTAACAAGGCCCAAACCATTTTGCTCCGTTAAAAATTGTGTTGATGAATAATTAAGGTAGGCGGAAAGATAATAGCTAATGAAAAAAATTACTTAAAGGAAATCTAATAGAGATAACATCATCCCTTTAATTGATTGCTCCTTTTTCCTTATTGTGACAACGCGTGACCCTTGCATTTCTACTTCCATGAAACTTTGAAATAGTGTCTGTAGTGAATGAAATATTTTTATGCTTCTTCCTATTATTAATTATGGAAATATGATATGAATTCATTTATTTTTATTCATAAACATCATTTTTCTTGGGAAGCTCTTTCAAAAATATTTTAATTTTCAATGATTGTTCCACAAAAACTAGCACTAGTAGGCTCCAGTAGTAGTGCTACTTTCCAACTTCATAAGGACCTCAATAGTTTTGTTGGACTTTATGACCTATGTATAATCCTTTGTTTGTTGATATTGAGAGGATAATATTAATATTATACCCACCCAACAGAATGTAGCGTCTTCCTCTTCCTAATGGGAAAAACCTTATTGGTCTTTTCCTATAATTTCAAATATAAGTGTCATTTAAGTATCAAAATATGTCCACTACATGAGGCACACAATCATCTTAGTTTTGAATAATGTTATTTAGAACTACCATTTTTATAAGTACGTAAATCTTACTCCTTTAAAATTTTATGATTTTATTGATTTAATAATTAATTTCTAGCAAAATTTGGATGTCCAAGAGCAGATCTAGACATGTTATGCTTAGGGCCTTGCTAGGTGATTATGGAGGTGAGTATTAAATGTTTTTTTTTTTTTTTTTTTTTTTTTTATAAAAATGATTTTCATGTTCATGGATTGATTTGAAAATATAATGTCAATTTTTTTAATAGCTTGGACACAATTTTCTTGGTCGTCCACATGGATACAAGTTATGCATCTGGCTTATTCTGGAATGCTACAAATCTGAAAAATAAATTTAAATTGCTCTTCCATAGGAAGATTTTTTGGTATTTTGCATGAGATGTTCGCTGAAATTCTAGAAGTCTCTGAACTTCATCCTGTCCCTGATGCATATCTACGTGCCATGAAGTTTATGTTGAGAGGGATATCATTTTTTTGGTGAGTTAGCTTAAAACTTGTTTCATTGAATGTTTAATCCAGAAAACACAATAAATATTATAAAATTCCTTGTATATATCTGACTTCGTTTCTATATTTTCACATGAAAATTGTAAGCAAATATTTTCTTTCACTTCATAAAAAAATATTAATGTTACAAGCACATATGATACTTGCAGTAATAGATCTACATCAGGGGGGGATTTATTTACAATATGTATGCATACATGAGATAACACAAATATTTGTGTCAACAAAACCCATTAAATTCCTTACTATTGTTTCTTTCCCTTTATCTTTTTCTTGCTATTTTTCCATGATTCCGAGCCTTCATGCCCACATTTTATGGTACACCATTACTAGTGTCAAACAACCGAGATACTACTACATTTTGAAACCAATCAAGAAACCAATGTTGTAGGTACAACAACATTTGTGGCATCTGTGTGAGCTGAAGTACCTCCACGAGAATAATATTTTCCAATAAGGGTAGTATTCACATGAAAAGTGGGCTTGGTTCCGTTTGGAGGACACTTCATACCGTGTCAAATGGCCCGCTCAGTTGCATCATGCACTTTGATTAAAAAACATGGTGTGTACACCTTTTTAAGCACCCCCAAAAAAAAATGTATCACCCATTTTTTCAACCCACCCATCTCCATATTTTTCTTGATGGTAATCTTCGAAATCCAGGCACCACCTAGCTCGTGATTTTTTCCAATCAGTATGTATCTTAATATGTGCACCATTGCATTTTTTGCAAGCTATTATTCTTGAATTTTATTGAAGGCCATACCTCACATCGTCAACATTAGCACACCTATATCTAAGAGGGTTTTTCCTGCCACTCTTTTGAACACCACTACTATATCCGCGAAGGTGACTGACTAGCTAGTCCCACTACAACAAAATAGGAAATTTGAGCCATATTTAGCACCATATTTTAGTGCATTTTTTTCCAATCGGCATGAGCACCCTTGCGTTAAATCTGAATCTATTGTATATATTTTAAAGAATCCTTTTTTGTGCCAGATTTTGGATCCTTTATTGCACCATTTTTTGCATCAGAATTTGCACGCAGATTTGCAACATGTTTTGGGTCTAATTTTGCATCAAGTTTTGTGCGATATTTTTTTGTCTAATTTTGCACCAGTTTTTTCATCTAGTTTTGCAAATCTAATTTTGCACCACTTTTTTCATCTAGTTTTGCACCATGTTTTATGACAAATGTTCCTTCCAATTTTGCACTAGTATTTGCATCTAGTTTGATTGCAAGTTTTGCATCTAGATTTGCACCATTTTAGTTCATTCTTTTTACAATTGGGATGAGAAATGTGGCTCTAATTCTGGGTCTATTGTACATTTTTTAAAGCGTCATTTTTTGTGTTTTATTTTGCATCTCTTTTTATGCTAGATTTTTCATCCCTTTTACACCATATTATGCATCACTTTCTCCGTCAAATTTTGCACCAAGATTTGAATCCGGTTTTATGACATCTTTTGCTTCTAGTTTTGTACCATTTTTTGCATCTATTTTTTATCATTTGTTTCTTCCTAATGTGTGTCATTTTTTTCTTCCATTTTTGCGCCATCCTTTGCATCAATTTTAATTTATCTTTTGCATCCAATTTGGCACCTTCTTTTACATCCATTTTCTGTCGGTTTTTGCATCTAGTCTTCCACCAAGGTTTTCATCTAGTCTTACACTAGTTTTTGCTTCTATTTTTGCATTTAATTTTTCTCCACCTTTGGTGTCTATATTTGCACCATATTTTGAATTTTATTTAGAACCAAATTTTGAATCCATTTTTATGCCTATTTTTGCATCTTTCTTTAGACCATTTTTACCATCCTCTTTTACATTTGATTTATATCCCTTTTTAACAACCCATTTTCCAGTATATTTTTCATCATTTAATGTATCCAATTTTGCATCTTTTTTAACACCATTTCTTCATCCAATTTTACATTCTTTTGAGCATCCAAATTTGCATCTATATTTGAATCCTATGTTAAGTCATTTGTTTGTCCACCTTGCATCCCATTTTAATTCTAATATTACCCTCAATTTTGAGTCATTTTTATGCCCGCTTTTTCATTTGTTTTTGCACCAAGTTTTGCATCACTTTTTTCATCAAACATCACACTTCAATTTTCATGCACTCCTTATGAATATTATGGCATGATGGAATTGAACCACCAACTACCTACTTGAAAAGAAGTTTCTCTTCCATTGAGCTCGCGCCCTTCAAATAATTAGACCTTACAACTTTATAAATTATAGATTGTACAAAATAAATTAAATTATAAAACTTGGTAAAGTCTTGTAAGTTTCATTGGATCAAATGGCACGAAAAAACGTCCAACAGATGTTGAACATAATTTTTTTAGAAAAAGGAAAAAAAATTCACATCGTTAATACACTCGACCACCTACAAAATAAATGTGAAAAATAATTTTTTAAACTTGAGTCTAACCAAAGGACAAACCCAAAATGAACGTGTTTTATGGCTCCTATAATATAAGTTTGGAGATGAAGGAAATCACTGAAGAAATTAAAATTTTTATACAACCATAGTAAATATTAACGAAAATGGGCATTGTAACTGCTATGATGATTAAAAATAAAATCATGTAGAGTAGGAAATTCAACAAAGATATTGGACATGATGGAGCCAACACGAAATCCAATGCATATTTCTCATATGGGATCCATGAATATTCATACCTCTAGAATGTAATTATTCTAAATCCCCAATTAATTAATATACAACTCCAATGATATATAAAGAAAGAACCAAGGTACCAGAGGACCTTCATAAACTAAGACATAAGGGACGTTGAAGAAGAAAGGATATAGAGTGTTCCTAGCCCATTTCCCTTGAAGATGATAAGAATGAACACAAGGTCACTATGGCCAACCTCAATCTATGAGTCTATGGTTTCTTTTTTTCTCTTACAGGTATTAATATAGTGGACAGGGGAAAAGTTATCTCCATTAATGTTTTGTCTTGTTTAATTGGCACATAAATATTTTCAATTTTAAACATCATACTACTCAAGCTTTCATACTTGAAAAAACATTTATGGGAGGCAACCTAAGTTCTCAGAAATCATGTAAAATTTTTATGTGCATATGAATAGGAGATCTACCTCTTGCAGATAAAAAATATAACTTCTTGATAACATTGTAATTGAGTCGTATTGTTTATTATGATTAAAGATGATAGATGGGATCAAAACATAAATATTTTGAATTTGAAAATGCCAATAAACCCTTCTAAGAATTGAATCAATAATAATTTGGTGAAAACAAATTTGACACACACACACACACACACACATTTTATATAGTGTAGATCATAATAATTAGTGATACATTTTAAAATAGAGAATCAACTACTTTAGAAAAAGGAAAATGAGTAGGAAATCTATCAAATTTGGCTTGAATTTATTTTAAAAATTTGTTTTATAACATTGAGCCGAAATAAAAAAGTGGAGCAAACATAATATATGATAATTTAGCAATCAATAAGAAGGAATTATGTGTATTTGTCTGAAAGGATCCATTTGAGGAGATCTGAATTTCTGTCACATTATGTATGTAATGTGGATAACATTATAATTCCAATATTAATAAAATTAAAGTAAAATTAGACTCTAAATATTTACTTTAAATGGGGAAAATTTTAGGGGCTAATATTCAGAGGTCGACTAATATTCCATGCTCTTTCCAAAGAAAATATTCACCAATTTCTATTTTTCTAAAAATGAAATTGCCCAAATTTTATAATATAAAATTATTTTACGTTAGAAAACGCCAATATTATATATTGTCTAATATAAAATAATTAGGAAACTAAACATTTTTACCATTTTTTCATCAAACATTTTAAGATTTCGATATTAGGGACTAGTAAGATTCACCAAGGTTGCTAAGCTTTAAGATACACTTGCATTCTTAAAATTTTGCTTGATTTGAAATATGATATTTTTAACGAGAAAAAAAAATTGATTTTTGGAATTTTTTGTAAATATTGGATATTTATTAAAATGAATATGAACGAATATAAATACATATTTATAATTATTTTAATAGAATAAATCCATTTTCATATCATATTTATTCAAAAACTATATACTTCATATCTATTAAATACAAAGAGATAAGAAAACCAAGTTTGTTTTTGGGTTTTTTCTTCCATGCTTTATCTATTACATAAAATAAATGCAAAATAAAAAAGGTTTGTTTTTGCGCTTTCTTTTTCATTTTTTATTTCAAATTATACTTTGAACATTAAATTATTTTCTATTGAACACCTAAAAACATACACAGAAATATCTCATGATATTTTCAACTAAATGAAATTTCTTTACTAGAGTTGAAACACACTCTTTACTCATAAAAAAGATAATTCCTCAGAGTTGATCGCTAAATAGTAAATTTGAAGACCCTAAACTAAGATAATATCAAATAGTAAAATCAGTAATATGAATGCCACTCACATCTTAGGTGCTTTGATGGACAAATATTCACAATGGAGAATAATGGATATAAATTTTCCATGTAGGATGTTGTTTTCCAAAAAGCATTGCATGTCCTGTAGATCGTTGATATTTATTGCTCCATGAAAAAAACAATAATAAGTAAAGGGGAAAATTGAAATAACTGACTGGTAAATAGATAACTGAAAAATGAATAATTCCCTCAAACTTTCTTGTATATGACCACCAACGCACTCATAATTATAACGGAAATCAACAATATTATAACTCAACATCGTATTCTAACTCTCCCTTGATAATTTTACTCAATTTCAGCTATAATACAATTCAAGATAAAAAAAGGAATAAATTCTGACAGTAAAATCTATTGTTGGGAACATTAAATTGAAAAGACGAGCATCTAAAATGAAACAAATTATTCTCAATTAGGGGTAGAATTTACAGTTTCAAGTGTTTCTCTGCAACATTTGGAATATTCAATAATAGGGAAAATGGGTTTAAGCTCGTCAAGGAGATTGAGAGTTTCCATGGTGATAAAATATAACTTTATGTAATTTTTGGTCCACTAAAGCTTTGAAACACTAGTTGTCCAACTTTAAATTTCAAACAATAATTACCTTGAATCTCAGATGTTTGCTCCACTACCAAATAATTGATGAGAAAAAAATAAAATTAAAATGAATAGGGAACACATTTTTGTTTTTCACCTTTAAGGGTAGGGAAAAATGCACCACATAATTTAGAATGTAGAGAAATCAAAGACATAATGATAAATTTATCTAAAACCCATTCCTTCATGCTCTATAAATCATTCCATTATTGCATCTTTTATGGGACAAGAGAAACAAGTTCATTTTTAGTCATATCGTTACAAAAATTTCCATAGGACTTGATCAGTGACATTAACATTATTCCCATTTTTTTAATTAGGATTGGAGAACTTAATTTCAAACAAGGGGAGTTGTGAAGCAACAACTCCCTACCAATGTTAATAAAGTCTAGGTAATAGGTTTAGAGTAAGATCAAAATTTGCAACAAGATGATGAAAATCAAATAATGTTAGTTCATGCACTTGGGCATCACAAAAGTAAAAATATTTCAAATCATAATTTGATGTTTTGATATCAACAGAGAGATCATATTATTTATGGGCCACATTTATGGTAACTTATTCATGAGTAGGAAGTAAATCAGCAAAAAATATTAGCAAAGCTTACAAGATAGTTATCGCCATAGTTGTTTCTAATCCATATACTAGAAGGTGTAAGCATGTAACAACTCTACTTACTCAAAAAAAAAATTCCTATTTATATTAATTCTGGTAATACTCAAACTTATTTTTCTAACACTTTTGTCCTTTAATATTGTCACGACAGTACGATCTTACAGATTGTCACCACTAAATTTGGTTTCTGTCATTATCTTTGTTTGATAATTTATTTCTTAATGACTACATTCATTACCGTGAATGTTTTAAGGACATTTACTACCTTTATTCACCAAGAAAAATTCTTAATTTGTCCTGTATACATTTCCATTATTTTAAATGTTAACTAATGTATACATCATTATTTTTATTTCATATTCTCATAGGATTACAATTTATGTTATTTGTTTTATTGGAATCTACGTTAACCTTATATATATATATATATATATATATATATATATATATATATATATATAAATTGAAGTATTGGAGCAGCGAAGGGTTCGAATCGCGGGCAAGAATTTTTCTAAGGAGATGAGGGTTTGAAAAGACAAGAGTTCGAATTTCGGCTGAGAATTTTATAGTAGAGAAAATGAGTGATTCAAATAGAAAGACGGACAAAGAAGATTACAGGGATATAGACGACTACAGAGCTTGACATAGTACAAAAGGAGAAAATGAGTACAGGTTGAGACTGGTAGAGAGAATTCGTTTGAGGCCGATGATAGGGTTAAAAAGTCCCATGATGGAGAAAGGGAGAGTAGAGTTGATGGTAGAGAAATACCTGTCGACGCTCTGGAAACTAGCAAGGTGAAATGGTCCTTCGAAAGAAAGGAGTCTTATTTGCTAAGGGATGTCAGAGAGATATTAATTGAGTCTCTTGAACGGGCTAAGAGATCACATGAAGGTAACGATTCCCATTCTTACAAGGATGGTAGGGAAATATTGGACAATAGAGAAATATCAATCGATGTAGTCGATAAAGCCAAGAGGCAGTATGAATTGAAGGATTTTCATTCCCTTAAGGATAGCAGAGAAAGAACAATTGACGTTGTTGATCGGGATGGTAGGTCCCATGAAGGGAAAGATTCTTGAGAATGGATTTAAAAGTGGCTCGGAGTATTGTCCGAGATTTGGTTGGCTTACATAAACTTTTACCGGCAAAGCTGACGTCGCATAAAATCACATCTTCGGATTTCAATTGAACCTGAATGGCATCTCTAACTTGTCTGAGCTCTGGTCTTGTGGATGAAACCAGTAAAAAGTCTTCTTGTATTATAAATGGAAATCCAGTGACCATTTCTATGGGAAGAAAAGCATAGATACCTGCAGCTACCATATATCCACCTGCAAATCAGTTTCCCATTGGAAAAGGTAATGTAATAGCACATTTTGCAATGTATTTTCTCTTCTCAACCCTATACTAGTTTTCTATGGGAAACCATTGCCTCCACATGTCATAACTGCATCGTCTAGTAAAAAAATGGTCTTCTTCTGCTAACAAATGCAGAATGAAGGACTCGTTGTCATTGCTCCCAGAACATTCAAGGTCATTTTATCGTAAAAGAGAGATTGTATAAATTTTGGTAAGATCAAGATAGAAATCACAAAGGAGTAAAGAGGAGATTGGATGCGAGGATGGAGGAGGAAATTACAAATGAGCAAGTAGATCATGGGCCTGCAAGTAGATCATGGGGAAAATTTTCTTGTTTACAGGTTATGGAAAGGTTCAAGTTTCTTTTTCTGAAAGAAGGAGAGGTGTAGTTTTGAAAAGAAATGGACCAAATATTTTCATAGCAAAATGTACATTTCCAACATGTCTAAAAACTAAAATATCTCCAACTTCAATAAACTGCTTAGAAACAAAATCTTCCCAACCATTTGTGAAAAATTCCCATGTATTAGCATATCACAAGTTCGCATGCCACAATTTCCCACTTGGGTCGTGTAGTATTGCATCTTCACACGCCCCACATTACATTCTCTCCACATAACCAGTTGGGACCTCCTACAATAAACAGAATGCATTGGAAGAATAGTTATTTCCATCAAGAATTTATCTAATTCTAATTCTCAATTCTAATTCTAATTCTAATACTCAAGAATAAACAAAATTCTAATTCTCAATTTCTATGTTTGGAGTTCACTAAGTTTTGGTGTACACAAGTAAACGTAATTTCGGTTCCTTAACCGCAAATTGGTGCTACTGTACATATAACCTGCGCCGGTGCATTTTAGATATTGCGCACCAGTGTCGTGTTACAAATGGACGCACTAGTGCAGTGCTATTAAGTGACCCACTACTGACGAATAAACACAAATAAAAAAAAGTGCAACTCTATTTTCTTTAAGTGAAAAAAAAGCGGAAAATTGAAAAATGGGCAGCCAAATATTTTCGAAAATCTAATTTCATAAAATAATTCTTTAAATACTAAACACTTTTCATTATTTCACTATTTTTGCTAAAATTTTCAGCCATAGATTTGCAAGAGACATACCTAGAGCAATAGAGCACAAGAGCACTGTGGAGAAGTGAAATAAGTTTGAACAGAAGTATTCATACAATCAGAAACCAAACCTCTGATGACTCAAACCCTGTATCATAAAATTTTAAACCATCTTGTGATTAAATTTGATTATTTTTTTTACTTTTTTTCTACAGTCTTTTTACTTTTTTCTGTAGTTTTATCCATTTTTACCCTAAACCCTTCATTTTTTTTGTTTCTACCCTTTCTTCTCCCTGTTTTTGTGATTTAATAATTAGGGATTTTCATTTTAGATTGACATCCAACCCATGGGATGACTTGCATAGTCAGATCCTAGTCCATTCAGCCCTTGCGTGATTTTTTGAAAAAAATGAATTTTTTTTTTACTGGTGCACCCTATGTAATCGAGCGCATCGATGTGTTGTATTATACAGTGCACCCTGCAAGTACTGTGTAATAAAAATTTTAAAAACAAATTTTTAAATGAGTGTGCCATATCTAATATAGGGCACCAATGCTCTATGTTACGAGGATAGCACCGTACGCTCTATCACACTGTTTATGCATTGTGTTTATAATACCACCATGCGCTGTATAGTCTATTATACTATTTGTGTGGTGCATTTATAATACCCCTCGCACCGACGTCGGTGCGTACATCATGAAAGGTGCACCGGTTTATTAAGATTTATTTTTTACCTGAAAAGTTAACAATTTATTTGTAAACATATTAATTAATGATATGTTACAGGTTTTCGATTGATAAAGAAATGATTGACAAGAGATCAAGTAACAAAAATACTGATGCCACATGAAGAAAAGAAAAAAAGGAAAGTCCTTTGTAAATTATTTACAAAAAATATTATTTTTGAACTATATGTAAGTTTAACTAATATGTATTGTTCACTGTGTATCATGTAGAGCCACAAAATGACGAAGCTCGATAAGATTATTTCTGATCTAGGACCAAAAGTGCATAAATGCTTGATGTAAAAATTGCAAAAGGATGAATCAAGTGAATGAAAAAATACTATTGATCCAATATGAGTTTCTTTTTTTAATTTTCATTAATAATGTACTTAAAATTATTAGATAACATGTGTCAAACAGTCTATTAATTCATATATGTTTAATATTCTACAGGGACCAACAAATCATAAAAGGAATGTTTTTCTAAGAAAAGAAAAAAAAAATAGAACATGAAAATGAAAATGAATTGCTCCTTAGCTCATCTGGAGTGGTGCTAGAGGTTAACCAAAGGGGGCAAGACTTTTACAAAAGTTTAAGGGATCTAGTGGAACAAATGTATATATGTTGTTTCCACTTACAATACAAAACCAATCCAATGATTCCAAGAACCAAATTTTATCTAAAATACAGGAAGAGTTTCCAGAGAATTGGTCAATGAGACATGTCAGGATTTTAATAGCAAAAACGTACAACAACAAAAAAGGAGGAATGAAAAATTAATATTCCTTTAAATGTTTGTCTAGAATTATTTATAAATATCACTTTTGTTATATTTACTTTTCATATATCAATATAAAAATTAAACAGTTTATTGTCATGTTACATTTTCAGGAAGATTATGAAAATCTTGAAAGATGAATGATCTGATATCATAAATATTTCTAGCAGGAATGTCCGAAATGGTGTACAAGGAGATGGTTAAAGAAATGGACAAAATTGCATCGCAGGAGGAGCCATCTCAACAACAACGTGCTTCAAATGTAATATGTAATCATTGAATTTTTTGATCATTAGGTATAATAAATAAACAATTTAGCATTAAATATTAATTTTCAAGAATTTTCTTGGAGAAAAGAAAATAAAATTGAACCCATTTAGCACATAAAACTGGACGAAAAGGAAGAAAATGGTTGATATCTAAGTTTGTGAGTAATTGTTACTTCCTTATAACAACTTAATAGATTTCATTTTTGTATTTTTTAAGTTTTTTTACAAAAATCATCATTGAATGTCTTCAAACAGGTGGTAACATACAAAGAAGAACCATCAAATGAATTGATTGAAATTGGGTTAAATATGGGTTGTGAGTATTTGTTGGCATATCAGAAATTAATTGTGGAATTTGTAAGCATCTATCAATCTTGTTTTACTTAGCTCCATCTATAATTAATAGAACAAAATAATCTTTTATATTAAATATATGATTTGTTATGGGGTATAAAACTTGCAGGAAACAAAGTATGGAACTACGCCAACAGATGAAATTTTGAAAAATGGCATGGTACATGGTTTGAAAGAATGTGTGTAGTTTATGAGTCAACTGTTGCTATGGTACGTCATTTTTATTTTTTATTTACATTGATGTATATTGTTTAATTTTTCAATTTTCATTATTCTCACCAATGTATATACACTCATTTCAATTTATTTTTATGTTTGTAGATGGAAGGTGAAGAAGAAGAAAACAATCAACACCGTGAACAAAACATTCCTGAAAATAACCGAAGTCATGGAAGTAGATCTAGCAGTGACAACAGTTCAAGCGAAGAATGATGATCACTATGTTTGGATATCAAAGCAAGGCATTGTATTTTTTGAAATATTTTTATGTGAAATCAGGCATTTTGTTTAATGTAATGGACATAGTGTCCCAATTGAAAGACAAAGGGACACCAATAACTGTCCCATTTTCTATGAAAAAGACTGTCTTATTCATATATATATATATATATATATATATATATATAATAAAATATGTTTTAATTTATTCTATTGCGTCCTCTATTGTCGCTATTGCGTTCTCCATTGTCATTCTCAAATGCAGTAATAAAAATTTAATTCTTATGAATATTGTTATAAGATATATATGTGTCGAATTTTGATGAATAATGAATTTTAAAAAACCACAATAATTATGATATGATATAACAAATTAATCCAAACATCACATTCAAATGCATTAATAAAAAATTAATTAATATGAATATTGTTATAAGATGTGTCGACTTTTGATGAATAATGAATTTAGAAAAATCACAATAATTGCACTGTCAGAGGTCGATGTTTCTAAAAAATACAAAAGAAACACAGGTGCGTATGTGTTACTATACAATGGTGTTTTTGTATGTTGCAGCGCACCGGTGCTTTTCTACAACCTATGGGCACCGCACAAGTACCGAAATCAATTAAAAATCTCAGTGCATTTGTTCGATAATATGCGCTGGTGTTTTTATGTGAGACTACACACTGGTGAATTTGTACAACGTATGGGGACCGTAAAAATACCAATACCAATTGTAAATATCTATGTGTTTGTCTGATATGACACACCGGTGCATTACAACGACCTATGGGCACTTCACAAATCCCAAGACCAATTGGTACGACCCCGTGAATTGTATCACGAACACTGCGCCCGGTGTATTTTTATACCTTGAGGACTTGGTGCAGGAACCTTCGACCGCCTCGGGGCCACCGTCTACATGACACGCACTGGTGCGTTGAAACCTTAGTAGCGCACTGATGAAAAAAAAACTGTAATAACCTCCGTTTGCACAGTTTTTTTAGTTGTGTCGAATTTCCGTTAAAATCTCTGCCAAAACATTTGTAACCATAAATGGATATTGTAGCAAATGTTTTTTGACAATTTTGACCAATTTTATAACACTAAAAACCTCCTTTATAACTTCTGGTAGGGGGTCTTTTCCTTGTATATATATATATATATCTATAGAGATATATTATTCAATTTTCAAACTTTATGATGTATATATTTATAAACAGTAATAACAACTACATTCCTCTAATGGAATTGTTATAACCTATATATGCATTGCATTATTATCCTAAGTTACCATACTCATTTACTATATATTATATATCATACTTTTGTAAGATGGGATTCAAATATATATATATATATAATATATATATATATATATATATATATATATATATGTACAAGTCTTACCCCATATTTATTTATCATTACATTTCTTATACAATTCATCATATATATTTCTTTCACCCCATGTATATATCATATCGATTTATTTTTGAAATGTATATATATTACATACGTTTGAATTGTATGCACTTGACATTTGTGGTTAATATTAGCAATTCCAAGTCATACGTTTATATTAACATAGAAAAAATTTCATTTGAGTTGAATTTTGGATACCCTGCGTGTGCATTGAATTCAATTCAGTAGACAACTATATTCATTGAAGACTTATTGCTTTGATTTCCCAACGCGTTTAATGTTTGTATTTATGGCACCTAAACATCACATGGGCACATTTACAAGGCGAGGCACTTGTACGATTGATATACTACATTTTCAACGGTTGAGATTGGTTCGTATTCCCTCCCAAGTCGAATTTACTATATGGCTAGTGTTTGTGTGTTAGTTTCTTCATTTTTCATTTGTGCGAAAGTTTGCAAAGATACCTCTTATATTTTTTTGTCATTTATCTGTTACCAATAATGGAGGAAGTCTCGATTATGAATCATATTAATCTCTTCAAGATTACCAGTCCCACTATCAAATCTACTGCTTGCAACTTCTCAGGTAATTTGTCTCGTTTCCCTGTTGCATTTCATTTTCATTGTCTTAAGTTTCTCTATGTATTGGTTATCACTGTAACTGATGGTATCTTTTCAAAATTGGTTTTAATTATTATGTATTTTATATGTTCCTATTTATCCATCTCTTTCCGGCTCTTATAAATGAGTTTCCTACTCCTTGTAGGTTTGGCACTCTTTACATTTGTATCGACTTACCATTTTCTTCTCTGGAGTTCTTTACGACGAACCAAAGGTATTTTACTCCCTCATTACGCCATTAACCCAAAAATTCACGGTGTATACTATAATATAATCTCAATCTTCTAAGATTGCATCTCTTGTTTGGATGCATCATTATTTTTGTTAATGAACACAATTTTGTTTCTTAGTACTTCGATAGTGAAAGGATTTGTTAATATGTTTAGTGATTTTATTGCTTTCTTAGTCCATTACTGAATAAAGCTTTACGCAAATCTATTGAATTTAACTCCCAAGAAATCGTTGTTTTATTTGTAATTTTTATTACAATGTTTATTGGGGGTTTCGAATTTGGAATTTTCAAATTCATATCGTTTCCACAGGCCGCTTATTGATGGATTTCTAAAGAGAAAAATCATTTTCCCTTACCATCAACTGGTATATGAAATTTCTCCCCCAACTTCCATTTCTCCAATTTCAAAGTTTACCCTTGGCTATAATTCGATATTTCTTACAGCGAGTAAGGTTTTAAAATTTTTGTGTATCAATTTCTAGGAATTGTATATGTTCTTCATTGTAATAATTATAGGAAAATATGTTGGCATTTTTATGGTTTATTCCACATTCACAGTGCCTCCTCACTATAATGTAATTTTATTCTCTATTATAATTTTATGTTTATGAATATATGCTTGAATTCTCTTTTAGTTGATAGAGAGGGTTTTATGACTCGAGCATAATTTTACTTCGTTCTCCACCCAAGTTTGCGCTCCTTTGTATTGGTAAGATATACTTAATTTCGTAGTATTGCTTCTTTCTATCCATTTCGAATTCATTTAATTCAAAGTGTTGGTTTTTCCTTGCTTCGACAGAGGTATGACAAATATCTTAATTGGAACTTCAGCTGATTTAATTTTCCAATTTTAGTATGTCTATAGTAAGGCTCTGTAATTGTCTTAGTTTTAATACTTGTATAATACAACTCTATATTATATACAGAGCATAATTTTCATTTTCGTATCTACAATTCAATTGATATACTCAAATTGGAATTCTTATAAAAGGATATTTTTTTTATTTGAATTTAATTTGGTTTAACTCACAAAATATTAATTCCTTTTATACTCTAATCGTGGAAAAACCCTTTTTCCAGATTTTCATAGTTTCCTCAACTATGTCAAGATCCATTATACAGGGCTACAACCATCCTCATAGGTATATAATTAATTATCTCTGCTTTATAATTCATTACAACATTCACATTCATTCAATTTCTTTTAATTTTATGTACTAAACATTTTATTTATGTCATGTAAAGGAGGAGTTCCCACTTTCCTGCTTCTTAGACGTGCATATTTTATAATATTATTACTTATACAACTTCTTTTTCTCTTGCGAATTATTTTCATTCTAGTTGATATTATTCTAACACAGTTGTATATCTTTCATTATAGGCATGTTATATCTCATTTGATTCCACTACAATTCCTTACAATCCCATGTGAGAATATCTAACGACACTTTTCGTCATCTTCCAGGTCGGTCTTATGAATATAGAGGGTTCAACAACCTCTCTGTCCCATTTTACAATTTTCAACTCAATAATCTATATTTGAATTTTCATGGATGACTCAGTTCAATTTGTAATTAAACTATTGTAATTAATATCTTTAACTGGATAGTGAGATATTTTATCCTCATCTCCATACGAGGATTTTCATATATGTAAGGATCGTTTTATGTAATTTACACATATTTCTTTTCAGTACATATCTGTTTCTATATTCCTGAATGTGCATTGAATATAAATTATTTGTTGACAGCATCCTATACTTCTAATTAAATTTAAATATGAATTATTTGTTTGTTATTTAGATTTGTAGTTTCACTAGTCTATTTAAAGTTTTCATCTAAATTATCTATACATCATTCAGGTATTTGTTTATATGAATAATAGATTTCTAAACTATTTTTTTTTTAGATCTTCCTAGATTTTCAATAATTTATTGTTATGGTTATGGCTTAATTATATTGTTTTCTCCGTATCTGTATTGCCATTTACCAGATGGACCTAACAAAAAATTTAGACCCTTAACCAAGGTTTAGAGATTCTGTATGTTTTTCATAACATTCAATTTAGTATATGTAACCATAAAGAATATTAACTATACTCATCTATGGTTAATCTCTATTAAATACATATGACAACTATTTATTTCTGAACTCAATAGACTATTACACATAATTTATAATTTAAATGTACAAAAAATTCAACCACAGTTTCATAACATATAACCATATATAATTACTATAATTACATAAAATATGGCAGCAATAAGAAAACATAAAAATTCACAGAATGTGCATACCAATTTGGTAAAGGCTATTTACCACTCAACCTTGGGCTTAATCCACAGCTCCCCCCGAGCAGAGACCAATTCTTCCTCAGTGTAGACAACCTCTTCTCTAACTAGGAATAACTTATCTAAGATTGAATTCCCTTAGTATGTTTCCGTAACTGTGTCTAGTTAATTGGGTTGCTATTTTTGCTTAGCCTAGGCTTTACTTGTATTTTTTTCACAAAATCTTCTTTAAAAATATTTTTTTCCTCTTTCTAGTTTTATTCTCACCTCATCTCAGTAATTGTCAACTTTACTGACGCATTTATTGGATTCTTATCTTGCATCTAATATTTTTATTTTATTTTATTTTTCTCCAAGGATTTTTGGAGAATTTTGGGAAAGTCTTAGGATATTATTTCATCCTCGTGGATTTGAAATCCTGGTCTCCAATTTACTCTAGTCTTTGCAAAATAATAAAATTTCACATTTATTTATTTCAAAAATAATATGTCGACATATAGTTTTCCTTTAAGTCCACTTAACCTTTAGGATTATTAATTTTCTATATAAAAGAAAAAAAATAGGGATATTACATATTCCCCCTCTAAAACTAAACACCGTCCTCGGTGTTGCAAGTATTTCTATTTACTTCTCAAACAGTGATGGATATTTCTCTTTCATCTCATCTTCTCACTCCCAAGTAGCTTCCTCAGGTGGAAAGTGCCTCCATTGCACTTTCACCCTAGCTATTGTTCTATTCCAGAGCTCGATTTCTTCCCGCTCCAATATACAAAGTGGCTGTGGAAGAAATTCCGCTTTTGTTTCCACCTATATCACAGTCTAATGAATTACATGAGTAGGGTCATGTACATACTTTTTCAATAACGAAACATGAAAAACATTGTGAACCTTAATATGACTAGGTAGAGCCAATCTGTAAGCTACTTGCCCCACTCTCTCTAAAATTTCAAATGGTTGAGAGTAGTGTGGTGCTAACATAGCACAACCACCAGCATATAATGTAATTTTGCGAGGCTTAATCATAAAATAAACATGGTCTCCCACTTCAAATTCTCGGTGAATTATTTTCTTGTCTACATAACTCTTTTGACGATCTTGAGCTATTTTAATATTTTGCTTAATCTTCTTCACGATTTTCTCGATTTCCTGTAGTGCATCTAGTCCAAGAATTAACTTGTACTCTGGTTGACTCCATCTCAACAGAGTGTTGCAATTTTTGCCATAAAATGCTTCAAAATGACTCATCTTAATAGAAGCTTGATAGCTATTATTATAAGAAAACTCTTCCAGATGCAGAAAATATTCCCACTTTGTGCGTCTGTCCATCACATACATGTGCACCATGTCTTCCAAAATATGATTAGTTCTTTCATTCTCTCCATCTGTTTGAGGATGGTAAGAGGTACTAATGTTTAGCTTGGTACCCATTCCTCCAAACAGATTTTTCCAAAATGATGAAGTGAATTTTTCATCTCTGTTAGATATAATCAATTTTGTAATTCCATGTAATTTCACAATTTCTTTCATAAACACATTGGCCGCTTGAGTTGTGCTAAAATTAGATTTCATTGGTAAAAAGTGTGTTGCTTTCGTTAGAGTGTCTAACACCACCATTATAAAGTCATGTTGATACTTATTTCGTGGAAATCCAATAATGAAGCCTATTGAAACAAATTCCCACTTACATTTTTGAATAGGGAGAGGATTCAGTAGTCCTACAATATGATGATGTTCTACTTTTACCTACTAAAATTCCAAACACCTTAACAAATAATCAGCTACATATTTTTTCATTCCTAGCCAAAACATGTTCTTCCTCAATGCTGAAATCAACTTTTGGTAACCAAGATGACCTGCATAATGTCTCTTATGGTATTCATCTAAAATGTCTCATTTTAAATATGTTACATTAGGAATATATGGTATTTGTTTATAATAAATCAGTCCTTGTTGGTTTATTCTATATCCCGCAGCTTCATTCTGCTGTAATTTCTCTTGCAATTTTACATATTTCTAATCTTGCATCAACACTACATGAATTTGTTCTTCTACATCAAACTTCACACTACTCCCTGCATATGTCAATATTTGATGAGGATTCCTACTCAACGCATCAACAATTTTGGTTTCCTTTCAATTAATGTGTTTGATTTCCATATCAAACTCACTAACGAATGCTAACCATCAGGCTTGTCTAGAATGTAAATCTCGTTGGGTTAAAAAGTATTTCAAAATTATGTGATCTGTTATTAATATGAATTTCTTTCCCAACAAATAATGTCTCCATGTCTTTAATTCATGTATAACAGAAGCTAGTTATAAATCATACACAGCATAAGTTTTTTCCTGCTTCTTAATTTTTCTTGAATCATAAGCTATTACTGAATTATGTCACAGTAATACTCCTCCTAACCCTTCTATACAAGAATTTGTACATACTACAAATTCTTTGTTTGATAAGAAATTTTCAATTTGGGGGCGGTAGTTATTTTAGTTTTAGTTTCTCAAAACTACTTTGATACTTTTTTTGTCCACTCAAACTTTACTCCTTTTTTCTAAAATGAAGTGATAGGATAGGCTAATGTATAAAATCCTTCAACAAACCTATGGTATTATTCGACAATGCCCATGAATGATCGTATTGCTGGTACATCTATGGATACATGCAAATTCATGATTTCTTGTACCTTTTCCGGATCTATAGCTAATCCATCCTTCGAAATCACATGGCCTACATAATGAATTTTGTTTTTGTAAAATTAAAACTTGCTGAGGTTTGCATAGAACTGATGTTTTGTAAGAGTTTGTAGTACTATTCTTAGATGTTCCTGATGTTCTTCTTCATTTTTCGAGTATACCAAAATGTCATCTATGAATACTAATACAAACTTTTATAAATATTTATGCAGAATGATATTCATTAAACACATGAATGTAGCAGGGGAATTTGTAAGTCCGAAGGGTAAACTAAAAATTCATAGAGTCCATATCTAGTTCTGAATGTTTTTTGTTGATTTCCTCATCCTTAATCCTGAGTTGGTGATATTCGGTTCTCAAATAAATTTTAGAGAATATGGTGGCTCCTCCTACTTGATCAAATAGATCGTCTATCCTTGGAAGAGGGTGTCTCTTTTTGATAGTTAACTTATTTAGCTATCTGTAATATATACACATCCTGAATGTGCCATCTTTATTTTTGACAAAAAGTACAAGTTCTCCCCAAGGAGAAACACTTGGTCTTATGTACCCTCTATCTAACAATTCTTGCAATTGGATTTTCCGTTCTAGTAGTTTAGGAATACTCATTCTATAGCGTGCCCTGGAAATAGGAGTAGCTCCTCATATTAGTTCACTTGAAAAATCAATGTCCCTTTTAGGGGGGTAGATAGGGGATTTCTTCTGGGAATACATCCCTAAATTCCCTAATCACTGGTAATTCTTCTACAGCCTCTTTTTCTATTTTTTGTCCCAATTCTTCCACTTGTACAACATAAACTTGACATCCTTTTCTTGCTGTTCTTTTTAGTTTTAATGAAGAAATCTGTCTAAGAGATATTGGTTTTGGTTTTCCTTTGACTATTACCAATTTTCCTACCTCATCTGTGCAATGTACTGTTTTGTTTAAGAAATTTACTATTTCATTCTGTTTTTCCAGCCAATCAATTCCTACTAAAAAATCATAGGATCCTAGAGGTAGAATGTTTAAATGGAGTTTAGTTTCATATCCATTTAAATTTATAGCAGTTTTAGGAAGTTTATTTGTCACTTTTATCTTTGTTCCTATAGCTAACTGTACTAACCACGCTTGCTGAAATTTTTCTGATTTTAACTTACATTTTACCACTATTTGAGGGCTAATATAACCTATATTTTCTTCGGGATCTATTACAACAGAAATAGATTGGTCAGCAATCATACCTTCAATTTCTATCAAGGTTAATTGGTGTTGAGCCTGACAATCTTCTAATGATGCACTAATTATCGGGATGTTGCAAGCCATGTCATTTACTGTAGTTGCCTCTCGTACTGCTTGAATTTTCTAGATTGTTCTTGTGTTGTGTGGGCAGTCACGTAACATGTGAGGTTATCCACAACCCCAACACTTTAATGGTTATTTCACTTTTACAATATCTTCCCTTTTACTATTTATTTCCATGTTTTTGGAATCATTATGGTATTTTGTTGCTTGGTTTTCCCCACTCTTGTTAATTTTTTTTCTGTAGTGGTTTTTCCCAAAAAATTTCAGATATGCTGGTTTTGGTCTTTTTATGTTTGACTCACCTTTCCCTTTCTCTTTATTTTTCCAGTTTTTCAGCTCATCATTTCTACCGTTAAACTATTGGTAGCATAATATTGTTTTTTGAATAGCTTCATCCACTTTTTTGGATTATCAAATTCAATTATTTCCTTGTAGATGGTAGGTAGGCAATTCAAAAATCGTTTTGCTTTGGCCTTTTCTTCCTTGATATAAGGCACATAGCGAAGAAAAATTGTAAATTTTGTAACAAATTTATCAACTATGAGTTTTCCTAATCTCAGCTCATGAAATTCCTTTGATTTATCATCATAATACCTCTCATTAAGATATATATATTTGAACTTAGCTTGAAATTCTTCCCATCTAACAGTTTTTTCATCCATCACATGTAAAATTTTTGCCTTTTCCCACCAAAGCGTGGATTTACCCTGAAGTTGGTAAATTGCCAATCTGGCTTTCAAATTACTTCCATATTCATATACCTGGAAGTATTTTACCGTGTTCAGGAGCCAAGCTTCCACATCCTCCTCCTTTTCCCCATCAAAGGCTAGAGGTTTGATTTTGTAGAATTCCCCTTGCAACTCCTTTTTCTTTATGGATTTAGACCCAGATTCTTCCCCACTCTCAGACCCTTCTAATTTGGGTTCAACTTCTTTTCTGTTTTTTGCATGGTCTTCAATTTCATGACTAAAACGTGAGGTTAATTCTCTGATCAACCTCTTTTGCTCATTACTGGCCTGCACCAATCGTTCATTGCTAGTCCTTAGCTAAACTATTTCATGTTGCATATTCCTTATCATGTCTAGCAATTGAGAATTTTCATCTGGTGGGTCTTTCGTATCCCCCACTTCCACGTATAACTCTTCTTCGTTATTCATAACAATAGTTGTAACTGTTTCTTCACTTCAATCACTATACACACAATTAAATTATTATATATAAAAAATATTTACTTATTTATCATAGCAGAAATTGTTTTCTGTGTTCGGACACATAGGCCCAGTGTTTTCAACATGGGATCTGATAGAACTTGTAACAAATCCACTTACTCAATTTTTTTTCCCTATTTATAGCAATTCTGGTGATGAGCTCCATCATTAGACATATTTGGAGACGCTAATAGTCACCTTTTTTCCTTCTTAGATCTCTTGTTCTTGAATTTTTATTATTACTTGGATTACGATTCTAGTATAGGTGGTGATTAAGGCTAACATACTCTGAGTGCCTAATATAAGGTTGAGTGCAAAAAATCATGAATTATTAAGCATTTTTATAAATATTCTATCACAAATACTTGGAGGAGACAACAAGGAGAAATTATAGGAGGATTGTCCACCCTCAAAGGCACCCGAAGGATTCGCACTTCACATTGTGCACCATTTATTTCATTCTGTTAAGTCCCTACTACCATCGATTTAAACTTTTGAAGTTGCGATTGCGAAATTGCACATCGCAACTTTTGTTGTCCATCGTATGCTACCATATAATTTCTGAGTTCTTCTCACTCAGAACTCATTTCTTGCATTATAATAAGGTTTCCTAAGGGTTCAAGCCGCTCTGTCCGCTCCAAATCCATTTCTCATGCTGTCATAAATTTTTCTAAGTGTTTAACCCCCTCTTTCCGCTTCAAAACCTCATTTCATGTGTTAACCCCCCCATTAGCCCTCTTAGCCCTTTTTCTTCCATCTAAGTTGCAAATTAATTCTTTTTAATTAAAATTAAGGCATGGATAGTTTAGTTTCATGGATAAGAATATGGTAGATAGATCATAGGATAGGTAGAGTGCATTTAGCCATTTGTCCAAGTTAAGTGTGGTTTATAATTAATTCCCTTTCTGTAATCTATTTTCTACAAACTATATTAGTTTCATTCTTGGCATTCCTTTCCAGCAATTTAGTTTAGTTTCCTTTCTGTCATTTCCTCCCATCTATTTTCTTGCCATTTGTTCTCATAATTTAAGAAATAACACCCTTTCGTGAAGCAGAAGAGGATGAAATGAACAGGATGCATATGCTCTGTATATAGCACTGTCACCTCAAATTTTGTACAAACCCCGGGTTGATAAAGTAAATTAGGGCATCCCCTAGGATTTGCAACATTATTGGTGCAATAACAGGGCTCACAAATTTTTGGCGTTGTTGCTGGGGAGGTGTCTAGTAGATATTTTGATTTTGTTTTAGGATTCTTTTGTTCTTTCCTTTCCTTTCATGTCACTTCAGAAATATTGAAAAATTACAAAAAGAAGATCTTATTTTCATGCCTCATAGGACTAGGAATACTCAAAGAAAAACATTTTCTAAAACCCCCACATCACCTCCTAAGCACCCTTCACTCTCCTTTAGTGGAAGTGAGATTGAAACTCCTATAGGAGAGCCTTTTGAATATTTCGAGGATCGTATTGGGAAAGAATAAGAAGACCTTGTTTCAACTGAGAGACCTGCTTCACCTATCTTAACCATGGTTGGGACCCAGAGAGCCTTTCCCATAAGAGAGGTAGATGGGGACAATAAGATGAAAACATTAGCCCCTCAACTCTTCCACACTTCCATGGAATTACCTCTGAGGACCCTGAGACATTCATGTTTGAATTTTTTGTTGTGTGTAGGAATTATGATTACACCTCTGATGATTAGAAGTTAAATCTATTCCCATCCATCCTTAAGGATGCAGCCTTGCACTGGTTCATGGGTCTGCCTAGGGATAGCATCAGTAACTGGGCATAGATGGAAGAGACCTTTAGCATCAAGTATAAAGACTACTTTAGGTCCAAGGACACTAAGGATGAGATATTTATGATGACTCTAGGGCGTGATGAATCCGTAGAGGATTATGAAGAGATGTTTCAACTGAACTATAAGAGAGCCAACTGTACTCTTGATCCTGAAACACTTAAACTCGTACTTCTTCGAGGGATGAGTGAAGAGATGATATAAACCTTGAATATTTTATCAGGAGGAGATATCTACCAACAACCCTACGAAACAATCAAAATTGTCTTCCATAACAATTCTATGGCATTTAGGAAGAAGGGCAAGGCTAGCCAAAGTACATTCAATACCCCTTCCTCTTCCACCTTCATAAAACATGAGATTTGAAACATGCTAGAGGACTTCAAGAGTGACATGTTGCACACCTTTTCTTTGCAAATTTACACAATGCAGGTCAAAAGGAAGCAAGAGGAAGCATAGAGATCCCTGGCGATATTTTGTCCTAGATTGATCTAGATTTATGAAAGAACGCAATAAAATACAAAAATAGCCATAAAAACAGAGATTTAATGGAAATAATACTTCATTTTATTAATATCAAATAACAAAAATATGCTTACAGACATAATCGAAATCAAATAGCTAGGGCGCTGGTAGCCCATCTCTAAGAAGAGATGTTGCGGCTGCATGCCTTTGAAGTGTGTTAAAATGAGGATCGAGGGCCTATTTATTATTGAGAAACAATGGAAAACTATAAAAGTCCAAAAACCTAACCCTAGGAGATGAAGCACCAACTATGGGCCCCGTTTGGTTAAATTGGTGTTCAACTTCCCGAAGTCGTAACTTTGGAGTACTATCTCCATTTGACACACATGATACATAGTTAGAAAGATATATCTGAGGACTACAACTACTAACTATGAATATAGATTCTAGAATGAAATATCTATTCTGAAACATAATCATATTTTCCGGAGGTACAATGCCCAAAAAATGTTGTTTAGGGCCTCAAAACGGCTCTGGAAGTTCAAGACCCGAAAAACTTCTAAAAATAGTAAGTTGTGATGAAAATAAAAAACTAAAAGGATTAATGGTGGCATTTCAAATGGAATAGGTGGGTGGCCACTAATATCCACCTGGACCATTAAGATCCCAAAACAGCTCTGGGAATGTAGGACCTGAAAACCTGCTAAAAATAGTAAGTTGTGCTAAATGTGAAAAGTTGTAAGAATTAATGGTGTGGGTACAAATGGAATAGGTGGGTGGCCACCGATATCCACCTTGATCATTCCTCCCTCCTTAGGAAGCAATGGTCCCCATTGCGTTGAGATCCTCCACGAGATGATGCAAGTTTTGTTATACTAGGTATTAGATTTGTCGAAGATGTCATGGACTTACGGGCAGACATGCTGGATACATTTAGTAAGTTTGGTATCTTTATTAGCCTCAGATAGTACATTTGTGGATTTTTTGTGTGTAGTTGTATGAGGTATGGAAACATCAGGCGGCGACGCGTCGGGTGTTTGATCAATGGAGTGCTTATCCTGACAGTGTAGAGGAACCTCTACGAGTGAGGAGAAAATGTCCTTGTATTGCTCCATGAATTTTTCCATCTACTGTAGCCCTACAGGGGAGCCCTGTTTTGAAGTTGTAGCCATAATATTCTTCTTTCCCTGTGAGCGAGTTGTAACGAAAATAAATTTCCTGGTTTGGGAAACAATCTTACTGTGTTGTTTTGAAGTAGTCAAAGAGATGACAAGAGGCGGTACTACCTCTGGTATCATGTACAAGTTATTTACCAAAGTAATAATAACAGCACGAGGCCTAGACTCATACGCAGCATGTCACCTCCATAAGTATGATTGGCCCAATAATACATCAGCTGCATCAAGAGGAGAAACATCACACACTACCTCATCCGTGAATGGCTTGATACTATACGGAAGGTAGCACTACTGGAAAACGCATAGATATCTCCCTGGGTGAAGCCACTCAATGGTATATGGCTGAGGGTGTGCTATGGATAGTAGGATGAGCCGCTTTATGACCTCTACTGAAATGAGGTTCTTTTGGCTTCCTCTATCAACAAGGAATTGCAGTGGAGAAACCTTCACCCACATCTCTTAATCGAAGAGGCACTCCCCCTCCTCTGGATCCTTGGGATCCTCCCTCTAGATCTTGGTGGTGGCAACAACAGCACTAGGATCCGCATAAATGATGTGCTTCCCTTTGTCATTTCATTTTTCTGGTTCTGACTTAGGATTAGAACATGCATCTGATTCGGGTGCCTTTAGTTTGTCCACCAACTACTCTTTGGCCTGATACTCATTTGTGCTATGAGTGGAGCTATTATGAAATTCAAACCACTTCCCAGTTTCCTTTGGATTTTTGGTGTTGTTTTAAGTCACCCCGCTTTGGCCTTGCCCCTTGTTTTACGGTTCGTGGGCACCTTTCCCTGCATTTGGATTTGTGGATCCAAAGTCTTGCTTCTTCTACTTAAATTTTTGCTCAATCTTTGTGGCATAGCGATATGTCATGCCAAGAGATGTAATGTCGAGGAACTCCATTTCCTCCTGAATGTGTTTGTGCATACATCTTTGGTACTTGAGCACCAAATGTCTCTTTAAATATTTAATACCCAACTTTGTGCTTAGGGTATGGAACAATTCATCAATTCATGCACATCTTGATCCCTTTGCTACCGTGGCATGGTCCATTGGATGTACTTATCCTTGTAGCTCCCCACGGGGTAATATTGTTCTTTGATGCCATCTTGGAACGAATTCAAAGTGGGTGTGGCTGAGAACAGAGAGGGTTTTGTCCAATCCTTTTGCTCACAGTAGGTTTCCCACCAATATTTGACATGCGGGTCGTCTTTGACGAGTGAAAAAATAATATTTTGTTGGTTGGAAAAATCATGGACAGAGATATACCCTTCCAAAAATTTAAACCATCTATCTACATCATCTGCATGTAGCTGGACTTGAAATATAGGAATGTCAAAGTTTACCTGTACCTTGAAGGGAGTGGTGCCTGCAGAGTGGCTATTGGATGCAGATGCACCATAGGTGGGTAGTCGTTGAAGGATCTGAGCAAAGTTATCCATCATTGCATTCCTTTTTTTCTCGAGGGCCTCCTCAGGAAATATTTTGATAGGATCTCCTGCTCCCTCATCTTTATTTTCTTCCTCCATGGGATGTCGTCAGTGTTTGCGAGGTTGAGCTTGCAAGGGTTTAATTATATAGAGCCCTAAATCCTTATACCATCACCACATTGGGGACATGCAAAGAAAAACAGAGAAAGAGAAGACTCGCTCTGATTCCAATGATACGGATTTATGCAAGAAGGCAATAGAATACAGAAATATCCATAAACATAGATATGCAGTGGAAATAATTCTTCATTTCGTTAATATCAAATAACAAAAATATCCTTACAGACATAATGGAAATCAAATAGCTAGGGCGCTAGTAGCTTATCTTTGAGAAGAGATGTGCCGGCTACATGCCTCTGAATCATGTTACAATGAGGCTTGAGAGCCTATTTATTATTGAGAAACAACGAAAAACTCTAAACGTCCAAAAACCTAACCCTAGGAGATGAAGCGCCAACTATGGGCCCCGTTTGGGTAAATTGGTGTTTCAACTTCCCGGGGTCGTAACTTTGGCATACTATCTCCATTTGACACACATGATACATCATTAGAAAGATATATCCTAGGACTACAACTCCTGATTACAAATATCAATTCTAGAATGGAATATCAATTATGAAATAGAATCATTCTAGTTAGAGGCACGATTCCCCAAAAAAATTGTTTAGTGCCTCAAAATGGCTCCAGAAGTTCAGGACCTGAAAAAATACTAAAAATAATAAGTTGTGTTGAAACTAAAAAAATAAAAGGACTGATGGTGGAATTGCAAATGGAATTGGTGGGCAACCACTAATGTCCACCTAGATCATTAGGGTCCAAAAACAACTCTGGGAATGCAGGACCCAAAAACATGCTAAAAATAGTAAGTTGTGCTGAAAGTGAAAAGCTGCAAGAATTGATGGTGTGGGTCCAAATGGAATGGGTGGGTCGCCACCGATATCCACCTGGATCATGGATGTACAAGGAAACACCCAAGAAATGAATTTTCATTGAATGTCATAGAGGTTTTCTTAGTCTGTGAATAGAATCATGCCACATACAAGTGTCCCTCCTTACCTGGACTTAAAGTTCTATATCAAGGTGGGGAAACAATGCCAGAGAAACTTTGTTTCATCAATCAGAGAAGGCCTCAAGGCCCCCAGCCATATCAAAAAATTATGAAAGGTACACATCACTCTTACTATTACAACAATCAGAGTACACCCATGCAACCTTGGTACACCCCCACTCCTCCATCCTAGTCTACACCTCCTACTTGGCCTTCCAACCCTTCATATGATCCTTAGCCAGTAAACCAATCATTTTAGTAGTATGTTCCACAACAACATCAGTTGAACAATCCATCCCAAGGGTGGAGGCCTCAACAAAACCAACTACCTGCTCTAATGCCTCCACCCCAACCTCAACCTCATCTTACTCATGCTGCTCCACCTAGGCTACCTATACCTGCACAACCCAATATGAACCCAAACAACACACAGGCACAACAGGCTCCTAGTGGAGAAACATCCCATATAGCTTATGCTATGGAGATACAGGAGGTTAATCTCAGGTCAGGAAGATTATTCCAAGAAATCCATCCCCCATCTCCACCTGTAGAGGTTGAGGAGGAAAAGGAAGAAGATAACACTCAGATCCAACAACCTACTTTTCCTGAGTGCTTGATCCACCCTAGTCAGCACACCGTGGAGGTCACTAAACTCCTAGGAGAATTGGAAAATTTGTGTGTAAATATACCACTTCTCTAGGACATTAAGGATTTACCTATCTACAATAGGCTCATCAAAGAAAAGTGATTTAAGAAACCAGGAAGGAGGAAGAGAGATACTCCCACCATCAATGTGGTAGGACAACTGTCTGACCTAATGTTGCGGAAGGTGATATTTCCAAAATACCTAGAACCTGGTAGTCCAATTTTTGATGTACATCTATATGGTGTCATAGCCCCCAACAATATGATTGATTTAGGGGCTGCCATCAATATCATGACCAAGGAAACTATGTTGAAACTTAGTATCCAAGGGACTTTGAGGAAAACCACAACTGTTATGCAACTTGCAGATCAATCCACAGTAATTTTGAAAGGAATTGTTGAGGATGTTATGGTTACCATTGAATCTTGGGAGTATCCTACATATTTCTTGGTCCTGCAGCCAAAAACCAAGTTTAATGGTTATCCTCTCATCTTATGGAGACCTTGGTTAGCCACTACAAATGTTTATATTAGTTGTCAAGCCGGAAACATGACCATAAAAAATGGGCCTTTGTCTAAATAGCTAGTATTATATCCTCCAACCCAGCCTTCCATTGATCATGATCTCCTTATATGGTTGGAGGATGAAGAAGATGAGTTATATAAAAGTGCCCCTATGTTTACAATAGATGCTATCCTTAGAGGAGGGTAACTTGATGAAGATGAACTCATCGACCATGCCATTCAAAACCAGTCCTCCACTAACAATGCTCTTGAAACCCTAGTCAAAGAGTGTGAAAGCCAACCTTGGATGGAAGTGCAATCAGTTGAGACAACCTCTGAAACCACCAAGGCTGTCGATTTTGGCCCATCCAGATCTCTAAAATTCAACCCAAACCTCTCAAATGAAGAATAGAAGCAAGTATGTGAGCTTTTGAAAGAAATTGTTGAAGCATTTTCTTCGGATTACAAGGACATGAAAGGGGTTCATCCTTTAGTATGCAGACATCACATTTACATCAAAAAAGGATGCAAGCCTTTGAGACAACCCCAAATAGGGATGAACCCGGATCTAAAGGACATAGTCAAAGAACAGCCGCATAAAATATTGGATGCAGGGTTCATATATCCTATATTCGATAGTGAGTAGGTATATCCTCTTGTCCTAGTCCCAAAGAAGAATGGGAAGTGACAAATTTTTGTTGATTATCGAGAACTTAACAAGCCATCAAGAAAGACCATTTCCCTTTTCCCTTTATAGACCAAGTCCTGGATGGCCTTGCAGGGAAGAAATTCTTTTTCTTCTTAGATGGGTTCAGAAGGTATAATCAAATTCGAATCAACCCTAAAGACTGGGATAAGAGTACTTTCACCTGACCTTGGGGTACCTTTCCTTATAAAGTCCTACCCTTTGGGTTATGCAATGCCCCAGCCACCTTCCAAAGAGCTATCATGAGCATATTTTCTGAGTTATTCCATGACTCTATCAAAATCTACATGAATGATTTCACACCATATGGGGGTGACTTCCTAGAAGCTCTATGCAATTTGGGTAAAGTACCAAGAAGGTGTATTGAGATGCATCTCTCCTTTAGCCCAGAAAAGTGTGAATTCCTAAGAAAAGAAGGGATTGTATTAGGACACTCCATATTCTAAGCAGGAATATAGGTAGACCCGAAAAAAATCACTATCATCAAAAGGGTACCTTCTCTTCAAAAGTAGAAACATGTCAGGAGTTTCTTAGGCTTACTTGGTTACTATAGAAGGTTCACCAAATATTTCAATAAGATGGCTTCACCATTATTTGGGTTATTGGCCAAATATTCTGAGTTTATTTGGTCTGATCCTTGTCAAGAGGCTTTTGAGCTCATTAAGAAGAGGTTGACTACTACCCCCATCCTCTGAGGTCCAAATTAGACTCTGCCTTTCCACATCCACACTGATACATCCAAAAAAGTTGCAGGGACAACATTAGGACAATTAGAGGACAAAATCCCTTATGCCATTTATTTCATCAGCAAGAATTTTTCCAAAGTCGAGCTGAATTATATTGTTACTGAGAAGGAGATGTTGGCAATTCTCAATGCATTGAACAAAGTCATGCATTATGTCACTGGATATCAGACCTTTGTTCTCAGTAACCATGCAGCCATCAAGTATTTAATGAAGAAACTGGATGTTCATGCTAGAATAATTAGATGGTTGTTACTTTTGCAGCAATTTGATTTGACTATTGTTGATAAACCTGGAAAGGAAAATGTTGTTGCTGATTTTTTTTCCAGGTTAGTTCTCCCTACAAGTGAAGAAGGAATGGTTGATGACTAGCTACCATATGAACACCTCTTTTCCATATCAACACTCTCACCATGGTTTGTTGATATAGCCAACTACTTGGTTACTGGAAGACTCCCTCCTAATTTTTCATTCAAGGAGAGGAGAAGAATCATCAGAAAAAGTGCCCCTTTCACATGGATTGGGGGGAGACTCTTCAAGCTAGGCCATGATAAAATCCTAGAAGATGTGTGAGGGAGGAAGAATTTTTTGATATCCTCTCTGAATGTCATGACATCCCATGTGAAGGCCACTTTGTTGCAAAGAAAACTTCTTACAAAGTTTTGCAGGCGGGTTGCTATTGGCCTACTGTTCACTAAGATTCCAAAAGATACACTAGCAGGTGTGACCAGTGACAAAGGATGGGGACACCTGCATAAAGGGATGAAAGTTCTTTACACCCTTAGGTGGCTCTTCAGCCATTTGACAAGTGGGGCATGGAATTTTTTGGACCCATTGATCCACCATCCAGAAGAAATAAGTGTATCATAGTCTGCACTCATTAATTGACAAAGTGGGCTGAAGCAAAAGCAATGAAGGTAGCCACCGAAGAAAAAGTACCAAAATTTATGAGGGAGAATATGTTTTACAAATTTTGATATCCTAGAGAAATAGTCACTCGTCAGGGATCATAGTTCACCTCTCACCTCATTGAGAATATTTTGAGGAAGCACAAGATTAATCAAAGAACTTCTACTACCTATCACCCTTAGGCGAATGGCCAAGTAGAGGTAACTAATGGCCAAGTAGAGGTAAGTAGTAGGCGAATGGCCAAGTAGTGTATAAATGCTTTGATAATGGCACAGTTCAAATTAGGACCATAGATGAGGAAGCGACCCCCTTTCTTGTCAATGGTCACAGACTTAAAATTTACAAGAAGCCTTTGTCAAGGGCAGAATTCATCAATTCAATTAGCAGAGAGGTGTATCCGATGCGAAATTCCATAGTTTCCCACAACTCTTGTAAAAAAATAAAAAATAAAAAATAATAATCTTGTGGGTTGAACACCTTGATGGAGGTAGCTTGCTTTCTCAAAAAAAAAAAAAAGGAAGGGGGGGGGGGGTGGCGCGGGAGAATAAAGATCCATGGGCAAACCCCTGAGAGAAAACTCATGAAATTTTACAGAGTTGAAAACTCTGAGGCTATGCCACCACTTTCTTTTGAAAGAAAAAAGAAAAAAGAACAAAAGAACAAAACCAAAAAATGCATCTACATCATTGTGTTTTTTTGTGTTTTCTATTTTGCAGGTTGTTAATGGTTTTTGGAAAACACAGGGAAGAATTAATCTTATTTTCCTTTCTTCTATCTCACTGTCCATCCCATCATTCACTCCATTCATCTTCATAACTTCACCCATCACCTCCATACACCAAACTCCTCCATTCTTAAGCACAATGCAACAAGAGAAGAAGAACACAAACAGACAAATACAAAAATCAGGAAGTTCCTTCAAAAACACAGTTGTTCATGGACTGCCAAGAATAAAAACAAGGGCAACTGCATAACAGATTATAGGAGAATGAGAATTCCACCCATGGCGTCTCTAGCACCCCACACGACATCCACAACAGAGAGAAAAAATAGACAAATATTAGCAACTCATTCATGAAGTTTCTCCTTCAACAAGCTACTCACTCAGAAAAAAGGAATATGGTGAAGAATGCAACATCTAAAAAGGCTTGTCCTAAACCTCCAGCTCTTGCAACCATCTTGGAAACAACATGTAAACTTAGGTATAAGCTCTCAGCCCTTTCTACACATTCATAATAGCCAGAAATAATTAATTTGTAGACTTAAAGTTTGAGGGGCATAAAGGTGGCCAGTTAACTCGGCCACCATAGTGAGGTATAGCTGGAATAAAACTGGGATTACACACCACTTCAGCATGCAAAACAAAAATTTTAAATCTGTGGAGTAGTGGAGAATGAGGGGAGGAAAACATGTAGTCCATCCTGAATTAATAGGGAGGAGGAACCAATTGTCTACGATAGAACTGGAGTTGAGCGGAGTTATATTGGCACTCCAAATTTAGTTGCATCATCTAACAAAAGGAGATGTCATCTCATCCAAACCATTGAATTGACAATTTTTTGAGGGAGAGGACCAATGGAAGCACACAGTGCTTGAAGAAGAAGAAGAAGAACTAGAGATAAAAAAAATAAAGAAGAAACACGGGGTAGAGACAAAAGACACAAGAAGAAGCAGACGAAGAGGAGAAAGAACCAACAGAAACAAGAAGAACCAGAAGAAGAAGAGAGAGAGACAAAGAGCCAAAGAAAAACAGAAGATATGGCCATAGAAGTCATAGAGATATCAGAATTTGGGTGAGACACAGACTCACAACCCAACGTCACATCCCCTCACTACAAAAGAATAACTACCACCATGGCTTCTCTCAGTGCAAGAAGAAAAAGGCGGACGTCTAGGTATTCCAGAGCTGAAAAGAAACAGAGAAAACCATAAAATTCTCCCATAAGCCCGATCATCATTGAAGAATCACCAAGGGGGGAGGAAAGAATAGAATAAATATTTTTGAAGGAGAAGCTGGAGAAGGCACAGGGAGAGAGTTTAGCACTAAAGGGCCAATTTCAGCAAAAATAGGAGCAAGTAGCCACCATGGTGGACTTATGCATAGAAGCCCTTCAGCACAAATTCCCCTCCGACTCATATGATGTGTACCTCAAATAAAAATGGATTCTATTTCAAATCAACACTCTAGCCTCCCATGGATCACTCCCTTTCTAAGATTGTAGGAAATTCATGAAGTTATACAAGCAAGCCAACATAGTGGATTAGGCAAAGATGGAAAAGTTTTATATGCATAACTTTGTGCGGACAAATTTGGAGATTTGGGACACCAATCCTGCAATGGGGGATATGCAGCTAATGGCTCTAGCATCTTGGATGGTGAATGAGGACAATAGAGCCAAAGAGATATAGAAGGTCATGGGAAGAAGAAATAGAGAACCCTTATATCTCAAACGAGAAGTGTTCAGCACAAGAGGAGTCGTCCTTAACCATCGAGAGATTGAAAAGGACCCTGCAGTGGTTGAAGGCTACCTTCAGACTCAACACCAGGTGATAGGCCACTTTGATGATGTTTCTAGGTAGATAGAAGACGAGTGCATTATGGAAAGCTAGAGGAGATGGAACAACCTCCCAGAAGGCTTCAATAATAGGGAGTATCATACTCTAGAAAGACTAAGGGGTGCATTGGAAAGGGCACCATTATACAAAAGGGCCATGCATGCAAAAAATATCCGATGGTTGGGACTAAAGCTCAGCCCACCTTTGCTGCTAGGGCTGACTCATGAAGAGGAAACATATGCACAAGATAGAGAATGGGAGAATGCAGAAAAAAATTATGGATTTTACCCCCTTGGGGAAACTCCCACACTTCTTCCTCAGGAAATCAGGGGGGCTATCAAAGCTTTGAAGGAAATGGAGGAGGAGGATCAGTTTCTTAGAGGATGAGCAACCATTCAATAGGGGGGTGCTGATAAGCTCCATCATTAGACATATTTGGAGGGGTTAATATATAAATTTTTGCCTTCTTCAATCTTTTTTTCTTGCATTTTTATTATTATTTGGATTTATGATGCCAGTGTAGGTGGTGATTAAGGCTAACATACTCTGACTTCCTAATATAAGGTTGAGTGTAGAAAATCATGATTTATAAATAATTTTTATAAATATTTTATCACAAATACTTGGAGGAGACAATGAGGAGAATTATATGAGTATTTTCCACCCTCAAAGGCAGCCGAAGGATCCCAAAGATTCTCTCTGGAAATTCAAATTGCACAAGCAGCCAAAGGATCCCCAAGGATTCTCTCTAGAAACTCAAATTCGAAAGGCAACCGAGTCACTCAAAGATGAGAGCACTCACTCTTGGTTTAATTGGAGTCCAGTGGACTCAATCACCATTTTCTAGGGAGTTTTTGGTAGCTTCCCTGTAAAATAAATAGAGGAGAGCTAGAGCTAGGAAGAGTTAGTCTATCCTAGTCTCGATTCCATTCAAACTTATTGTTGTGAACTATTGGAGCCTTTTGTTTTATTCATGGAACGAAAATTTCAGAGATGTATGCAGTTAGTCTTTTATGAAATGAGCAGACTGATTTCATTTGATTGATTTAATTTCAGAGGGCTACGATCGTGTGTTAGGGCCCAATCATGTGCCTCGGCTTCTCTATTGTTATTATCTTTTCCTTTTTGTAAATTAGCTAGTTTTTCTTCTGTCATTTACGGTAGATATGCTTATGATAAGTTTCATTGATATTTAGTTTTTTTGTGTTGTTGTAGTTTTAATTGCTTATGTATAGTGAATTATAGGAAAAAATCCAAAAATGTGGTCAAGTCTTCCCCCCTCTCATCTCTGTCAATAGATTTTAAGTAGGGAAGACCTTCCCACAGGCCAAAATTGCTTTCTGTTCGAGTTCGGGGAAGAATTTGTATTTACCATGTCCAAGCCTTTCCTTCACTGCTTCACCCCGCATTTCAGCTTGTTTCATGTGCATGAATCCGCAGGTGTGATTCACTTATGAGCATTTCTCTTACACTTCCATTCTGCTGCTTTACTTCTCACCTTAGCGCTGCACTTACCTTTCTTTCAAACACCCTTAAGCCCTTCAGCCTTATTTTTCTGTTTTTCTCCATTCACAACCACCTTACCCTTTTTACTAAAAACATGTGGAAAAACATAGAGAACCACCAGAAACCCAACCTTTTCCTTTGCTCCTTGTGACTCCCGCCACCATACCTCGCACCTCAAAATTGCAAAATTTAAATTTTTCCTTAACTCTTATCACCCATTCCTTTTGATTGTGATATTGTGAAATCGCAAATTGCACTTCGCACCGGTTACCTTCTACCGTTAATACTCACCGTTCATTCTTTGCGATTGCAAAATTGCAAATCGAAGCTCTTAGCTTTTTCCACTACCATGTCATCCCCATCACAAATCACATCCCACACAACTTACCACATTGAAAATCACATCCTAGAGAACTTATCACATTGCAAACCACCGCCCGCAACCCTTATCGCAACGAAATCGCACTTCACACATTTTAGTTTATTCTCTTTAATCATTACTGATATCCTTGTAAACTTTCTATATTGTGATTCATGACCAACCACGTCACTCTTCTCACTTCGCACATTTTGTCTTTTTCCCATTAATCCTTACTATTATCCTTATAAACTTGCGGTATTGCGATTCACGACCCGCCATGTCACTCTTCGCACTTCGCACTGCACACCATTTAGTTCATTCCATTAAGTCCTTATTGCCATCCATTTAAACTTCCGAAGTTGCGATTGTGACATCACACATCGCAAATTTTGTTTTCCATCGTATTCCACCATTGCATTTCTGAGTTCTTCTCGCTCCGAAGTCATTTATTTCATTATAATAAGGTTTTCTAAGGGTTTAACCCCCTATGTCCACTCCAAAGCCATTTCTCATGCTATCATAAATTTTTCTAAGGGTTTAACCCCCTCTTTCCGTTTCCAAACCTCATTTCATGTGCTAAAACCCCCATTAGCCCTTTTAGCCATTTTTCTTCCCTCTAAGTTGCAAATTATTTCCTTTTAATTAAAATTAAGGCATGCACATTTTAGTTTCATGGATAGGAATATGGTAGATATATGATAGGATAGGTAGAGTGAATTTAGTCATTTGGCCAAGTTAAGTGTCATTTCGAATTATTTCCCTTTATGTTATCTATTTTCTAAAAATTAAATTAGTTTCATTCTTGGCATTCCTTTCTAGCAGTTTAGTTCAGTTTCCTTTCTTCCATTTCCTTCCAGCAATTTACTTTCCAGTTGTTCTCATAATTTAATAGATAGCATGCTTTCGTGAAGCAGAAGAGGATCACATGAAAGTAATGGATCTGCTATGTATATAGCAGTGTCACCTCAAAGTTTGTATGAACAAGGGGTTGATAAAGTAAAGTAGGGCAACCACTTAGAGTCGCAGCATTCTTGGTGCAATACCAGAGCTCACCATCTGGTAATACTCAAACTTCTTTTTCCAACACTTTCGTCCTTTAATATTGTCAGAATAGTAAAATCTTACAGAATGTCACTACTAAAATTGGTCTCTATCATTATATTTATCCAATCACTTATTTCTTAATAACTAAATTCGTTACCTTGAATGTTTTAAGAAAATTTACTACCTTTATTCACCAAGAACAAATTTGAATTTCTCTTGTATACATTTCCATTATTTTAAATGTTAACTAATGTATACATCACTATTTTTATTTCATATCCTCATAGGATTAGAATTGATGTTATTTATTTATTGGAATCTACTTTAACCTTATATATATATATATATATAATATTCTTTATATAGTAACCCATTCTATATGTATATTCCATCAACATTAAATATATATAATCATTTATCTATTATTCAATTGTCAACCCTTATGGTGTATATATTTCTAAACAGTAATAACATTTACATTCATCTACTGGAAATTTTATAACCTATAAATTCATTGCATTATTATCCTAAGTTACGATACTCATTTCCCATATATTATATATCATACTTTTGTAAAATGGAATTCGAATACATACATACATACATACATATATATATATATATATATATATATAGGACTTACCCCATATATATATATTTATCATTACATTTCTTATAAAATTCAACATATATATTTATTTCACCCCATTTATATATCATGTAATATTCCTAATTAGCTTTCAGCTAGTTGGAATATTAAATTTCGTTTTTGTCATTAAGATAGGTGAATAAGAGGGTAGGGAGACCCATAAATCTCCTTAGTAGGAATAAAAACACTTATAATGTGGATGTGGATCATCATATCAACTGGATAAATCACCCTTATGTGTGAATAGAGGTTGAAGCATGTGGATGGGGTCAAGTTTGACCAAATCAACAACGTTGGCATGGAGGAAGTGGATAGTTAATGAGGGAAAACACAGTGTTAGTGGGAGGAAATATCCATGATAGTAGTAACTTTAATGTGTGTGGCCAAGGGTGAGGAAGCTCACAAAGAAAATAAGGAAGGGGATGGCGGCCATAGAAGAAATTATGATTATTTTTTATGTCTGGGTATTTTATGACTTCTTGCATGCTTCAGCTATTTAGTAGATTCTGATTTGATGTTTATCACAAGGGTGTTTCCGATTGGAAATCCCACCCTAATCCTTGGGATACTTTGAGTACCCACTTAGTTGAGGTATATTGAGTTGCATTTCCACCATGCGGCATCAGGCCAAGATTTATCCATCATCTACAATGCAGTCTCCTTCAATATTTTGTTGTTTTTCAGGGAAGTAGCAATGGAAGATTGACAAATCCAGTTCTGAGATTGTTTTCCAGTGGAGGGAGCAACCCTTAATCCGGGAGGCTAGCAAGGAGGATCATTGAGCATAATTTTTCCATCTGGTATTAGGCCAAGCTTCTTCCATCACCTACTATGTAGTATCCATTAGGACCTATGTTAGTTTATTGTACAGTTGCAGTGGAGGGCTTAGTGCCCCAATTTGTGAGTTAGATTTCCAGTGAGGGGAGAAGACTTTCATCCGAGGGATCTATTGGATGAGTATTGGCCATTTCAATATAAAATCAAACACCTCCTATCAGTTTTCCAATTGTAGATGTTATTCAGCCCTAAGGCTGCATTTCATCATTTTTGTATTTTGGGTATTCCCAAAAACCCTTTCTGGGTTGTCTTGGAAATGTGCTTGTGAGGTTATATCTCTATTTCCAGCACTATATGAGGATTATGTCAGTAGATATATATATTTATATTTCCCAACTTCAGTTAACCTCATTGCAATTGTGTTTCCCTTTTTCTCTGACATTTTTTGTAGCAGAACATTGCATGTTTGATGGTGTATTTGAGCATTGGATGTTCCTCTTTCCTAGTTTGAGTGACTTGTTCCTCAACATATTGTACTCATTTCATGCTGTTAGACATAATAAAATGGATCTTTTATTTTCTCATGTTTGATGTATTGATATTTACTTCAAATTCCAGTTTTATTTTCAATATTGCTACTTTTCTTGTTTTGGAATATTATAGTGGTATCAAAGCATAATCTTGGCTCAGCATATGTATTTAAACCATTATGTCATCAAAAGAAGGAGGGCCTCTCACACAAAAAGGGAGAAGAGGTATCTCAATAGAAACCATAGATATGATTATACAAACAACAAAGAAGACAAAGGAAAAAATCCAATATTAGGAGAGATGGATGATAAGGAGTTTCCCAAGTTTCTTCTCAAGACCATGCAAGATATTTCAAAATAAATCAAGGAGATGACGATGGGGAGACATAAAGAATCTCCTGGAGGGGTTTTTACATGGAGAAAGCTCTAGAATTTCACATCACTGGTATGAAAAAATAGTGAGGGAGCAAGTTTCCCAACGCTCTACTATGCCTACATTCTTAGCAGTGGGAAATGGAGGTGGAGGACCTCAAGAAAAAGAAAATATTGAAGATTATTTTCGAGAATATGAGTCTCAATCTTAGAGATTCAAAGATAAGCTAAACTTTCACGAGTTTTTTCAGATCAAGGACAATAGGAGGCCTTGGCATAACAATAGAAGTGGAGGGTTCATACATAGCAATGATCTACAACAGACCATGGGTATATTTTTTTCCAGCTTTTTATTTGTCATCCAAGTGAACAACTAAGTCTCGGGTGGAGAAGCTAGAAATCTACTTCCAATTGAACCAAGGAATGGAGATGGAAGCCATTAAAACAACAGTGCTTCACCTTGAGGGTGAGGCACATGATTGGCAGTTTCATGGTCTTTCTACATTGGGCGATGCTAATGTGATTGCATATGTGGAGTTCACTAGGAGGTTAGTGGAAAGAATTGATTGAAGAGATTCAGAGGCACCTTTTATGGATCTAGCCAAGTCCAAGCGATCAGGTAATCGGGACACCTATATCTCTAAATTTATAAAACTTTATGTCATGGTTCTTGATTTATATGAAACTAGGAGGGTTTATATGTTCATTTATGGGCTAGAAGAACCTCTGCAAGGGTTGGTTAAATATACTAAAACAACTAATCTTCAAGATGCTATTGAGAGGGCAAGATATTTACAAGATTTTTTTCCAAGGGAAAAGGCTCCATTCCAGCAAAGACCACCCTTGCAGTCAAAAGGGAAATATGTGAAGGTTCTGCCTTCAAAAGAGAACCAAAACAAAGGGCCTCTTAGTGATGGTGTTCAAAGAGACTTGAGGATAAGGGCATTATAGATTTGAGGCTTCTGCGATGAGTATCTTGTGTAGAGAAGTTTTCCGGTTTAATCGCATACATTTTTGTTGATTTCAAAAATGTATGCGATTAAACCGGAAAACTTCTCTAGATAAGGGCATTGATGTGTAGCAAGGAAAGCACACTATATAGAGTTAGTCTCTGATAGTGAGGAGGAGAAAGAAGAGGATCCGGAAGGGGAAAACATTACTATGATAGTAGGAGAGGATCCACCACCACCAGCAGGTGGAAATGGGGAATTTTCTCTAGTTGGAGGGGCCCTTGCATATTTTCAAGGAGTACCCAGGTATTTGACTTTGAGAGTCTGAGGTACCATTCAGGATCAGAGATTATCAGTTTTGATTGACAATGGGGCTAGCCATAACTTTATTGTTGCTCAGTTTGTATAGAGGAGAGAAATACCGACTAATGATTTTCATGGATTTTTAGATTTGGGTCGGAGAGCTAGAACTATGTAATCTATGAAGTATATTCTGAAATTATCAGTAACCTTGGGGACATATACTTTGACTGATCACTTATTTTTGGTCGACATTCCTGACAAAAATATGATGTTGGGTGTGCAGTGGTTAATTACATTGGGGAAAGTAACCACAGATTGTTATACTTTACAGATGGAAAGGATATATAAGAAGAGTGGTAAGCATCAAATGATCAGGGGCATGCACACTTACCCCCCTCAGGTAGCTTCTGCACACAAGATAGAGACTGATTTTCTCATTGGCTGAAAGGACACATCAGTCTACTCAGTCATCCAGTTGAATCTAACCCATGATGTAGTATTATTTGGAGGCATTCCACCATGAAGGCCCCCGGACCAGGAGTTGGTTAAAGAGTTCTCACAACAAGCTGCACAATTCCTAGATCTGGCTGAGATGGGAACCTTGGGTAAGATTAGCACAATGTAGAGAGTCTTTGGCAGGCTCAATTAGGAGAGAGAAATCCTTCTAGTATCCGTATTACCAACTCCCTCTAAGCATATTGCACTGAGAGGAGATGTTTCAGGGGTGGATGATGGCACAATCATTATGGAAGGGGGCTACTCCATGGCCTTTGAGAGTCAAGAGATACTTCCACATAGGAATATATCTTCCATATATGGTATAGGGTGGTTTGAATTCATGCATACATTGGCCAAACTTAGAAATTTTTGGAAGGGTAATAACTTTGAAGTGAAGACTCACCTCCATAAACGTCGACCCCTACTTAGGTAGGAGCAGCTACACGGGAGGCCGCAAAGGCAGGTTAGTAATGTTTCCGCATAGGAATTTGGAATTGAGCATGTTAAAGAGGGGAGCTATGAGGTGACAAGTGCCTTATCCCAAAGGCTAGCATCGTTGTTATTGAGGAGTATAGACCCATATTGGGAGTCCCAGCTATTAGTGGAGTATTCCAAGAACCTCTTCACTTGTGAGGTGCTTCATGGGCAAGTGAGAAATGGGGGATATGAAGTGGTGGATGGAGTCATATATTACTAGGATTGAGTATTCTAGACTAGAGACTCCAAGCTCAAGGAGAAGATTCTACATGTAGCACATAAAGCAGTTCCTTCCGGTCACAAGATTTCATTGGGATATACTAGACCATCATGGAGAAATTTTCCTGGGAGGGTCTCAAAGAGGATGTGCTCCAGCATATCAGAAGGTATGTAGTTTTCTTGATGAATGAGGAGGGAAACAATGATCTTGCAAGGTTTTTATATTCACTTGCTTTTCTGGGAGAGAGATGGGAGAGATCATTTATGGATGTCAACACCAACTTACCAACAGTGCATGGTAAGAGTTGTGTCTTTATACTTATTGATCATCTAACAAAGTATTTTCATTCTCTTTCCATTTATATACAGTGTATCACTCCACAAGAGGATAACCCTCTCCTTGGACTTCATGGTATCCTTGGGACCCTGGTCAGTGATGGGAATGGCCACTTCCTATAGGGCTTGGGGAAACTATTGTTCTGTGTCAGGTGTGCTCAGTTGACACCAAATGGCCTCTACTACTTCTAGGCATGTGAGAGGATACTGGTAGTAGGCAAGTGGTTGGAAAGTCACTTATCACATTGTTTTTTGAGGTAGCTAGGAGAATAACTATGGTGGTTCCACTTGATGGACTATTATCATCCTCTGGTATTTCATATGGTAGTCAGTGTATCTCTAATTTTGATTCCATATGTTGATGATGTGTTGATCATTATTGCTGGAATGGTTGGAGGAATGGCACATGGATTGGAGATGTTCATTGGGAGTAAGATCTCAAACATTTCTTATGCCTCATGCTTCAGTGAGAACATTGGATAGTATGTGGTTTCTACCATAAATCTCTTACTTCCTTTTGATGTGAACCATTTGGCTAACTTGGACACTTGGGAGGAGCACCTAATGGGCAGATTGATGGGAGAACACCTAGTTCTGTGGGGGATCTTATCATATTTGGGTGCCACCAGGGAAGGAGGAGAGGTTTTGCAACATCAATCCTCACAGTTGCTTGAGGACAAGAAAAATTTTGGAGGGGAGGACTCTAATATTCCTAATTAGCTTTCAGCTATTTGGAATATTAAATTTTGTTTTTTTCACTAGGATATATGAATAAGAGGGTAGGGAGACCCATACATCTCCTTAGTAGGAATAAAACCACTTCTAATGTGGATGTGGATCATCATATGTGGATTTGGATCATTTAAGGAGACCCATAACTCTCCTTTACTTCTCACCTTAGCATTGCACTTACCTTCCTTTCGAACACCCTTAAGCCCTTCAGCCTTATTTTTCTGTTTTTCTCCATTTACGACTGCCTTACCATTTTTACGAAAAACACGTGGAAAAACATACAGAACCACCGAAAACCCAGCCTCCACCTTTTCCCCTTGAGACACCCACCACCGTACATCGCACTTTGAAATCACAACATTTAAATTTTTCCTTAACACTTATCACTCATTCCTTTCGATTGTGATATTGCAAGATCTCAAATCGCACTTCACACTAGTTACCTTCTATCGTTAACACTCACCGCTCATTTTATGCGATTGCAAAAATGCAAATTGCAACCTTAGCTTTTTCCACTGCCACGTCATCCCCATTGCACATTGAATCCCACATAAATTACGACATCGTAAAACGCATATTGGAGAACTTATCACATCGCAAATCATTGCCCGCAACCCTTACCGCAACAAAATCGCTCTTCGTACATTTTAGTTTATTCTCGTTAATCCTTACTACTATCCTTATAAACTTGTGATATTGCGATTCACGACCTGCCACATCACTCTCTGCACTTCACACTTCACACATTTTATCTTATTCCCGTTAATCCTTACCTGTATCATTGTAAACTTGCGATATTACAATTTGTAACCTGCCACGTCACTCTTTGCACTTCACATTGTGCACCATTTAGTTCATTTTGTTAAACCCTTACTGCCATCCATTTAAACTTGTGAAGTTGGGATTGTGACATCGCACATCACAAATTTTTTTGTCCATTGCATCCCGCCATCACATTTCTGATTTCTTCTTGCTCCGAAGTCATTTATTGCGTTATAATAAGGTTTCCTAAGGGTTTAACCCCCGCCGTCCACTCCAAATCCATTTCTCATGCTATGATAAATTTTTATAAGGGTTTAACCCCCTATATCCACTTCCAAACCTCATTTCATGTGTTAACCCCCTCATTAGCCCTCTTATCCCTTTTTCTTCCCTCTAAGCTGCAAATTAATCCTTTTTAATTAAAATTAAGGCATGGATAGCTTAGTTGCATGTATAGGAGTATGGTAGATATATCATAGGATACATAGAGTGCATTTAACCGTTTGGAAAAGTTAAGTGTGGTTTAGAATTAATTCCCTTTATGCTATCTATTTTCTGCAAATTAATTTAGTTTCATTCTTGGCATTCCTTTCCATCAATTTAGTTCAGTTTCCTTTCTACCATTTCCTTCCAGTAATTTACTTTCCAGTTGTTCTGATAATTTAAGAAATAGCACCCTTTCATGAAGTAGAAGAGGATGACATGAAAATAATGCATATGCTTTGTATATAGCACTATCACTTCAAATTTTGTATGAACCCCGGGTTAATAAAGTAAAGTAGGGCAACCCCTGGGAGTTGCAGCATTCTTGGTGCAATGCCAACGCTCACCATCTGGTAATACTTAGATTTCTTTTTCCGACACTTCCGTCCTTTAATATTGTCACAACAGTACAATCTTACAGAATGTCACTACTAAATTTCATTTCTATCATTATCTTTGTCTAATCACTTATTTCTCAATAACTAAATTTGTTACGCTAAATGTTTTAAGGACATTTACTACCTTTATTCACCAAGAACAAATCTTAATTTGTCTTGTATACATTTATGTTGTTTTAAATGTTAACTAATTTCTACATCACTATTTTTATTTCATATCCGCATAGGATTAGAATTTATGTTATTTATTTATTGGAATCTACTTTAACCTTATATGTATATATATATATATAATTATTTATATAGTAACCCATTATATATGTATATTCCGTCATCATTAAATATATATAATTATTTATCTATTATTCAATTGTCAACCCTTATGATGTATATATTTCTAAACAGTAATAACATTTACATTCCTCTAATGGATTTGTTATAATCTATATATGCATTGCATTATTATCCTAATTTACCATACTCATTTACCATATATTATATATCATACTTCTATAAGATGGGATTCGAATACATACATACATACATACATACATACATACATACATACATACATACATACATACATACATACATACATACATACATACATACATACATACATACATACATACATACATATATATATATATATATATATATATATATATATATATATATATATATATATAGGTCTTACCCCATATATATTTATCATTACATTTCTTATACAATTCTACATATATATTTATTTCACCCCATTTATATATCATGTAATATTCGTAATTAGATTTCAGCTAGTTGGAATATTATATTTTGTTTTTGTCATTAATATAGATGAATAAGAGGGTAGGGATACCCATAAATATCATTATTAGGAATAAAAACACTTCTAATGTGGATGTGTATCATCATATTAGCTAGATAAAGAACCCTTATGTGTGAATAGAGGTTGAAGCATGTATATGGGGTCAAGTTTGACCAAATCAACAACGTTGGTATGGAGGAAGTGGATAGTTAATCAGGGACAACGCAGTGTTAGTGGGAGGAAATATGCATGATAGTAGTAACTTTAATGTGTGTGGTCAAGGGTGAGGAATATCACAAAGAAAATAAGGAAGGGGATGGTAGCCATAGAAGGCATTCTGATTATTGTTGATCTCTTGGTATTTTATGACTTCTTGCATGCTTCATCTGTTTAGCAGAGTCTGATGTGTTGTTTAGCACAATCCGAGTGGAAATCCCACTCTCATCCTCAGGAGAATTCGAGTGCTCACTCAAGAGAGGTCCATTGAGCTGCATTTCCACCATCTAGAATCATGCCAAGCTTCAGCCATCATATAGAGTGTGGTCTCCTTCAAGATTGTGTTGTTTTGTAAGGCAGCGGAGGATTGACAAATCCAATTCTGAGATTGTTTTCTAGTGAAGGGAGCACCCCTTCATCTAGAAGGCTAGTAAGGAGGATCCTTGAGAATAATTTTGTCATCTGGCATCAGGCCATGCTGCTGCCATCAACTACAACATAGTATCCATTAGGAACTATGTTATTGTATTGTGTAGTTGCAGTGGAGGGCTTAGTGACCTAGTTTGTGAGTTAGATATCCTGTGAGGGGAGCATCCCTTCATCAGAGAGATACATTGGAGGAGTATCAGCCATTTCAATATCAAATCAACCACCTCCTATTCGTTTTCAAGTTTCAGATCTTATTCAACCCTAGGGCTGCATTTCATCATTTTTTCATTTTGGTATTTCCAGAAACCCTTTCTGTGTTGTCTTGGAAACGTGCTTGGGAGCTTAGATCTCTATTTCCAGCACTATTTGACCATTATTTCTGTAGATATGTATATTTATATTTCCCAACTACAACTAAACTCACTAGGAATGTGCTGTCCTTTTTCTCCCACATTTTTTGTAGTAAAACATTGCATGTCTAAGTGTATTTGAGCATTGGATGTTCCTCTTACCTAGTTTGAGTGACTTGTTCCTCAACATATTGTACTCATTTGTTGTTGTTAGACATAATAAAATGGATATTTTATTTTCTCATGTTTGATGTATTGATATTTACTGCAAATTCCAGTTTTATGTTCAATATTGATGCTTTTCTTGTTTTGGAATATTACAGTGGTATTGAAGCATAATATTGGCTCAGCCTATGTATTTAAACCATTATGTCATCAAAATAATGAGGGCCTCTCACACAAAATGGGAGAAGAGTTATCTCAATAGAAACCATAGATATGATTATACAGACAACAAAGAAGACAAAGTCAAAAGTCCAATATCAGGAGAGGTGGATGATAAGGAGTTTCCCAAGCTTCTTCTTCAGACCATGCAAGATATTACAAAAGAAATAAAGGAGATGAGAATGGACAGACATAAAGAATCTCCTAGAGGGTTTTTACATGGAGAAAGCTCTGGCATTTCACATTGCTCATATGAAAAAATAGTGAGACAACATGTTTCCCAATGCCCTACTATGCCTAGATTCTTAGCAGTGGGAAATGGAGGTGGAGGACCTCAAGAAAAAGAAACTCTTGAAGATTATTTTCGAAAATATGAGTCTCAATATCAGAGATTGAAATATAATCTAAATTTTCATGGTTTTTGTCAGATAAAGGACAATAGGAGACCCCGACATAACAATAGAAGTGGAGAGTTCATACAGAACAATGATCTACAACGGACAATGGGTAGATTATTTTTTCCTTCTTTTGATGGGTCATCCAAGTACACAACCAATTCTTGGGTGGAGAAGCTAGACATCTACTTCTAGTTGAACCAAGCACTGGATATGGAAGCCATCAAAATAGCAGTGTTTCACCTTTAGGGTTAGGCACATTATTGGTGGTTTCATGGTCTTTCTACATTGGGGCATGCCAATGTGACTGCATACTTAGATTTCACTAGGAGTTTAGTGGAAAGATTTTATTGAAGAGATTCAGAGGCCCCTTTTATTGATCTAGCCAAGATCAAGAAATCAGGTAATCCAGATACTTATATCTCTAAATTTATAAAATTTTCTGTCATGGTCCTTGATTTATCTGTAACTAGGAGAGCTTATATCTTCATTTATAGGCTAGTAGAACCTCTGCATGGGTTGATTAAATCTAGTAAACTAACTACTCTCCAAGATGCTATTGAGAGGGCAAGATATTTACAAGATTCTTTTCCAAGGGTAAAGGCTCCATTCCAGCAAAGGCCACCCTTGCAATCAAAAGGGAAATATGTGAAGGTTGTCCCTTCAAAAGAGAACCAAAACAAAGGGCCTCTTAGTGATGATGTCCGAAGAGATGTGAGGAAAAGGAATCTTTTATTCACATGCCAAGAACCATGGGCACTAGGGCATCGATGTGCAGTAGAGAAGGAACACTATATAGAGGTATTATTTGATAGTGAGGAGGAGGAAGAAGAGGATCATGAAGGGGACAACAACATTGTGGTAGCAGGAGAGGATCCACCACCACCGGGAGGTGGAAATGGGTCATTTTCTCCAGTTGGAGGGGCCCTTGCATATTCTCGGGGATTACCCAAGTATATGGCTTTGAGAGTCTGAGGTACCATTCAAGATCAGAGAGTATCAGTTTTGATTGAAAATGGGGATACCCACAACATTATCGATGCTCAGTTAGTACAAAGGAGAACGGTACCCATTGATGATTTTGATGGATTTTTAGTTTTGGGTCTATGAGCTAGAACTATGGGGTGTATGAATTATGATCTAGCATTTTCAGTAACAATGGGGACATATACTTTGACTGACCACTTATTTGTGGTCAACATTTCTGACACCAATATGATATTGGGTGTGTATTTGGTGATTACATTGGGGAAAGTCACCACAAATTGGGAGACTTCAAAGATGGAATGGATAGATAAGAACAGTGGTAAGCAACAGATGATCAGGGGCATGCACACTTACCCCCCTCTGATAGCTTTTGCACACAAGCACTAAAATAAAAAAGGACATTGGTGAGGGGCATGCTTGTGACGGACCTTTAAGGTCCATCACCAATGTCACATATGGTGACGGTCCTTAAAAAAGCGTCACTATAAGTGTATATTTTGATGGTCCTTTAACATTCGTCACCAAAGCCATTTTCAGTGACACTTTTGGTGAGGGTCGTTAAAGGCCCATCACTAACTCTCTCTTTGGTGACACTTCTAGTGACGAAATTTTAATGACCCTCACTAATTCTCTTTTTGTTACTTTTGGTGACGGTCAAAAAATGTCCGTCATCATTGATCATTCCAATGAGTTTTTGATGATGATATGCTCTTGTTAATATATTTTTTGTCAAAAGATAATGATTTAAGACCATTATTGTGGAGTATTTTTTATAATATGTCCAAGGCCATAGTTGTTAGAGTTCGTCAAATTTTTAAGAAATAATTAGTGTGTATAATTTCCCTCAAGTAATGACTAGTCGACTAGAGTTTTCCTATGAGTCAACACATGATTCATATCTATTAAGTTTATTATCTGGAAAATTCCCTTTAGATAAAGTTCCACTAGTGTGTGTAGGAAATATGTTATTTAATACATAATCAAGCTCTGACAATTCTATTAATGAGAAATACCTAACACTCCTCAACAATATGGGAAAACCTTAAATTAATGCTTTGGCCCACACTAAAATTTCTTAGCACCTTGCATGTCTTGGAACATCATTGTACCTAGAACATATTTTCATGACTGTGATGCCCAAGCACATGGTGGCATGCGCTAACACAACATGTAACTCTCCTAGCATGTGTTGGCATGCATGTAGTCCCTAGCATGCCCTGGAACACCTTGGTTGAATGCATTGACATACATTAACACTTGGCACACAATGCCACTTGGCATTTATTAGGACCTATTATTAGTCTGACTAGCATTCCCCTTTTGAGAAAGATAAAGTCCCGACTTATTAACCCTCCTATTGGTTCTTCCTTTTGTTGCCTTGACACATATTGACCTATAACCCCAGAAAGTTGCACATCCTTAGCACCTGGCATGTATTGGAATATCTTGGCACTATTAATTGGCACATATAATTAGCACACCCTTGAACTCCCAAGCACACTTTGGGAATTATTTACATGCCTTGGTATTCCCTAGAATTCCTTACCAATGCTTAGCATACCTTGTCACTCACTCCTTGGCATGACAACTAGCACTCATTAACAGTAGTCATTGGCACATGTTCCTCACATTCAATAACTTCCATGAATTTTTACCTAGTACTCCCTTAATGTTTTGTCCTAGTACTCCTTAACACTCCTCAACATGCGTTAGCACTCTCTAGCACACCTTATCACTCTTGAACATGTCCTTCCACTTCATAACATGCATAACACTCCCTGACACATATTGGCGCTTGGCATGTGTTGGTTCTTGGAAAGTATTAACATCTATGGAATACATTGATATGGCTTGGTATGATTTGGCATGGTTTAATATTAAATTTATTTAAGATCAATTGTTGGAAAGTAGATGAAAACAACTAAGGAAGACTTGAAACCTATTGCTGCCTAGTGTTGGTGTTCCTAGCATGCCCCTATTGGAAAAGGTAAATTGATGACTTATTAACCATTTTATGTGTTCATTTCCTTGTAGTTTATCTTGTTTCTCCCTTTTTTGCCTTGACAGTCCCTGACACACATTGACACACCCTTGCACATCTTGGCACGCCTTGTCACTCAGAACATATTAGTATGTTTGACATGTATTAGCACTATTTGGCACATATTAGCATTCCCTAGCATGCCTTGGCACTCATGTCCTCAAAACTAGCATTTACATTTTTTCACGACTTGGGAACCCAATCAAGTCCTTTGCTGCTACAATTCACGTGACAATATTGGTCTGATTCAACCGCAACAACTTGACCAGTTGCACCTACTACAAGTAGATTGTGCATTGTTCACCTAAGAACTACATATAACTCATTGTATGCCACTCATTTCCAAGCTCAACTTGTTCCACTTAACTAGTTACCAAGACAAGGATCACATGATCAAGCCATGGCCATAAAACAACTAAGCAACATAGATTACACCTGCAATATTTCACATGTATGTTCAATTCGTATAAATAGTAGAACATTAACCAAGAGCTTGCAAAAACCTCAAGATGCACAAGGCACACAAGATATAAGTCGACACAAGGTGAGTGCCCCAAAAATTATACACAAAAATGTACAATATGAAATTATCTAGAATTTTTTAAAACAGGAGCATGTAACAAAAGTGTGCCACATCTCATATAAAAAAATAGCTAAAGGAAAAACAATGTTGTGCCTAGCAGAAAGTGATGTCCCTTTGTCTAAAACTAGTGCTATGTCAAGCCCCATATAAAAACTGTAGGCCTGCCTCCTGTAAATTCTATTTTGAACTTCTCCTAACACACTTCGTCCTTAGCATACTTGAATTCATTGACACTCCCCGACACACACTCTTATTCATTCCTTTCCATGCATTTTGACCTAGTTATCCCTTGATATGCCCTGACACTCCATCACTATTCTTAATGAATTTAAATTGTCTGACATGTTTTAGAACTCCTTTTCATTATTTCACATGCGCTAACCCTCCCTAACTATCATTCCCTCACAACTACCCTTACTTAATTTGAAACTTGGGAACCCAAACAAGCTCTCGCTTGACTACAAGAGCTTGACCAAGTTACTGTTACTACAACTAGACTATGTTGTTGAATTATGTAGCTTTGGAGGTAATCCACAAGCCTATTGAGATGGGTTTGCGTGAGTTTGGTCAAAAAAGGCTTTATGGGCAAAGAAGCCAAGCAAAGGGATTTTTGATCCAAGATGGGGTTTAAAATCTAAAAGAAAATTTAAAAGGAAATTTAATATTTCCTAAGGTCTAAGTGGATAAAACCCATAAGTTCTAGAGGGTTCATAAGGGGTCTAGGAAAAACTATTTAAGGAGGCCTTAAGATGAAGGAAAGAACATAAAGTGAGAAGGGTCTCATTTGATCAAGGGGGCGAAAAGAGATGTAGTCCTAAAGTAGGTCGAGTACGAGGGCCATGTATGTGTTGCTAAAGGGAGGTCATGATCATCCTCCAAGAGCATGATCATCATGTGAGGGCTCATAAGAATTTGGCATACCTTAATGGTCGGTTCAAGCTAGGAAGTAGGATGGCATATTTTTGGTTCTATTAACACAGATCGAGCTTAAGAGAGGTTGCTCATGAGAATCTAGGCATGTGATTTCAATGGTAGATTTGTTTGAAGGCCACATCAAATTCTAAAATGTGGAAATAGGAAACAAGAAACAGTGAAATTGGAAACCAAAAAGGAGAAAAAAAATGCACCCACACTGGTGAGGAATTTTGATGCACCAGGAGTGAGGAATGTGGGGCATCTAATTTATTTTTCCTTAAATAAATTGTTATTTCATGTCATAACAACTTGTTTCATTTAACTAAGTTATGATGATTGAGTTAGCTCAAGAAATTAGAGTTGAGGGTCTAAGATTAGGCATATAGAGGGATTCTAATATTTTCGGGGTCAAATTGTAGTTGATGCATTAGTGGGGTGTAGGTGTGAATTAGTTAACTCAATTAAATGAGTTAAAATCGGTTTAAATAGTTCTAACTGAGTGATGAGCTAGTGAGAGGTCCAGTGAATTAAATTATATTTAATTCACAATGAGTGGCCAATCAGATAACTAATAATTCACTATTAATATTTGCATGCATGCCAGTTTCGAGGAAGACCTAGTTCAGACAGAGGTTAATGGGAACATAACTATCAGTTGTATTTAGAAAAAATTTCGCATGTGAAATTATAAATTCATTGGGATGCCATGATGGATTGTGAAATCAAGGAAGAATTTTTTTCCTAATTAAAAGGGAGTTAATTCCCTAGGAATTGCACGAGCAAGGTATGCTGAAGTAAGGCTGAGAATTGGCTAAGTACTAGACTGATTTTTCCTAGTTCAGCAGGAGATAATTGGTAGAGTGCGGGAGAATCTCATGAGGGATTAAGCGTTGTATTGTTTTAGGATTCCTTGACTTAATACACAATAGAGATAGAGGGGTTTTGAGCAGTTACTTTCCCTAGATATATCTTGTGTTGTGTGACTGATAATTTCTTTCTCCTACTTATATGTTATTGTGCGATCGTGTTTTGTTTCCACAAATTGTAGGAAGGATTCAATATCTTGTTTTAGTCCATTATAAGATCATATTGAATCTCATTGGTTAGATTTTCTACATGGTATCAGAGCAGGAATTTTTTGGGTGGAAAGTTTGCAGAGAATATCTAAAGATTTTGGTGTAATTTTTTTTTAGAAAATAGCATATTTGGATTCCTTGCAAAAAACTACCCAAATGGAAAAAAAAAATCGGTCAAATCGGAGCTCGGGTGAGGGAGATATCTTCGATTTAAAATTAACTCTTTTTTAGAAACCTTTGTAATAGCAGGATAATTACAATGTGCACGAGTCAAGAACCTATATGCACTTGAGGTACCAGATGCATGCAAAGCTTTGAGGAGCAAAGCAGAGGTTAGAGACTTGGTGGCTGAGAGGGAGCACAAATTACCTCTCAACATGCAGCCTTAGAAGCAGTATCATAAAGTTGTGGAGCAACCACAATTAGAGAAGTAGAGAGGATACCAAGTGGAAGCGTCCACTCAAGCAGAGACCTCCATGAGGGGGAAATTTCAAGCCAGATGGCCAGAGGGAGCACATGTATCCATGCCTCCAGGTGAAAGGTGGGGTGATGTGTAGACATAATCCCAAGATAAGAAATTTGGGTAGGGTCCATTGAGATGGCATGTCTCATGGATCAAACCTGGCTATGAGGAGCCCAAAGTAAAAAAGTAGCAGGAAGGATCAGCTAGATTGATGCAGCCAGCTGTCAGCAAGATATAAATCAGAGTGACAGATGTCAGATACTGTAGCAGAAATAAGAGTTGGCAACAATTGAAAGGGCATGGATGCAAATGTTAGCAGTAATGCATAGAATCAAGTAGACACTTACAGTAGCTAGGTGAAGTCAGAAGACTCCAATGACAAATGCATTATACTGATTTAATTGTTCGTAGGCTATTAAATTTAAGGATTTGTAGGTGAAAACAACACTAGAGAAGTGTTGCATGTAGTACATTCCAAAGGTACCAGATGGGGATACATTGAATTCCTTTCAGATTTTTGAGAGGGAGTGTTGAAATTTGCGACAAGAAACAGTGAAACTGGCAACTAAAAAGGAAATAAAAAAATTCCCCCACACTGGTGAGGAATTTTTATGTACCAGGAGTGAGGAATGTGAGGTGTCTAATTTATTTTTCCCTTAAATAAATTGGACAATAAACTATAATTTCATCTCATAACAACTTGTGTCAGTCAACTAAGTCATGATGACTGAGTTAGCTCAAGAAATTCAAGTTGAGGTGATCAAGGTGGATATTGGTGGCCACCCAAATATTCCACTTGGGCCCTTGCCATTGTCTCTTTCAGTTTTTCAATTTCCTTAACTATAGCACAATTTAATATTTTTGTCAGTTTTTTGGGTCTTGAACTTCCAGAGCTGTTTCGAGGCCCCAAACAACATTTTTTGGACATAACAAGTTTGGATATTTCATAGAAATAGTGTCATTAGTTGTAGTCCTCAGAGAGATCTTTCTATCGAGGTATCCTGTGCGTCAAAAGAAGATCATATGACCAAGTTAAGACCCTAGGAAGTTGGCTGCCCAGATAACCCCAATGAGGCCCACAAACTCTTGGTGTTACATCTCCTCACTTTATGATTTTGGTTGTTTAGGGTCTTATTTTTCAATAATAAAAAGGCCCTTGAGCCTTATTGTACCACGGTTAAGAGGAACATAACTATCAGTTGCATTTATAGAAAATTTCCCATGTGCAATTATAAAGTCATTGGGATGCCATGATGGATTGTGCAATCAAGGAAGGATAATTTTCCTAATTAATAGGAAGCTAATTCCATAGGAATTGCGTGAGCAAGGCAGGCTGATAATTGGCTGAGTACTAGACTGATTTTGCCTAGATCAACAGGAGACAATTGTAAGAGTGCTCGAGAATCTCATGAGAGATTAAGCATTATATTTTTTCGTGATTCCTTGACTTAATACACAATAGAGATAGATGGTTTTGAGAAGTTTCTTTCCCCATATACATCTTGTGTTGTGTGATTGATAATTTTTTTCTCTTACTTATATGTGATTGTGCGATCATGTTTTGTTTCCGCAAATTGTAGGAGGGATTGAGTATCTTGTTTTAGTACATTACAAGATCACATTGAATCCTGCAGGTTAGATTTTCTACATGAAATAGAGGAGAGGTTGTTACCATATTTCCTTGTGGTGGTTAGTAGGTCGAAAGGTCTGTGATAAAGACCAACATAAATGTAGGAGGGCTTGAATTGCAATTTTGAGCCAGAACATAAGTAAACGCAGGCGTAATATTGACTGAGGTAATCCTAGTTTGAGAGTCGACATTGAGATCTAAAGTTCATGTCAAGATTCAGTCGAAGAAATTACCAAAATCTATGGATCCATATGATCTAGGTCGAGTCTCTTATGGAGGCAAGAGTCATGTTTTTTCTATGGGTTGGTAGGGTTTGTTCTGCAACAAATAGAAGGACATAAGTATAATTCCCTAGTTAGGACAATTTCCTATCATGTTTAGTTCATAAGGCATGCCCTTAAGACTGTGAAAAATTTGTGTGTAAGAATATAGGTTGTGATCCTTAGAGTGAGATTTATTTCAACAATATAGACCGCAGATCTGGAAGATGGTTTTCATATTCAGTATGTGTGGAGACAACATATCCAAAGGAGGGTGGAACCCAAACAGAAGATTGAGCATGCAAAAGAAGTGTGCCACATGAAGAATGAAATGAAATACAGAGGAGTTTATATTGGTAGATTGTCTATAGTTCTTTAGATAGAGATCTGAAGAAACCTATAAAAAATTATTCAATGGACTGTTAGTGGCTGATTTGTGACCCTAGCTCAGTCATCTGCATATTGTTAGAAGGATGATAAGAGGAGTAATTAATATTTGTTCATATATTGGACAACAAATATCAAATTTTTGATACACAAGAACAATTATTTTGAGAGGACTCAAACCATTGTTAGGTGGCAAATTTGAAGAGCCCTATATGATGAAAATATTGTGGGCTCTAGATTAGTAAAAAAATTGATTGTGGTTGGGCAGATTGATGGTAGTCCAAGTACAATTGGAGCGTTTTTAGGTGACTACCAAAGAATATCTCTGACTCTTATTATTGTGAAGGATAACAAGATTGGTAGAAGGGAAGGTGTATAGGGCCTAAGGATGTGCAGACTTTGAAGGACTAAAGTAGTAGTCAAGTGGGCCAACCAACAAGCCCTATTTCACTATATTGTAGAGGATTAATTCAATGAGAAGAAGGGAAACATCCATAGCCACAAACTTCTCATCTTGGAGCCGTAGTATGGAAAAAGTGGGCATACCAAAGAGTTTTTCACAAATGGAGTTGTGAACAACTTGTTACCACTCAAACTAATAGTGGACCTAAAAGGGGTTCCTAAGAGGGCAATTGTTAGGACAAAACCAATGGTGGAGGCTTAGCCTATTGTCACCACGGCTAAGGCTCCTTACTCTTCATGGACTTTCACCGATGGGAGAAGGCTCAGTAGTTTAGGAGCATGTAGCGTATAGGTCAATGAACAGGTGGGAAGTGGCCCCAAAAACCCTTTCCTTAAGATAAAATAAAGTGCGGGACTTGCTTTCCTTTTAAGCAAGGGAATTGATCTTCTAGGGAGAGAGGAGGGGTATTGAAGGGTTGAGGGAGAAGAATAACACTTATGAAGAAGTTCTCAGTCCCTAAAATACTTTGGAAACTTGGATTCCCAAATGGTCCTTAATGAAAGGCCTTTGACACTAAATAGGACCACATGGGGCCAAATGCACCCAACCCAGGTTCGGGGATGGAATTTAGCAACCAATAATGTTCCTATTTTGGACAAGGTGAGGGGAAAGGATCAGGCAAGAGTTTTTACTTCGATAGGTCAAATTGATCCTACTAGGTTCTAGCCCTGGGAACACCTAGGCATAGCTTAATCCCAGAGCTAGGGCTTGAGGTAACTGTATATTACACCTCAGAATTGGCCCAAATTATGAGGAGAGTGAGGGGACCCACCAACGCAGTTGCCTCTAGGAGATAGAAGTTTTCATTTGGCCAGATTCCTGGGAAATTGATGCCCTAGGTGACCTAATTGGGCTAGACCTAGAGAAAATGGTTTCATTTAATACGACTAGACTATGCCTTATTCACCTAAGAATGGGTTATAGCTCATCTTAGGCTACTCATGGCCAATATTAACTCATCCCACTTAATAAGTTACTAAGTCAAGGCTCACATCCAACCATGTCCATAAAATAACTAAGAAACATAGTTTACATCTTGACATGCCATAACACCTGGAATGTATAACAATCCCTTGGCATTATGTGGCACATGTTAGCATTCCATGTATTCCTTTGCATGATTTGGAACTCCCTAACGCACCCTGCCATTTCCTGACATGCCCTAGCACTCTAGCATGCCTTGGAATTGCCTAACATATAGCCTTGTAAACCCCTCCTTAAAACACTTGGAACTTGTTGACACTCCATCATAGACTCTTATCTGTTCATTTCCATGCATTTTGAACTAGTTATCCCTTGTGTTTCTGTGGCACTCCCTAACACTCCCTAACACACATTGGCAGAGCCAGGCACTTGGCACATCTCGGCATGTCGCCTTGGCACAATAACGTTCCTTGGCACTACCTAACATTCCTTGTCACTTCCTCCTTAGCACACATAGAGCTCGCGAAAAATCCCTGACACACACTCTTATTCATTCATTTCCATGCATTTGAAACTAGTGCTCCCTTGTTTTTCCCTGGCACTCCATAACACTCCCTGACATGCATTGGCACACCCTAGCACCTGATACATCTTGACATGTTTCCCTGGCCTATAACATGCCTTAGAATTGCCTAGCATACCTTGTCACTCCCTCCTTAGAACACTTGGAACTCACTGACACTTCCTGTCACAATATCTTAATCATTCATTTGCATGCATTATTTTCACCTAGTGATCCCTTGTGTGTCCCTAGGACTCTCTAACACTTCCTAACATGTGTTGGCACACCCTGGAACCTTGCACATCTTGGTTGCATGCCACTCTATCACATTAGTATTACTTTACATTACATAGCATACCATTTCACTCCCTCCTTGGCACACTTGGAACTCGTTGACACTCCCTATCACACACTCTTATTCATTCATTTCCATGCATTTTGACATACTGCTCCCTTGTGTTTCCTTGGCACTCGCTAACACTCAACACACATTGGCACTTGGCACATCTTGGTATGCTTCCCTAGCACTCTAGCACCCCTTAGAACTATCTAACATATCTTGTCACTCCCTCCTTATCAAACCTGGAACTCCATAACATTCCCTATAACTCCCTAACACATATTGGTTCTTGGCACTTAGTGGCACTTGACAATTATTGGCATGCGTTTGGATGCCCTGGAATTCATTGGCATGGTTTAAGATAAAGTTTATTTGAGATCAATTATTCACAATTAATAGAGAAGTAATAGAGGATGATTTGGCACTTAAGACACGATATAACTTGGCCCTTGGCATGTATTGGCACTAGTGTTAGTATGCCTAGCATGCCCCTCTTGAAAATCTAAGGCCCTGAAATATTAACCCTAATATGTGTTCATTTATTTTCATTTTAGCTTGGTGTTCCATTTTTTCGCCTAGCACTCCTTGACACGCGTTCAAATATGCAGCGGAAATAACACTTCATTTCATTAATATCAAAGAACTGGAATTTGTGTACAGACAGAATGGAAATAAACTAGCTAGGGCATTGGTAGCTTATCTTTGAGAAGAGATGTAGTGCCTACAGTCCTCTAAAATCTGTGTTACAGTGAGGCTTGAAGGACTATATATTATTGAGAAACAATGGAAAACCCTAAACATCCAAAAACCTAACCCTAGGAGATGAAACACCAGAATATGGGCCTTGTCGGGGTAAATTGGTACATCAATTTCCCGGGGTCGTAACTTTGGCATACTATCTCTGTTTGATGCACATGATACATCGTTAGAAATATCTATCTAAGGACTAAAACTATTGATAGAAAATATCAAGTCTAGAATGGACACATATTTTTTCCATAGGTTTGATGCCCAAAAAACGTCGTTTAGGGCCTCAAAACAGCTCTGGAAGTTCAGGACCCGAAAAAATACCAAAAATAGTAAATTGTGCTACAATTAAGGAAACTGAAAAATTAAAAGAAACAATGGTGGGGGTCCAAGTGGAATAGGTGGGTGGCCACCAATATCCACCTGGATCACAAAGATATCAAAGAAAGTTATGAAATATGTTAGCATCGGTTTCTTAGCATTGTCTTTTCAGCTAGGAGATTGTTGGAAGGTTGGGTCATTTCATCATCAATTTGAATAAGAAAATGATTGAATTGAAAAATGCCAAAAATAGGGAACTAATGATCCCATAGACTATTTTTAATCTCGTGGATGTTAAAATTCCATTCCATTCCATAATTAAAACCAACTTGTTTAATGGTCTATATCTTCCACCATTTCCATACCATTGTTTGTTTGAAAAATATTATTTTTTTCACGGGTCCTTAACATTACACCAAAGGTGTTCCTCTACGGGCTTTGTCTGGGCAGATTTGGCCAATCAATTACTTCATTTTTCGTCCTCCTCCCTCGAATCAAAATTTTTACTACATGCAAGATCTCACAACCACGATATTTCCGGAAATGACTTCAACGATCTAGTTTTCTCTGTCTAAGGGAATATCTCTGGGAGCTTTTCGATCATCTGATACATAAGCTATGATTCTCCAATTCCAATAGGATTGTGATTGTGCATGACTGGTTGCTGGGGTGGGTTCAAACTGGCGACAAAACATGAAGTCCCTACCTACAGTTTCAATTGTGTCAACGCCTATTTCTCAGTGATATGGGCGAAGGGGACTCAAATTTTGGAATGTATTGTATCATACAAATAATGATTCTTGAATAGATTTATTACTTCCATATATGGATGTGAAGCAGAAATTCTAACACTAAGATGGCTAGATGACCAAGCTCCAACTTCAATTGTTTATGTTTCTTTTGGTACACGTGTTGCCTATCATGCCAACAAATCCAGGAATTGGCTCGAGGGCTTGAGGCAAGCCAACAACCCTTCACTTGGTAGTCAAGGTTGTAGATACCCCTCGTTTCACAATGTTGGATCAAGTGCATGTTGACTGGATAAGCAAGATGCTTCCAGAAGGGTACGAGCACCAAATTGTAAGATGTGACTTCATGGCGAGTAACTGGGCATCTCAGATTGATGTTTTATTGCATAATTCTACTAGTAGTTTCTTAATGCATTGCATGTGTAATTTGACTTTTGAGAGCATCAACACAGGTGTTCACATGGTGGCTTGGCCACAACATTTGGGCCAATTTGGCAACTCGATACTAGTGGCGAAGGAGTTGAAGGTGGGCATGGAAGCGAAGAAGTGGACAAAGGAAAACTAGAATGAATTTGTCACAATGAATGAGATTAAGAAAGCCTAATGGCAAAAAATTGATATGGAAAAGAAGAAACTCAGTAGTACACTCCATTTTTTGCGCAGGGACAGATGGGAAAGCGCTGCGAGTTTGGTGGATTGATATTGAAAGAGAGGACTCAGCTCTGCGATTCTCTTCATCCTCCTCGAGAAATGCATGGTCATTATCTAAAGCCTAATTTGGTACCTTTTCTTTATCCTGGGGAAATGTATGGTCATCATTTTGAAGTAAGAGGAAAGATTCATATCACTTGTAAGAAGAACAAACAGATAGACTGTTGTGATGATTTCCACAAAAGTTATAAAGGTTATACCCATGAATTTAGAGATTTTTCCATAGACTGAACAAATTCAAGGACATGGGGACACTCATGTTCCATTCCCAACCATATTGAAAAATTGTTCCAAGTGTTTAAAATTGAGTAACTTCATATGTGTAGAAATGTGGATATCTATATACGTCTTATTAGTGGAGTAAAGATTTTTTGTGGGACCTCATTTCGATATGTAAAACTACTTGAAATTTTCGGTTAAAATATTGGGAAAGAACTTTCATATGACTTTGTTTCATCGTGACTCGGTGAAGTGCTTAATTTTTTTGGTATTTAATCAACTTTACAGAGTGATTCACCAAAAGACCAGTTGTCTTTAACCTTTACTAAATTAGCAATTACCCCTAACATATTCTAAAATGAATCTCACGAAGATGAAATTACCTAGGTTGATTGAAGTTGAGGAAACACCGTCAAAACATAAAAACAACCTTAAAATTAAGTAATTCTAGATAATATACTAATGAAATCAATTTTGAAATCAAATTAACATGTTGCATGTTGTGGAACTATGTAAATAAAATTAAATAATAAAGAAAATAAGTAACAATACCATATCATCTTATTTTTAGATACACTAAAAGACTTTCAACATTTAAAAAAAAAATCTAAATAGAGATTAATATCCATATTTAAAAAAAGTTTTCAAATTTAATGATTTAGTTTTAGTTTTTAAAAATGATCTTCTAGATATTTTTAATGATTAATGATGGGAGATCATTGCTAGAAGGATGTTTCCATCTAGTGTTAGTGTTAAATGACGAGTCCCTTGCCTTCCTATTGGCGCAAAGGTCACATGGTTTGAAACTCAAATTTATTTCGAGATCCCGCTTTCTGAATGGATTCGCTATTGAAACTGGCGGCCAGGGCTCTCTGCATCGTCTAATATATCTCAGGTATGGTGAAATTGGAATCCTCATCGCAATTAAGTTTAGTCCAAATTTTTCTTCAAAAAATGCTATGAAATGGAGGTTTTAGTGAGAAAATCTGTGCAAATGGGGGTTTTACAGGAAAATTACATGCAACATTTGAGGGTATAGTGTCAAATCGATAGCCTTATTTCAGCGCAGAGCTTTTGAGGGTAGCCAGTGGGAGAAATTTTGTAGACATGACTCCATAGCCTTCGGGCAGTGGAAAGGCTATAGGTGTCACAGATTTTCTCGGCACACAACCCTTGACTATTGATTTTGTGTATGCCAAATATTAGTCACATTCTCTTGGTCCTTTTCTGAGGACAAATGAGAGTCCAGTTTCTGTACTAAAAACATTAAGGGCAAAAGGTACCTCTGGAACATGTAACTGCTTGGTTGGAATGAACTCTTAGGCTACAAGCAATGGAAAAGTGGCTAATGTAAGAGAGTTAAGTTTTACACTCGAGAAACCCTCTTTCAGTGTAGGCAAGGAAGACTTCACATCAAAGAGTTGACATTTAAATAAGGCCACAGGAGCAAGCATAGCAGGATTTGTAACATGCATTTCTATTAACATTGAAACAGGAAGATAATCCTTTTTTTTTGAAAATGGCATTGCACATGAGATTTATTTATTTGACAAGCCTGCTTTCAACCCTCAAGGTGTAACAGAAGGTGCTGTTGGCAAAGGTTTTATTCCTTCTATCTTGGAGAGGTCAAAGAAGCCAGCCAGCTAAAAACTGAATGGCCGACAGAGAGAACATGTGTTTCACAAAGTTTGTACTGGCAGTGATCCATGAGATCAAGGCTTCATTATCAGAAATAATAAAGGAAGGTTGTCAAAGCAGGAGTTACAAAAAAGTGGCTTATCTACAGATGATGGAATACATTTGATAGATATCTTGGAAGGGCTTGTAAGTATGGATGAGAATGGTTTTTTCTCAAATCCACATGAAGATTCCTTTGGGCCAGATTATTTGAAGACACCTAGAAAACCAATATGATTTTATTATATGCGTCATAAGATCCATTATAAGGACTACAAGACATGGAGATCAATTTTGGATGAATTTGAGGACATCTGCCGCTGTGGGATTAATTATAAAGATAGAGGCTCTAACATTTGGAATGTTGCACATACTTTATTATATATGGGTATAAAATATCTTGAACAGTTTGCAGATAGAGTAGAAATGTGTTTTGGTCTCCCAAATGAAACTAATGAGGGTAAAAGCACCTGTTATCTTGAAAATTTTAGCAATGGCCATTGTAAACTAGGAAATATGCTTTATCAAGATGTAGAGTGTTGTTTCTTACCAAAGTTGTGTTACCTATGAAATACAATAATCTGCCTGATCAGAATCTTGTCACCAGTGCTCTCTCTGAAGATGAAAGCCTCCAATATGTCTGTGGTTCTACTTTTCCATGCACACAAAATATGGTCTATGTTGAAGAACTGGAGGAGAACAGATCAAACACTTAGACTATATTGGATAATATTTCTGAGGGTAATCTACAATTCAAACAGATGAGTGAATGGTGGAAATTTCAAAATGCACTAGAGATGAAATCAGATTCAATCCTGTTGGGCAGGTCACTGAGTGTTCAAGTTCATTTGGAGACATAGAATTTGACAGTGATAATGATGGCCCATGGAATGTGTGATGCTGTTGAAGTAGAATCAGAGTTGCGTAATGGTAATGGAGCTGCAACTTCTGTAGCAGTTGATGCAAGTCTATTAATGAAGTTGAAGAATGCATTGACACTTTGAGTGGAAATATTATAGACACCATATTGAATGGCGGAGACAATGGCTTGAATTACAGATTAGAGAAATTTTATGTGGAGCTTCCAAATACTGAAGTGGAGAGGGAGGAACAAATGGCTGCAGAGGCAGCAACTTTTGAAGCTGCTAAAGCTAACAATAAAATAACGAGACGAATATGTGAAGAAACTGGAAAGAGAGAAAGAGATATTAGAGAGCATATTGGCTGAGTGTGAAGAACAAGAAGTTAGAGAGGTTAGTTCTCTTTAATTATCTTCTATTTATCATTATTCAATTTTATTTGTTTTCATGGTTGAAGCCAAGTTAATTAAGGCTTGTCAGTAGTTTGCAGTGGCACATCAAATTGGTAACAATATTGAGATAAAATATTAGAATGGTTTATATTTACCAGAAATCCCTTCAATCTTAACCAGAGATTCCTTCATATAGGGAATAGTGTCAGGTTGCTTTCTGAGAAACCAGACTGGATCTTGGTGATGATATTAATGGGATTCTTATAGCTCCACCCAGTAGAATAACTTTCTACAGACATACTGATTTATAACTATCCATATTGGTAGCAGAGATCTTGGCAGTAATTAGCAATCCTCTGCTTTATAGCTTGTTGAATAAAATATTTGACATTATTACTCCCTCTTTATTAGGGAGACCAAAATCCTAATCTTGTATTTTTAGAGTGCAAAGTGTCTTATCTGGCATCTTGCTCATCATGAGATCCATCCACTTTGTAGATAATTATTTGATGAAATCAAACATGTCATAATTTAGGCGCTGCTCTTCCATAAACAGGAATTTCCTTGCTGGGAAGGTTTATTAGGCTCTTTGAGACTCAATATGTAATAATTAGTCTCTTATTCATTTTCTTCAAATTCTAAGGGAGCTTCAATGCAAGAGATGGTCCTTTGAGGTGAGAAATCTCGGGGTCTGCCATGATCTTCTCACGTTGTCTATATCTTGTTAGCTACTTCTGTATTTGATCAGACATGTTTTTCGTGTTGGCCTTAAAAAGAAAAAAAGAAAAAAAAAACTCCCTCTGGAGAGGACCATCTTCTGCATCTTAGATTTTGGCTCCTATTAAATATACCGAATTTGACTGCAATTGTACCAAGTTCTGAGATATCCATTCTAACAAAGATTTTATAGCTCCCTCTGAGGTCTTACCTTAGATGGATATTCAGCTCTACTCCTAATCTATGCGATATTAATATGCTAAATTGATGGTACCTCAATATTACAGGTACCCCCTATTGAATGAAGATTCTAGAAGACTTAATCTGAGATTTTCCTTGTGATGATCAGCTTCATGTCTGATTAAGCTAAGATGACTAGCCTTTATTAGAACTGTTCCACTTATCTCCTGTCATATCAAAGAGGACCTTTGTTACTAGACTTGAATCAGGTTGACTTTCCACCAGACTGTTGCAACAATGGAGAAATTTTGAACATAATGGGACTGCTGCTAGGTAGAGCCCAATGCTGTTATTGTTAAACAAGACTTCTACAGGGATTAATCCTTTACGGTTTTAATTGCTGAAAGCTTCCTTCAACTGAAACCTTTACTGTAGAATATTTGATTTTATCAAAAAGCTTGAGGAGTTGACTACTGGATCGATCTTGGTGACTGCCCTTATCTCTGTTATACCTCTGGTTTTATCAAACCCTTCCTTAATTAGGTGGAATACAATGATATATACCACAAAACATTCTGGAGTAAATATTGAATATATTTCAGTTCACACCAAAATAACTGAGAGAGATACTATTGTTACTATCAACGATGTCAATACTTTTTTCAAACATAAGATGTCTTATAGTAATTATGATTTCACTGGAAATGAGTTTTCAAAATATATCTAAAAAAAGGATATAGGATAAGGATGCCACAAAATATATATTCATGATTCCATATATCCAAAATACCATAAAAGTTTATGCAAGCATATGTAGTCCTGCATCTATTCATCATGCCAATATTACATGATGTTGTGCCAATCTTTTAGTTACACCAATTTTTGTAAAGCCATCCACACTTGAGCTGCATATGATGACTAATGAGCATACTGTGAATTGAGGATGTACCAGAAATTTCCATACAAATGTCTGAACCAAGATATAGGGAAAAAGTTTCGATGATAGTTGCAGGTTGTAGATGCGATGCATCTACACAGTAGTCTTAATACAAGAATTGGATTTACTGTAGATGATTTGAGGCTAGAACCAAGATATAGGGAGAATTTTTTTATTATAGTTGAAGGTTGTAGATACGATGCATCTACACAGTAGTCTTAAATTCTTAATAAAAGACTTAGATTTACTACAGATGATTTGAGGCAAGAATAATGGCCTATCAGGTTTCATTGTTTTGAAAGAAGAACCATAAAATTTTGTTTGTCTCAGACAATTTCAACAATTGACAACTTGATGCATTGAATAATCACCTGAATATTCTATTCGTAATGTTAATTGGGCTCAGAAGGACCCATACGTACTTGTTTGTCTTTGCTAAGTCAACCTATCTCTTCAAACTTTGCAAAGTGCATCAAATCTGTTGTAATAACTTATGTTCCCTGACCCACTCTTGAGATTTTAGAATGACGTGTTTCAGATTCCAAGATCCTTGGAATGATCTTTATTTGTCATGAAATCCTTTTTCTTTAATACCAGAATTTCAGAGATATCATTAACACACATATGTTGATTCTTCACTTGCAATAAGCATTAGCCCAACACAAACTTTGAACATTGTTCTTTATCAAACCCTCTTGATTGATGATGCAAGGGTCGAAGTATCCTTTCATATTTTTCTGTGAGATAGCCCTTAATATAGGGTCGAAGGCTTGTTAACAAGCTCAAGAATAACATTATTTATATGAGGTTAGATGATAGGAACTCTATAGCATCATATGTGACTGCAATAGAGAAGGAATTACCATTTATTTTACTAGAAATCATAAAAACTATTATCACATTGATAGTAACTGAAGAAAGAATATAAATAAAATTTGTAGAAAACAAGCCAAGATAATAAAGCTCAGGAATTGGCTCAAGCCAGGGAAAAACCCCAAGATGGGGAAAACCATTGATCAAATCTTATTATTATTCATATCAAATGTTCAACAAAGACAGTACATTAATACAATGTCAAGAATGTCTTGCCAATGTGGAGGTCTGAAATCGTAGTCCTCAATCATAGATGTAATTCTAGAACTAACAAGATGTAACCTCTTAAGTTGCAGAAGACGCTTGTACGAATTAGGGCTGCTTTTAGTTTAACTAGGAGCTTCTCTAATTAGATCAATTATACAGCTACAAAAATACCTCCTATATTTTGATCAGGAAGGTTGAAAAAGGTTGTTGTGCTAGGTGCTCTGGTTAGGGCATGTGACACACTGCTTCAGCCCTTACAAATTTTCTCAAACTGCTTTTACAGCTGCAACTCTTCTTCAAGTAGTCACCCCTTTATCTATTTACAAGACATGGATTATTTTAGCCCTCAAACATGCCTTCATAACAATATTCCTTCATCAAAAGAGGTTTTCATTCTACCTGAGCAGATAACAACCCTCAGGGTTCTCTGTTTAGCAAGTCAATGCTTGTGGCTTGCCTGAGAAAGGTATCCAGGGAATGCGGCTCACCTAGAAGAGGGATTACATACCATAGTCTTACACCTGTTTATTCATGATGCCTGTGGTCAGCTTCAGAAGGAACTCGGACCTATAATAGAAATAGAAATAGGGCTAGAACTGTTCAAAAGAAAATCCAGAATTCCTCCTAAGATGCTCAGCCTTTTTCCCAAGGGACTTGGCCCACCAAAATAGCCATGTCATGATAATAAAAATCCCTTTCCTCCTTCGCTAGAGACATTATCCTTCTGCGGCCATTTCAGAGAGAAGAAGATGTGTGAAATGAGGATGAGGGCACCACTATATATACAAGCTGTTGGGGTTGAAGGGACGTGTCTGTTGGGATTAATGAGCCGACATGTAGGTCGACCTTGATAATTTTATATTAGAGAAAAATAAATTCGAAATCATACATTTCCTTAAAATTAGATGATTTTTAGGTCGATTTTGTTCCTCTCGAAAAGAGGAATTTAATGCCATAATTATTTTCCCCAAAGGAACTGTCCAAAGTGGAATTTGGCCCTAGTTGCCAATTTTAACACATCTTAAGGCAAAGTGCCTACTCTGCTTATGACAACCTAAACTATGTGAGTGACTTGGAGAGGAATCCATTTCTCAAGATGAAAAGAGAGGGTGTTACAACATGGGAATTGTCATGAAACTCTTACTCAAGTGATAGTCTAGACATAGACATGCACATGTGATTAACAAAGATGGAGGCATGATGTGTAGTAAACAATGAGGAATGCCTTTGCTTGTGATGGTAATTGAAGATGGGGACCTCCATATACACCTTGATGCCCACATGCATGGTTGTGGAACACAAGTGTTTACCCAACTAAACAAGACTTCTTCTTGATGCATTCATAACGATACTTTTTATCAACTAATGAAAAACTCCGTAAGATGATAAAGTACTCACTACATAATAATTTGATTTCTAGCATATGTAAATACTACAAATGTTGGTCCATTTCTAGCACTCTTAGGAATAGAGCAATGTTTTAGAAATTTGTAAGCCTCAAAAAGGCTTCTTGAAACTACTATATCCATACAATTTCCTTATTCTTCTTTTTGACCTTGGTAATGGCATTAGCTATCTTAGAGAATTCTTCTATGAATATCCTATTTCTCGCCCTTCCCCTTCTTCTCAGGACACTAAGAAGAATATTTTTCAAGCTCTTGACACATGAAACACTTGATAGGGCCCAAGCATTTCTTACCATTGATAATAGGAACCTGAATTCTCTTTCTCTTCTACTGACCTATACTAGGTCCCCTATTTTTTCTGGAATTCAATATATTTATAATGAGGGTTAGAATTTTCCTCTTTCCTCTCTATACCTGTAAATCACTCTAGTTTGTATCTTCTTGGATAAAATCATTCCATAATTTCTCAAGAGTCAAATGTGGAAAGCTTTCTCAAGCATAGGCACCTTAGACAAAAGGGTGCCAAGAAGATGAAAGCCCATTCAAGGCTATGTACCGAATCTTCATGCTTGAGCTCTTTTCAAGTTGTTGCACATTGATCATAGAGTTTATTAATTTTTATCAAACAAGTGGCTGAAGTATCTATTTTTTTCATCTGTGTGGCTCTAACCTTGATCCTTAGAAGCATATTTCAATTGATGTTCTCACCCCGATATATAGTGAAGATAGCATCAAACATCCCGTTACTGACGGTTTTAATGATAATGTGTGGGATCCTTCATGGAGTCCAGGATGATTTGCTTTGTTTTGGATATCTTATTTTTATTTTTTTGTCAACTTTGTAGATTGGTAGGTCATTCAACTTTGGTCTTTACAAATGCCAAAGATCATTCTCCTCCAACAACATCTATATTTTCACTTTCATGGTATGAAATTGGAGGGACCTTATAATCTTTCTTTGTATCTGAGATTGAATGTAGTCAAATCATTACTCTCGGATTACATTGTTAGAAAAAATAGATCAAGTACCTAAAGAAAAACTATCATAGGTCCATAGTGGCTTTCTCAAGCATGAATCCAAGGCATCCCACTGTAGAAAACTTCCGACAAATTCCTATCCCAAATAGAAGTATGGGGTTATTGGAAGGTTTGAACAAACATGCAATTTAGCTATGAGAATTCCATTGTGTTAGGACGTATCTCAGAAAATGTTGCCCTGAAACTATCAGTCGCTTCTCTTGTCTTTGTGTGGTTAGTCACTTCTCTTTTTATTGTGTGGGTCACTCATTTTAGCCCCAAGTACATCACAGTACTCCAGGTTCAAGGTGTAGGATAAAGAATGCAGACGAGTGGAATTTGTTCCATATTTTGATGATTTCATCCCTTAGGGTGCCAGACAAAAGGGGGCCCCACTCCTTAAGAAATGTTGAATTCTTTCCAACAAAATGTTGACACCCTCCAAAATGTCAAATCATTATCCCAAAGGCATAAAAAATCAACTAGTGGCTCCATTATGGAGAGAAAATATCGAGTTCATCACATCAAGCCTCATCAAGAATGGTAATTCTAATCCAAATTGTCTTTTGAGGTTTTCCACTAAAGACTGAAACATGGAAGATAATGTTGTCCTCCTTTCTGCTAATTGTTTAAACATGATATAGTCAGATTCAAATCTGGCTTCTCCAATCTTTAGAGTTGAAGATCAGCAAATTGTCGGTACACTGCTTCAGTATGTTGGTGGGTAGCAATAAAAATTTGAATTTTTATTCCATTTTCACATACAATTTTCATCCCTTGAACTTCAACAACAATATATTTCATAGGAAAATTTAACCTACGAAGAAAACAGGGTCAAAAAAATATGGTCTGTTACTTTGCGTGAGATTTTCCTTTGATCACCTGCATGAAATTTGAAGGACCAATGATCTTGATTGCTTCTGATTTTTTTAGCAACCCAATCAATTAATTTCTCCTCCCCCAAAGCTACATGTGGAATAGACGCTACATTATAGAATCTATATGCAAATGGGAAGAATTTAAGTCAGAAAATACTTGAATAATTCTTGCCCTAAGGAGTGTCATGGGTAAAAAGTTGAAAACAAGCAACATAGTTACAGGAAAAGCAGATTCATGAACCAAAAGAACTACTTGGAGATTGAAAATCTGCACTTAAATGAAAGAGGGAAGCTCTTGCCTTACACCATATGTAGCATGGATCTGAGTTCAAATGCCATAGACCCACATCAAGGCTGATTTGTAAATAACATAACATATATGTGGGTTTGGTGATAGTGGCAGATTTTTCATTATTAAGAGCCATGGAATGAATTATGAAGGATTCAGTTTTAATACCATGCAGTCTTCTAAACAATTCCAGTAAGAACTAAATAGTAGATTATAAATTGCAAATAACCACAGTCAACAACCAAAAGAGAAACATGCATATACCACATGAAAACCACAACTACCAATAGAAGAAGTTATATATAGTTCTTTTGTTGTCCCATTCAATTTGTGAAGACATATTTTGGATGGAAATCTCATTGATTTATGTGACCTGTTATAATCCTTTCATCTTGCCTCAGAAGAACACCACAATAGATTTCTAACGAAGTAGTCTTACACCAGTATTAGATAGAGACAATTTGCATTGACAACTTTGGATGAAAATTCAATTAAATTCTATTATATCATTTTCATAAAATCTTCTAATAGAACACCAAAAGAGTTTGTAAGGATCTATTATTACACCAACATAAAAAAATGTGAAATATGGAACATCAACATATAGAAGTTGCATGTAGTTCCTTAGTTGTTCCCTCTGATTCCTGAGTATTGAAGAAATCTTGTAATGGTATCATCTTCAATGAATCCTTCTTCATGCTCTTAATAACCTGAATAGAAGCTAAAGCTCCAACAACTGTGGTTATGATAGGAATTTTATAAGCTAATGCCATTCGTCTCAACTTTCGCCCATCTATTTGATCTAATGCATCTCCTGAATTTGAAGTCACCATTAATTGATTCTGACCATTTGCAATCATGTCATCTACATGTGGCCGCTTTTCATGGAGTTTAAAAACTCTTTCCATTGGAATTCCTTCCATTTTCAACAAACTAGATGTTCCAGTTGTTGCAACAATTGTAAAACCAAGTTCAATGAATCCAGTTGCAATTGCTGGGAGGCTTGGTTTGGTGAAATCACTTAAACTTCAAAACACCATGCCTACAAGAGACAATTTTTGATTTGCTGCAATTTGTGCCTTGGCAGATGCCATAGGAAATTTAAAGTATATGCCCATCACTTCTCTAGTGCTTCACATTTCAGGACCAAGAACCACATCACTGCATTGAAAATTTTCAAATGAAAGGACTGCTTCCTTGACAGATACGTTACTTGGAATAAATTCCTGTATAAAACCAAAGTATCGAAGAGATTTTCCTAACATAAGAAGTGCGTCATACTTTGCTAAGGGGTGGTCAATTTCCTTTGAGACAAAAGGTATTGTTCATGATGCTCTAGGATTTGCTTCAGGAAGGTAAAATTCACTAGCAGGTATGATTGCATATTGGCAATTCATCAGTCCACAGATGCCAATCCGCTTTGCCAATTTAGATGTCCATGATCTAATGATTGACAAACATGCAGGTGGCACTGTTTCTGTAGGAATAGAACAAGTTGAATCACCAGAATGCACACCTTCTTGCTCAATGTGATCCATGATACAACCAATGACCACACTACCTTTAGAATCTATCAAAGAATCTACATCAATCTCACAAGCATCTTCCAGGTACTTATCAATGAGTACTGGCCTTTATGGGTCCACTTATACTGCAGTTTCTAAGTAATGCCTACCCTTCCCCTTCTTCTAAGGACACTAAGAAGCATATTTGTCAAAATATTGACACATGAAACACCTGATAGGGCCCAATAATTTATTACCATTGATTATAGGAACTTCTCTTTCTCTCCTACTGACCTATACTAGGTCCCCTATTTTTTGTGGCATTCAATATATTTATCGTAAGGGTTATAATTTTTCTCTTTCCTCTCTATACCTGCAATTCGCTCTAGTTTGTATCTTCTTGGATAAAATAATCCCATAATTTCCCAAGAATCAAAGGTGGAAATATTTCATGGGCATAGGCACCTTAGACAAAAGGTTGCCAAGAGGATGAAATCCCATTCAAGGCTGTGTACCAAATCTTCATGCTTGAGATCTTTTCAAGTTGTTGAACATTGATCATAGATTTTATTAATTTTTATCAAATAAGTGGCTGCAGTATCTATTTTGTTCATTTGTGTGACTCTAAGCTTCATCCTTAGAAGCATATTTCAATTGATTTTCTCACCCCGATATATAGTGAAGATAGCATCAAACATCCCGTTAGTGATGGTTTTACTGATAATGTGTGGGATCCTTCATGGAGTCCAGGATGAATTGCTTTGTTTTGGCTATCTTCTTTTTATTTTTTTGTCAACTTTATAGATTGGTAGGTCGTTCAACTTTGGTATTTACAAATGCCAAAGATCATTCTCCTCCAACAACATCTATATTTTCACTTTCATGGTATGAAATTGGAGGGACCTTATAATCTTTCTTTGTATCTGAGATTGAATGTAGTCAAAATATTACTCTTGGATTACACTGTTAGAAAAAATAGATCAAGTATCTAAATACGAACTATCATAGGTCCATAGTGCTTTCTCAAGCATGAATCCATAGCATCCCACTGTAGAAACCTTCAGACAAATTCCTATCCCAAATAGAAGTCTGGGGTTATTGGAAGGTTTCAACAAACATGCTCTTTAGCTATGAGAATTTCATTGGATTAGGACATATCTTAGAAAATGTTGCCCTAAAACTATCAATCGATTCTCTTGTCTTTGTGTGGTCAGTCACTTCTCTTGTCATTGTGTGGGTCACTCCATTTAGCCCCAAGTACATCATATTACTCCAGGTTCAAGGTGTAGGATAAAGAATGCAGATGAGTGGCATTTGTTCCATCTTTTGTTGATTTCATCCCTTAGGGTGCCAGACAAAAGGGGGCCCCACTACTTAAGAAAATGTTGAATTCTTTCCAAAAAAATGTTGACACCCTCCAAAATGTCACATCAATATTCCAAAGTCATAAAAAATCAACAAGTGGCTCCATTATGGAGAGAAAATCTTGACTTGATCACATCAAGCCTCATCAAGAATGGTAATTCTAATCCAAATTGTCTTTTGAAGTTTGCCACTAAAGACTGAAACATGGAAGATAATGTTGTCCTCATTTCTAATAATTGTTTAAATATGATATAGTCAGATTCAAATCTGGTTTCTCCAACCTTTAGAGTTGAAGATCAGCAAATTGTCGGTACACTGCTTCAACATGTTGGTGGGTAGCAATAAAAATTTGAATTTTTATTCCATTTTCACATACAATTTTCATCCCTTGAACTTCAACAATAACATATTTCATAGGAAAATTTAACCTATGAAGAAAACAGGGTCAAAAAAATATGGTCTGTTACTTTGTGTGAGCATTTTCTTTGATCACCTACATGACATTTGAAGGACAAATGATCTTGTTTTCTTCTGATTTTTTTAGCAACCCAATCAATTGTCTTCTCCTCACCCGAAGATGTATGCAGAATAGACGCTACATTATACCATCTATATGAAAATGGGAAGAATTTAGGGTAGAAAATACTTGAATAAGTCTGGTGCTATGGACTGTCATGGGTAAAAAGCTGAAAACAAGCAACATAGTTACAGGAAAAGTAGATTCATGAACCAAAAGAACTACTTGGAGATGGAAAATATGCACTTAAATGAAAGAGGGAAGTCCTTTCCTTACACCATTTGTAGCATGGATCTGAGCGCAAATGCCATAGACCCACATCGAGGCTGATTTGTAACTAACATAACATATATGTGCATTTGGTGATAGTGGCAGATTTTTCATTATTAAGAGCCATGGAATGAATTATTAAGGATTTAGTTTTGAGACCATGCAGTCTTCTAAGAAATTCCAGTAAGAACTAAATATTGGATTATAAATTTCAAATAACCACAGTCCACAACCAAAAGAGAAACATGCATATACCACATGAAAACCACAACTACCAATAGAAGTTAGAGATAGTTCTTCCGCTGTCCCATCCAATTTGTGAAGACATCTTTTGGATGGAAATCTCATTGATTTATATAACCTGTTATAATCCTTTCATCTTGCCTCAGAAGAACACCACAATAGAGTTCTAATGAAGTAGTCTTACACCAACATTAGATAGAGACAATTTGCATTGACAACTTTGGAAGAAAATTCTATTGAATTTTGTTATATACTTTTCATAAAATATTCTAATAGAATACCAACAGAGTTCGTAAGAATCTATTATTACACCAAAATAAAGAAATGTGAACTATGGAACATCAACATATAGAAGTTGCATGTAGTTCCTGAGTTGTTCCCTTTGATTCCTGAGTTGTTTCCTCTGATTCCTGAGTATTGAAGAAATATTGTAATGGTATCATCTTCAATGAATCCTTCTTCATGATCTTAATAACCTGAACAGAAGCTAAAGCTCCAACAACTGTGGTTATGATAGGAATTTTATAAGCTAACGCCATTCGTCTCAAATTCCTCCCATCTATTTGATCTAATGCATCTCCTGAATTTGCAATCACCATTAACTGAATCTGACCATTTGCAATCATTTTATCTACGTGTGGCCACTCTTCATGGAGTTTCAAAACACTTTCCCCTGGAATTCCTTCCATTTTCAACAAACTAGCTATGCTAGTTGTTACAAAAATTGTAAAACCAAGTTCAATGAATCCATTTGCAATTGTTAGGAGGCTTGGTTTGGTGAAAACACTTAAACTTAAAAACACCATGCCTACAAGAGGCAATTTTTGATTTGCTGCAATTTTTGTCTTGGAGAATGCCATAGGAAATTTAAAGTCTATGCCCATCACTTCTCTAGTGCTTCACATTTCAGGACCAAGAACCACATCACAGCATTGAAAATTTTCAAATGGAAGGACTGCTTCCTTGACAGATATGTGACTTGGAATAACCTCCTGTATAAAACCAAATTCTTGAAGAGATTTTCCTGACATAAGAAGTGCAACATAGTTTGCTAAGGGGTGGCCAATTGCCTTTGAGACAAAAGATATTTTTCGTGATGCTCTAGGATTTGCTTCAAGAAGGTAAACTTCACCAGTGGGTGTGATTGCACATTGGCAATTCATCAGTCCACAGATGCCAAGCCGCTTTGCCAATTTAGAAGTCCAAAGCTCTTTTTTAAATCTATTTTTTTGAGAAAATTTGTATTTTTACTTTATGTACCATAATTGCTATTGTGTGACATATGCTATGATATAATTGTCTGGATAAATAGACAGAAGTGTTGTACAATGTATTCTTTTTTAAATCTGAAGAAACAAGATTTCCAAATACAAAGATTATTAATTAAGAACATCTTTTAGACTTCTTAGCTAAGTTATGATTATATATTAGTAGGGAGTTTTGTGTATGCTGATGTTGTGTTGTCTCTTTGGTTTATGTCAGGTAAGAATGGTTAATAAGGAATGCGTTTTTGAGTAGCATGCACACATCTTATCTACTATTGATAGGGATCTCCATGGTTTCCAGGCATGGAAACAGAAACACATATGTTTTTCTTGTTTAGTAAAATATTGTTGAGACTTTAATTTATTGAAAGCTGTAAAATTTACATTCTATAAAGGTTTCAAGATATAATTTTTAAGAGTCTAATTTAAAGGGTGCTAGCTCAATGGAAGAGCACCTGCTTTACAAGAAGGAGGTTGGTGGCTCGATTCCATCGTGCCCTGATATTCATATGGAATGGAGGCAATTATTTTTTGGTGACGGAGGCTTTTTTGACCATCACCAAGGAACTTATGGTGACATTTTTTGACTCTCACCAAAATATGAAATGGTAACGGTTAACGAATGCCACCATATATACGCATCAATAGCGACGACCATGAAAGGTCCCTCACCATAAATCGTTGTTTTTGATATGAAATGGTGAGGGTCACTGTTTGTCATTATAGTCATTATTCGTGATGGACCTTGATGTCACCAATGAGCTTATTATGAAACTTTTTCACCCTCACCAAATATGAAATGGTGACGATCAATGAACGTCGCCATATATATGCACCAATAATGACGGTCATGAAAGGTCCATCACAAAAAATCGTTGTTGTTCATATGAAATGGTGACAATCATTATCCGTCATTATAATCAATATTCATGACGGACCTTGAATGTCACCACAACACATACTTTCGGCGACGCCACCTTTGGTGACGTTCAATTTTTTGGTGACAGAGGCTATTGTCCGTCACCATTGCTCATATGAAATGGTGACAGTCACTATCCGTCATTATAAATCATTATTGGTGACGGAATTTGAATGTCACAAAAACACCTATACTTTTGGTGACGTTTAGTTTTTGGTGATGAAGGCTCTTTTGACCGTCACTAATGAGCTTATGGTGACATTTTTCGCCCCTCACCAATGTCTCTTTTTCTTGTAGTGAAGATAGAGCCTGATTTTCACAGTGGGGGAAAGTACACATAAGATAACTCGGTCATGCAATTAACTTTGACCCATTATGTAGTATTATTTTGAGGCATTCCACCAAGAAGGCCCCCGGACCAGGAGTTGGTTAAAGTGTTCTCACAACAAGCTACACCATTCCTAGATGTGGCTGAGATGGGAACCTTGGGTGAGCTTAGCACAACACAGAGAGTATTTGGTAGGATCAAGGAGGAGAGGGATATTCTTCTGGTATCTGTATTAGCAACTCTCTCTAAGCATTTTGTGCTGAGAGGAGATGTTTCAATGGTGGCTGATGACACAACCACGGTGCAAGGGGGCTACTCCATGGCCTTTAAGAGTCAGGAGATACTTCCACATAGGAAGATATCTTCCATATATTGTAGATGATGGTTGGAATTCATGCATACCTTGGCAAAAATTAGAAAGTTTTGGATGGGTAATAACTTTGAAGTGAAGACTAACCTCCATAAACTTCGACCCCTACTTAGGTAGGAGCATCTACACGGGAAGTAGCAAAGGCAGGATAGCAATGTTTTGGCATATGACTTTGGCATTGAGAATGTCAAAGAGGGGAGCTATGATGTGTCAGGTGCCTTATCAAAAATTCCAGTAGTGTTGTTATTGAGGAGTATAGGCCCATATTGGGAGTCCCAACTATTGGTGGATTTTTCCAAGAACCTCTTAACTTGTCAGGTGTTTGCTGTGAAAGTGATATATGGGGGATTTGAAGTGGTGGATGGATTCATTTATTACCAGGATCAGGTCTTCTTGACTAGAGAATCCAAGCTCAAGGAGAAGATTCTACATGTAGCACATAAATCACTCCTTTTTGATCACACAGATTTCATTGGGACATACTGGACCATCATGGAGAAATTTTCATGGGAGGGTCTCAAATATGATTTCCTCTATCATATCAGAAGGTATGTAGTTTTCTTGATAAATGAGGAGGGAAACAACGATCTTTCAAGGTTTTAATAGCCACTTAATTTTCCGGGAGAGAGATGGGAGAGCTCATTTATGGATCTCATCACCAACTTACCAATAGTACATGGTAAGAGTTATGTCTTTATACTTATTGGCCATCTAACAAATTATTTGCATTCTATTTCCATTTATATATAGTGTATCGATCCACAAGAGGATAACCCTCTCCTTGGACTTCATGGTCTCCTTGGGACCTCAGTCAGTGATGGGAATGAATGCTTCCTAGAGGGATTGGGGAAAATATTTTTCTATGTGGGGTGTGATCAGTTGACACCAAATGGCCTCTACTATTTCCAGGCATGTGAGAGGGATAGTGACAACAAGAAAGTGGTTGGAAAGAAACTTCTCACATCATGTTTTGATGCAGCTAGGAGCAGAACTTTGGTGGTTCCACTTGAGGGACTATTATCATCCTTTGGTATTTCATATGTTAGTCAGTGTATCTCTAATTTTGATTCCATATGTTGATGATGTATTTATCATTATTGTTGGAATATTCAAGGAATGGCACATGGATTGGAGTTGTTGATTTCGAGTAAGATATCCAACATTTCTTATGCCCTATGCTTCAGTGAGAAAAATGGATAGTATGTAGTTGCTACCATAGATCTCTTACTTCCTTATGATGTGAGCCATTTGGCTAACTTGGACACTTGGGAGGAGTACCTAAGGGGCAGATTGATGGGAGAACAACTGGTTCAGTTGGGGATCTTATCATATGTGGGTGCCACCAGGGGAGGAGGAGAGGTTTTGCAGCATCCATCTTCAGAGTTACTTGAGGAGAAGCAACATTTGGGAGGAGAGGACTGTAATATTCCTAATTAGCTTTCAACTATTTGGAATATTAAATTGTGTTTTTTCCACTAAAATAGATGAATAAGAACGTAGGGAGACCCATAAATCTCCTTAGTACGAATAAAACCACTTCTAATGTGGACGTGGATCATCATATCAACTGGATAAATCACCCTTATGTGTGAATATTGGTTGAAGCTTGTGGATGGGGTCAAATTTGACCAAATCAATAGCATTGGTATAGAGGAATTCGATAGTTAATGAGGGACAACACAGTGTTATTGGGAGGAAATATCCATGATAGTAGTAACTTTAATGTGTGGTGCCAAGGGTGAGGAAGCTCACAAAGCATATAAGGAAGAGGATGATAGCTATTGAAGTAATTCTAATTATTTTCTATGTCTTGGTATTTTATTACTTCATGTAGGCTTCAACTTTTTAGCAGAGTTTGTTGTGTTGTTTAGTACAAGGGTGTTTCCAAGCGGAAATCCCACCCTCATCCTCGTAAGACTTCGAGTTCCCACTCAGGAGACGTCTATTGAGCTTCATTTATACCATTCGGCATTAGGCCAATATTCAACCATCATCTACAATGCAGTCACCTTCAAGATTTTGTTGTTTTGTAGGGAAATAGTAGTAGAGGATTGACAGATCTAGTTCTGAGCTTGTTTCCTAGTGGAGGGAGCAGTCCTTCATCTGAGAGGGTAGAAAGGAGGATCCTTGAGCATAATTTTGTCATATGGCATGAGGCCAATCTGCTTCCATCACCTAGAGAATAGTATCCTTTAGCAACTGTGTTATTTTATTGTACAACTGCAGTGGAGGGCCTAATGCCCTAGTTTGTGAGATAGATTTCTAATGAGGGGAGTAGCCCTTCATCCGAGAGATCTATTGGAGGAGTATTAGCCATTTCCATATCATATCAGCCACCTCCTATCATTTTTCTATATGTAGAGATTATTTATCCCTAGGGTTGCATTTCATCATTTTTGTATTTTGGGTATTTCCAGAAACCCTTTCTGGGTTGCCTTGGAAATGTGCTTGGGAGCTTAGATCTCTATTTCTCGCAATATTTGAGAATTGTATTAGTATATCCGTATACTTATATTTCCTAGCTTAATTTGAACTCACCGGGACTGTGCTACCTTGTTTCTCCAGCATTTTTTGTAGCAGCAACATTACATTTTTTAGTGTATTTGAGCATTGGAGGCTCCTCTTGCCTATTTTGAGTGACTTGTTCCTCAAGATATTGTACTCATTTTCTGATGTTAGAGATAATAAAATGGATCTTTGATTTTCTCATGTTTGATGTATTGATAGTTACTACAAATTCCATTTTTATGTTCAATATTGTTAGATCTAGGACTTTTGTGATCCATAATGTAGAAAAAAATACTTTCGGAAAAATCACACCATTAGGAATTAGGTCGACATTTTGAACCAGCTAATGTGGTTCATCCTCAGGACAAGGTGGAGAGACTAATTGATCTCGATAAATAAATAGTGGAGATGCATCATTTCCCGGAATTAGCCGTTGAGAACTAGTCGTTAAGACTAGCCATTAGAAAGTTAGTTAATAAATAAATAAATTAAATAATTTTTATTTATTTTTAACAAATGGGTTAATAGATTATTAAATAATTAAAATGGGTAATAGGGAGTGGAAAACATTTTAGCTTAAAATATAAATAATTATTTAATTAAATGTTAATAAAATCAATAAATTAATTAAAATAAAAATAAACTAAGAGACCTAAGAAGGAATCAAGGAGGGGAAATTTTTTTTAATAACTAAATAAATAAGTAAATTAAATAAATTAAATATATTTTTTTAAGAAGGGGTTTATAAAAAAATATAATAGGTAATAAAATAAAATATAATAGGGAAGGGGTAAATTATTTATTTATTTATTTATTTTTGCTTGATAAAACTAAATAAATAATTTATTTAATTATTGGATCAAATAAATCATTAAATTAAAAATATAAAATAATAAATAAGCAAAAAGATCTAATAAAAATAATAAATAAGAGAAAATATCTCAGAAGGCACCAGGGAGGGGTAAAAAAAACTTTAAAATTAAAATAAAACAAAACAAAATAAAATAAATAAATAAGTAAAATAAATTAAAATAAATAAAATAAAAATTAAATTAAAAATAAAAATAAATAAATAAAACAAACATTACATGGTGAGAACTGGGGCCCAACTCTTACTTAATTTCCAACCATCATCGTGGTTGAGATTCTTAGTATGTCATTCAATTTTGATCGCCTCCCTTAATTTCCTATGGTGAAAGTGATATACCTTAGCAATGACCTTTGAGTCTTCAATAAAAACATGGTGGCAAGATTTTTCCACATGTTCAGCAAGAGCTAAGGTACGGGACCGATTATGTCTAATATCCGCAGCATGCTCCCTAACTCTCTGCCTAAAGGATCAACCTGTTTCTCCTATATAGGGAGTTCCACAAGAACAGGGAAACATGTAAACCCCTTTCATGTACTTAAGGTTGATAGGGTCTTTAAAAAACCGAAGAGAATTTCCAATAGTGCAAAGAGGTTTGAAAGAAGCCAACATATTATTTCTATGAAGGACATGGGCAATTTTGTCCGTTGTCCCCTGGATAAAAGGGAGATGGACCTTGGAAATAGGATCCACCTGAGTAGATTTTCCACTGAATCCTTTATATGCCTTCTGAAAGGCTTTAAGACCTTGAGATATACTATAACCATTATGTTCAAAAATGTCAAGAAGATGGGACTTCTCTGATTCCAAGGAGTTTTCATCAGAGATTCTAAGGGCACGAGTCACAAGAGTACACAGGACACCAAATTTCTGAGCAGGAAAATGATGGGACCCAACATGAAGATATTGTTCCATGTGAGTCTTTTTGTGAAAAACCCGGTGAGAAATGGAACCATCCTCATTCCTTGAGAGAAGGATATCAAGGAAATGGAGGCAACCATCAACCTCTACTTCCATCGTGAACTTGATGGAGTCAGAAAGTGAGTTCAGGTGTCCAAGGAATAGATCTAATTTCTCCCGACAATGGGGCCAGATGACACAAGTATCATCCATGAACGTATTCCACTTCCTAGGGTGGAATTTAGTAGAGGCTAGGGCCTTAGATTCAAAATCCTCCATAATCAAGTTAGAAACAATGGGGGAAGCAAGGGAGCCCATCACAACACCACATGTTTTCTCATAAAACCCACCTTGAAAACTGAAGAAAGTTGAGGTGAGGCAGAGGCTAACCAATTTATAAGTGTTCTCATCAGATATCCATTTAATGACATCAATGGCTTCTTTGATGGGGATTTTGGTGAATAAGGACACAACATCAAAGCTAACTAAAAGCTCACCAGGTTCCAGCTAGATGTTCTTCCACTCATTGATAAAGGAAACCAAGTCCTTTACAAAGGAATTAGTTTGACCTACAAGGGGCTTGAGCTTCTGGGCTAAGAATTTAGCCATATGATAAGAGGGACCACCTATTGTGTTAACAATCGGTCTTAAGGGGGCCCCCGGTTTATGAATATTAGGGAGACCATATATTCATGGGGGTAAGGGGATTGCTTTCAATAAGCTTCTTAACGAGAGGATTAAGAGAAGAATTAGATTTAATGGCACGGGCAACATCCTTACACACTAATCTAAGGGGATTCCTTTTAAGCTTAATATAACTACCACTATTGGATAGATGGTCAACCATCTTGCTGACATAGTCAGACTTATTCATAATGACAATGGCCCCACCCTTGTCGGCCTTAAGGGTGATAATGTCAGGGTTGTCCCTTAGGGTCTTGAGGGCGAGAAACTCGGGCTTACTCAAGTTTCTCTTAGGAGGCTTAGCCTTCCTAAGAATAATGGAGCAATCCTGCCTAATGGTCTCCTTAACAATATCCGAGAGATCCTTGATGCCATATTCGAGGCTACAAATAGTGTCATCATTAGGGATATTTTTTGGGGCAAGGGAAAAATTAAGCCCTCTATTAAGAAGACTGAAAAACGAAGAATCAAAAGAGAAAATAGAAATATTCATAACATTTTTATTAGAAACCTTCTTCTTCTTCTTCTTCTTCTTATTATTATTATTATCTAACATATTTTTGTTAACAATGCTTCTTAGATTATTTTTTTTAGGTATATCATTATTCCTATTGTATAATAATAAATTATTATTAAAATCCTTATCGCTAATATTATTTTTTATTACTAATAGGTTATTATTAATAAAGTCAGGGTTAGTTAAATTTTTATTGAGGGGACCTATACCTACCAAGCACGAAGACTGATGGGCATTGGAGCCACCATCACATTTAAGCTTCACTGCATTGAGAACAGCCAGAGACCGAGCCAAATCTTCAGCGCTGAGAGCGTTGGGTCCGTTCGCCTTCACCGCGAAGGGGCTGCCAGGGGTAGCAACAAAGCCACAGTATGATAGTGATTGTGTCTATGAAAGGGGAATAGGTGCAGGTTCAGAAGCAGAATGACACATCGTAGGGTACAAAGAGGGAGCAACCCCCACATCAAATTGTTGTGGGAGATTGGCCATAACCCGGGTTGAACAAAACAAAGGAGAAAACCCATTCATTGCTGAACTAACAATGTTGATCGAGAATTTCACTGAGTTGCTGGGGATATTTCATGCCATCGAATTGATGAGGATCTTGTTCTTGTAGGTCGTCGAGTTGTTGAGGATCTTATAGGCTGACAAACTGGGAACTGAGAGAGGAACATTTGAATTTGGTGCTGAATAAAACACGTTGCTGCTTCTCTTATTTTGAAATATTACATATCGTATCCATTTATTTTCAAATTGTACATATATTACATGTGTTTGAATTGTATGCACTTGATAACTATGGTTTATATTAACAATTCCAATTCATACATTTACATTAACATAGTTTAAATTTCAATTCAATTGAATTTTGGATGCTCTGTGTGTGCATTGAATTCAATTCAAGAGATGGCTATATGCATTGAAGACTTATCATTTCGGTTTCCCAATGCGTTTAATGTTTGTACTTCTGGCACCTGAACATCACATGGGCACATTTATGAGGTGAGATTCCTGTAGCGTTGATATGTTATGCTTTCAATGGTTGATATTGGTTTGTATTTTCTCCCAATTCAAATTGACTATGGCTAGGGTTTGCGTGTTAGTTTCTTCATTTTTCATGTGTACGAAACTTTGCAGAGATAACTCTTCTCTGTTTTTGTTATTTCTTTGTTTCCAACAATGGAGAATGTCTTAGTTACAAAGTGGATTAATATATTCAATATTACCATGTCCACTATCAAATCTACAGCTCGTAACTCCTCAGGTAATTAGCCTTGTTTCCCCATTGCATTTAGTTTTCGTTGTTTTAATTTTCTGTATGTATTTGTTATCAGTGTAACCCATGGTAAATTTTCCAAATTGGTTTTAATTATTATGTATTTTATATTTGCATGTTTATCCATCTCTTTCCGGATCTTATAAATGAGTCTCCTCCTCGTTGCAGGTTTGGTACTCTTTACCCTTGTATCGACTGACCCCTTTCTTCTTCAGAGTTATTTTTGGCCAACTAGAGGTATTTTACTCCCTCATTATGCTATTAACCTAGAAATTTGTTGTGTATGCTATAATATAATCTCAATCTTTTGAGATTGCATCTCTCATTTGGTTGCGTCATTATTTTTTTTAATGCACATAAATTTTGTTTTGAGTCTTTTGATAGTGAAAGGATTTATCAATACCTTTAGTGATTTTATCAATTTCTCATTCCATTGTTGAATACAAATTTTCCCAAATCGATTTGATTTAAATCTTGAGAAATCGTTGTTCTATTTGTAATTTTTATTAGAATTTTTACTCTGGATTTTGAATTTGGAATTTTTGAATTCTTATCGTTTCCACAGTCTGATTATTGATGGATTTATAAAGATAAAATTCATTTCCCCTTACCATTTACCAGTATACGAAATTGTTCCCTCGACTTCAATTTCTCCAATTTCAAAGTTTACCCTTGGTTGTAATTCGATTTTTCTTACAATGAGTAAGGTTTTAAAATGTCTGTGTATCAATTTTCGGGAATTATATATGTTCTTCATTGTAATAATTATAGGAAAATACATTGGTATTTTTATGGTTTACACCACATTAACAGTGTCTCCTCACCTTAATGTAATTTTCTTCTCTATTAAATTTTTTTATTTATGAATATATGCTTGAATTCTCTTTAAGTTGACAGACAGAGTTTTATGACCCGAGCATAAATGTACTTCATTCTCCACCCAAGTTTTCTCTCCTTCGTATTGGTAAGATATAGTTAATTTCGTAATATTGCCTCTTCTATTCATTTCGAATTCATTTAATTCAAAGTGTTGGTTTTTCATGGCTTCGACCGAGGTATGACAATTATGTTAATTGGAAATTCAGTTCCTGTAATTTTCCAATTTTACTATTGCTATAGTAAGGCTCTATAATTGTCTTAGTTTTAATACTTGTATAATACAACTCTATGTAATATACAGATTATAATTTTCACTTTCGTATATACAATTCAATTGATATACTCAAATTGGAATTCTTATAAAAGGATATTTTTTTTATTTGAATTTAATTTGGTTTAATTCTCATAATATTAGTTCCTTTTATACTCTAATCCTGGAAACCCCCTTTTTCCATATTTGCATAGTGTCCACAACTATGTTAACATCCATTGTACAAGGCTGCAACCATCCTCATAGATAATTAATTAATTATCTCTGCTTTATAATTCATTACAGTATTCACATTCATTCAGTTTCTTTTAATTTTCTGTACTTAGCATTTTATTTGTGTCATGTATAGGAGGATTTCCCACTTTTTTGCTTCTTAGACATGTATAGTTTATAATATTATTACTTATATAACTTATCTCTCTTTTGCGAATTATTTTCATTTTGTTTGATACTATTCTAACACAGTTGTATATGTTTCATTACAAGTATGTTATATCTCATTTGATTCCACTACAATTCTTTACAATCCCATGTCAGAAGATCTGATGACACTTTTCATCATCTTCTAGGTTGGTCATACGAAAATAGATGGTTCAATAACCTCTCTATCCCATTTTACAATTTTCAACTCAATATTGTGTAGTTGAATTTTCATGGATGACTTAGTTCAATTTATAATTAAACTATTGTAATTATTAGATCTTTAACTGGAGAGTAAGATATTTTTATCCTCATCTCCATACGAGGATGTTCATATATGTAAGGATTGTTATATGCAATTTACACATATTTATTTTCATTATATATCTGTTCCTGTATGCCTCAATATGCATAGAATATAAATTATTTATTGACAGCATGCTATACATCCAATTAAATTTAAATCTGAAGCATTTGTTCGTTATTCATATTTGTAGTTTCACTAGTATATTTAAAGTTTTCATATCAATTATCTATGAATCATTCAGATATATGTTTATATGAATACTAGATTTCTAAACTATATTTTTTTTAGATCTTCCTAGCTTTTCAATAATTTACGGTTATGGTTATGGGTGAATTATATTTTTTTCTCTGTATCTATATTGCCATTTATAATATGAATCTAACAATAGATTTAGACCCTTAACTAGAGTTTAGAGATTTTGTATGTTGGTCATAACATCCAATTTAGTCTATTTAACCATAAAAATATTAACTATACTCAACTATGGTTTAATCTCTATTAAATGCATATGAAAACTATTTAATTTTGAACTTAGTAGACTATTACACATAATTTATAATTTAAATGTAAAAAAATTCCACCTGAATTCTCATAACATATAACCATATCTAATTACATAAGAATTCCATAAAATATGACAGCAATATAAAAACATGAAACTTCACCAAATGTGCATACCAATTTGGTAAAAACTATTTTCCACCCAACCTTGAGATTAATCCACAACTCCCCCTGAGTAGAGACCAATCCGTGCTCAGTGTAGACAACCTCTTGTCTAACTAGGAATACATTATTTAAGCTTGCTTTCCCTCACCATGTTTCTATAACTACATCCAATTCATTTGGGATGTTGTTTTCCCTTAGCCTAGGCTTTACTTTTGTTTTTTCCACAAAAGCTTCTTTAAAACAAGCCTTTTCCTCTTTCTAGTTATTCTCACCTCATCTCAATAACTTTCCACTTTAATGAGGCATTTATTAGATTCTTATCTCCAATCTAATATTTTTATTTTATTTTATTTTTCTCTAAGGAGTTTTGGATAATTTTGGGAAAGTCCTAGGATTTTATTCCATCCTTGTGGATTTTAAATCCCGGTCTCCAATTTCCTCTAGTCTTTGCACGATAATAAAATTTCATATTTATTTATTTAAAAAATAACATGCCCACATATATTTCTCCTTTAGGTCCAATTAAACTTTAGGATTATTAACTCTCTATATAAAAGCAGAAAAATAGGGATATTACAAAGCATCATAGGCAGCTTGATCATAATATCATTGTTCAAAGTGAAAATCAAAGGGAATTCCCTTTGTGTGTTCATTCATGTAGGAAAGGTTGAACATAGCTTGGGAATTTTTCTGGGAATGAGCATCCATCTAAGCCTCTGAAGCATGCTAAAAATTTGTTCCAATACCCAGCAAAGGAAGAAAATAAAGTCAAGAGTAACTGTCATGATCTATACAAGCTACCATTGCATTCATATTGAGATACCTAGAGAGATAAACTCATCGTTACATAATGATAGGGATCCCCCATTAAAAGTGTTGCATGCTTATTGCTCTACTTGGATGCATATATTATATTACCCAAAAATCTATGCAACTTCATATCCAAGGTCAACAACTCTCGAGTAGAATAGCAGAGCTTTGGCTCTTTTCCATTTAAGGTAACACTCAAAATTTCATTGCAAAAAATGAATTGGGAAATAGGTTCATTTTGATCCAAATAAGTTTCACATTATATGTTTGCGCAAATGATGTGGTGTGAGAGATGGTCTTGTTAATTTTTAAACTACAAAATATCACAATTACACATTTTAATTTTCAGCATGTTTTTGATTAATTACAGTAGGCCCAATCCCATGATATTAACTATCCCCCTTAAGCCTAAATTGTGTGTGTATAATTTGACATGTCCCCATTCAATGTTATGTTTATCTATCATCTGTGGTTTGATTCGCTTGAAATTATGATTATGGTTTGGTATTATTATTTATTTAATTTAATAACCTTCCATTCATATAATTTGTGTGTTTGCGTTGTATTCCTTCCGCTTAATCATATTCCCAACAAAAATCCTATGATGAGGATCAATTTTTTCATCTATTTCATCAATTAGGCCATAAAATAGTAACATATGGTTGTTAAAAAAGTTTTGCAACCTTTCTATGATCAACCTGTTATGTTTCCCAGGCATATAATCTCAGTTGACTATTGAAAAAGACATTGTTGTAAATGTGAGAACACTTCCTAAATACTAGGTCCACATGTCCCTGAGGCGCATACATAATTCTACAACACTACAGTGATTTTTATAGCTACACAAGAAAAGTAATGAAGTCATATAATTTAGTTAAATACAATCCTTATTTAAGGTAACGCATTAATTTTGTTTACTTTCAAGGGTTATATTTTTTTCATAAGAAGGACTATGAAAAAATTATTTTGTTATGCTTCAAAAAATTGGTGTGAGGGTGAAATACCATTTAAAATTGATTTGTTACATCCCAAAGCTTTTCCATCAGTGGAATAAGTACTAAATTTTCGAAACTAATTTAAGGTTTTGGGAGAATATATTTTTGGTTGAGCAACATAGAACACTTCAATGAGGATAAGGTGCCTCCTGAGCAATTTTGTCAAAGGTTGTGGAATGGTGGATGGAAAGAACTGAGCTGAGCTAAAATCAATCTTCGGGAAAAGAAGCAAAAAATAGAGTGAATTAAAAGAGCATGAACTTCCTTCTAATTTGGTTATTATTACTATGAAATTTCTTTTGTCTAAACAAGTCGTTATCAAGTCTTTGGAAGAAATAAAGAGCATAACCAATTCTAAAAAGGGTCAATTTAATGTGATGTTGTTGAGAAGGTCGAGTGCAATTGAAATTCATCCTGAAGGAGAAAATTTGTATGTGAAATTCAAGTTGATGATCCATATCATGGAGCATGGGCCTACATGGAAACCTGTAACAACTCCCAATTTTTTTATATTGTTTCTAGTATATTTTTTCCCTACTTAACCTTCACTAGTTTCCTCAACACACTGTCTCTCTGACATCTCTATTATTAACCATAATTAATTGATCATCATAATAGTTTTCACATTACTCATTAATTATATTTGATAGGGAACCCCCTTGAGGTCATGTATTACACATCCACCTTACAATATTAGACATTATAATCCCTACTCTAATCCACATTAAGGATTCAATTCCCTTACTATTTCATTACCTATATAACTCCTTATTCATTTCTCAAATTGTGAAAATTATAGTTTCATTAACCTTCACTATAGGTTTTACAATTTATTATCCCCATTTACTTACCATATAATCCTATCCTATGTCTAATAACATAAGAATTTTAACCTATCCACATTATCCCTAAGTATTTCACCTTATCCTTAACATATTCCCCATTTAATAACTTATATGTATATAAAATTTTGCAATATATATAACGTATGGTCCTTACATTAATAATACTACATTACTTTGGAGGCATGTATTGAATATAAGGTAAGTACGAAGATGTATATGGTTTTAAATTTCATTTTAATTCAACATACCACACATGTTGATATTGCCCACTCCTAGACTTCCATGTAGCCAGTTCACGTGGGCTTCACATGGCCCTCTTGTCTCTTTCGAGGCACCACATGTATGCTTGAAATCTCTTGATAAGATCGACAATCCTAATATTTTGGTGAAACCCTAATAGTTTTCAAACTACCCAACTAATTTTTCACTTTGTCATTTTTCCACTTCGTGGCGACCGTCCTGAGCTCTGGATTTTTCCTCCACATAGAACCTGCAACACTTTCTTCCATCTGATTTGAGTTGGAAACCTCTGCCATTATTGTGGATGGACTACTTCATACGCATTTAACCAACAGGGTAACCTCCTCCACAACACAGTGTGTGATTTCTCCTCTGGTTCGATGAAGTTTGTGGAATTATTGACCCCAACAGAGGTTTACACTTCCAAGCTCTGCGAGGTAAGAAATTACGTGGATTCGAGTGATAGAATTCATGTTTTTCATTTATTTTACTGATGGTTTTTATCCTAACTCACTTTCGTTGGTTTTGGAGAGAAAATGGCAGCTTGTGGGCACAATTTCTCAGGGGTTTGACCCTGCCCTCCATGCCCCTTCAGGTATTTCTTTTTCCTCAACTTTTTGTTTGCATTTAACTATATTTCATTTTTCTTTGTCAACCCATTCATGATGACTCTATGGGTTTTTTTAGCAGAGACTGTAGGTTGTCCAGGATAAGAATAGCTAGGGTGCCCTCCCCTGACAACGCCACATCTACCACATTGAGCTTGGATGATATCTAGAATTTATAGAGGTAAGCCTCATCTAAAAGCCTCTCACAGTTACCCTCGATGCTTCATTTTCTTCATGATTTCATTTTGTGGTTGTATATTCATGGATTCAAATTTCTAATAGTAGCACTATGTCTATTCTTTTAAGATATTCTTGCAATTTCATATGTGTATGGGTCTCGAACCCTGTTTGCCCCTTTTCATATACCTTTATATGTATAAATTTTGGGTACTGTGTGTACCTTCATTTCCCAGAAATTTAGATTTTGGGTTTTTAGGTACTATTTTAGTGTTGTATAGAATTTCTATGGCTACATTGCAAAGCCCATTTCGATGATGAATTTTCGATGTCCTATTTCTGCACAATGGTCTATTATTGTGAGTCCATCATTTTTTAGGACTCTGGTTTGGGTTTCAATGTGACATTTTCGTACTAAAGAGGATTTATATGGTTGTATGGGAATTTTCCCATTTCGTTCAGAAATTTCTCGGCCCTTTGAATAATGCATCATTCATTATTTCTTACTAGTTTGTAAATTTTGGTCTGGGCCATTTTAACCCCTGTGTGGGCTTAGACTACTTCATTTCTGGGACTGTGATAATTTTTGTTCCGTGTAACTTAAAAGTTTCTCCATGCATATCTTCAACATTTCCATGTATACTGTAGGTATTGTAGAATGTTAATTAAGTTATTTTTGGATAGTTTCCTGTAGATTAACATTATAGATTAAAATTTTGGGTTATCACCATTTGGCCAGAATTGTTCCTTATCTCCTTTCGCTGAAGGTTTCATGTTTATTTGCATTCAATGTCATTTATGATTCAACATTCCCAATATGTTTTTTTTTATGGTTTCTAATGTATAGTATGCATTACAACCATTTCATCTCTATGATGTTTCCATGGTTATTTTTCATACAACATTTCAATTTATCAATTTTTTTTTCTTGGTTGTTTGGTTATGTGTAAATGTTGAAGCCAACTTAGGCATAGTAAGACTAATATTATAATGAACTATATTTGGTTTCAAATTCTTTCCTCTATGTATTAGGCTTGTTCCAAATTCTATTATTTCCATTCCTGTCATGCTATAAATTCTCAGATGATTATAAAAAATTCTTCGTTTTACCTTATTAAATATTTACATAATGTACAAATCTTCATCATAATCGTCTATCCATGTGTATCATGAATCTAGTTAACTAATTTATAGTAATATTCGAAGATCTGAATATTACATATGCTTGTATGATTGACTCAATTCTGTTGTGTTCATACAATTTATTTTGAGACTTCTGCGTTAGCCCTTTTGCTTGTTCTTCTTATTCATTTGATTTACTAGAAGAATTGTGTACCTAACAAGGGGTTACAAAGGTTGCTAATGCAAGCCCTTTTTTTGGGAATAGGTTTAACAAAATATCCCTCTTTTTTGTTTTTATATATTAGTACTCTCTCTTTTGTATAAATCATAAAACAATTTCATATTTGTTTCTATGTTTTGTACTTAGATTCAATATAATTATCTGAGTTTTAACATGGGTAACCACTACCCAGGTTACTCCACTTCCTAGAGGATGGACCAACATTCTGGCATACCCCTATGCTTCCTCATTTAGGTTAGTCCTTGAGTTTATATTGAGATATTATTTAGTATTTTTATTTATGTATCAAATCACTCTTACATACAACATTCCCTTACTATAGGTACAAGGGAAGAATAAGATCATGAAGAATATACTCAGGTAACATATTCTTATTACTTGTATTGTTAACTATATAACTTGTTTTATTTAATTATGTGGCCAATCTGACTCTAGGTCCTCTAGTTTATGTATGAGTCAAATTTGTCATCGTTCAGATTCAACTGACAAATGGATTATTTCCTTCTCAGGTCGGTTGCTATACCATTGAATATTCTATGGCATTCACTTAGTTCAACAAGTTTTTTTTTATGAGTTAAGGCCATATCGAGACTTTGAGCATACTTATCTGAACATAGTTATTTTATTGTTTCCATGTAAACTTCTAAAGTTGTAGATTCATGTAACAAAATTTTCCTCCGATCTCTTCAAGACGACTTGTACTATGATAGTTATGTACATGAAATTTGGACTATAGTATTTTTTGTTTTGTATACTATCTTAGCTATATTTTTATGCTGATTTATAAATATATATGTATTTATCATTGTCATATACTTATTTTCAACTATGTTACATGATATTTTAGCATATAGTTTGTACATAATGCAATTTACTCTAGTTTTACATTTCCAGATGTAATTTATATCAATTTCTTTTCTAGTTTTCTACATGATGTAAATGCTATTTTTTACCTATACAAATGATCATACTTGTATATATGAATCTGTCTTAAATTTCTACAGACCTTAATACTCTTTACTTAATCATTGATAGTAATGTTTTAATAAGTGTTTCAAATAATTTTTCTTCGTAATAATCATCAGAATAGAACCCCTTCCTGGGTTTATAAATTATGATTGTTTATCTATTACCAATTCCTAAGTCTGTGTAACAGATATGGAGACTTATTTGTACTTATTTACAAATGACACTCTGTAAAATATACATGAAAAAATGGACAATGTACAATACACAGATAAGTATTCATTTAACATTGTAATACCAAATCTAAGTCAACAATTCATAATAGAACATGACAGAGACCTGTCCATAAAATTTTATATTCCTACCAAAATTCAAACTCATTCAAAGGAAATTTCTATAACATTTAAAATTAAGAAGAAATTCATAGTAGGAACATAGTTGAACGTCATAGTAAGCACATACCAATGTGTAATTACTAGTTATCCTACCAACCACGAGCACCTTCTCAACTTTCCCACGAGCATATAACTATCTTCCCTAGCGTAGACAAACCCTTTGTCACACTAGTGATGGATCTTTTAAGCCTTATTTCCCTCAACCTATTTCCATAATGACTTCCCATTATTATGGGATGGTGTTTCCCATAGCCCAGGCTTTCCATTTGTGTTTTCCACAAAATCTTGTTTTAAAACTTGTTTTTCCTTGGGATAGTTTTATTCTTAACTCTTCTTAGTAACTTTCCAATTTTCTAAGGATTTTAATAGATATTTTATCCCATCGAATAAAATTATTTATTTAATTTTTCTCCAAGGATTTCTTGAGACTTTTTGGAAAGTTTGGGATTCAAGTCCATCCTCATCAATAAGAACTCCTGGTCTCCATTACTCTGTCTATACACATTAATATTTAATTCAAAATTATTCATTACTTCAAAAACAATATGTTCATAAATCATTATTCCCTAGGTCCACCTGAACCTTAGGTTTATTCAAATAATATAAAAGTTTTAAATAGGGTTATTACATAGTCGCCCCTAAAACAAAAACATTGTCCATGGTGTTGCAGATTTATCTGCTTATTCTTTGAACATCTTTGGATACACTTGCTTCATATTTTCTTCCCGCTCCCAGGTAGCATCCATAGGTGCAAAGTGGTTCCACTGTACTTTCACTCGAGCTACGGTTCTATTATGGAGCACGGTTTCTTCCCATTCAAATATAAAAATTTGTTCTGGAATAAAGTCCCTTTTTGTTTCCACCTGTATCAAAGTCTAGTCAACCATGTGAGAAGGGTCATGTACATATTTCTTCAACAATGATACATGAAAACCATTATGAACTTTAATATGACTATGTAGAGCGAATTTGTAAGCTTTGAGCCTACTCTTTCCAAAACCTTAAAGGACCCATAGTATAGAAGTGCTAACTTAGCACAAATATCAATATGTAAAGTAGTTTTGCGAGGTTTAATTCTCAAGTAAACATGATCTCCAATTTTTAATTCTCTGTGAATTATTTTCTCATTCGCATAACTATTCTGGTGGTCTTGAGATACTTTGATTTTATGTTGGATTTGTTTTATTGTCTGCTCCATCTCATGTAGTGTGTTAGGTCCAGGTATCATTTTTTCTTCTAGTTGACTCCATCTAAGTGGAGTGCGGAATTTTCTGTCATACAAAGCTTCAAATGGACTCATTTTAATGGAGGCCTGGTAATTATTATTGTAAGAAAATTATTCCAAATGAATAAAATCTTCCTACTTGGCGTGTCTGTCCATCACATACATGTGAAGCATGTCCTTTAATATTTGATTTGTCCTTTTTTTCTACCCATCTATTTGAGGATGGTAAGCTAAACTAAAATTCAGCTTTGTCCCCATTCCTCTGAAAAATTATTTCCAAAATGCAGAGGTAAACTTTGCATCCCTATCAGAGATAATCATCTTCAGTATTTCGTGGAGTTTAAATATTTATTTCATGAAAACATTGGCCACTTGTGTTGTCCCAAAATTGGACTGTACAATAAGAAAATGTGTTTCCTTGGTTAATGTGTCCACCACCACCATAATTGAGTCATGTTGGTATTTGGTGCATTGAAGTCCAGTGATAAAATCCATGGATAACCCTTCCCACTTCCATTCTGTAATAGGGATATGGTTGAATAAAATGGGAGGATATTGATGCTCCACTTTAATTGGTTGGCACTAAAAACATCTTGCCAAATAATCAGCTATTTCCTTCTTCATTCCTAGCCAAAACATGTTTTTCCGCAATGTTGTCACCATATTTTGATAACTTATATGAACTGAATAAGTTCTCTTATGGTATTCATCTAATATTTCCAGTTTCAAGGTAGATACAATTGGAATATACAACCTCTTCTTCTAACTGATCAATCCTTTTGGATTCATGGTGCATCCTGAAGTTTCAACTTGTTGTAATTTTCCTGCAATTTCACATATTGAGGATCTTGCGATAAAAATTCTTGAATTTGTTCTTCCACATCAAATTTTACACTACTCCCTGTATATGAAAAAAATTTATCAGAATTTCTACTTAAGGCATCAACAATTCAGTTTTCCTTTCCTTTTATGTGTTTGATTTCCATATCAAATTCGCTAATGAAAGCTGACCATCTTGTTTGAATTGCATTTAAATCTGGTTGACTAAAGAAATACTTCAGAATGATATGATCAGTCATTAACCCAAATTTCTTATCCAACAAATAATGTCGCTGCATTTTTAGCGCATGTATGACAACAACCAATTTCAAGTCATACACTGCATAATTTTTCTCATGCTTCTTCATTTTTTGGGACTCATAGGCTATTATTGCATTATCATGCAACAATACTCCTCCCAGACCTTCTATACAATCATTAGTAACACAAAAAATTCTTTAATTGGATCAACAATTTTTAGGATAGGTGCAATGGTTAATTTTCTGTTTCATCTATTCAGAACTCTCTTGGAACTTGGCTATCAATTCAAATTTAACCCCCTTTTTTCTGCAAATATGTGATGGGGTAAGCCAATGAAAAAAATCATTTTTCAAATCTGCGGTAGTATCCTAAAATACCCATAAATGATCTTATTTATGGTACATTAGTGGGTACATGACAATTTAATATTGCTTGTACCTTTTTTGGATTTACCACCAATCCTTCCTTGGAAATAACATGTCCGTGATATCGAATATTAGGTTTGTAAAAATCGTATTTGCTGAGTTTTTCATAAAGTTGTTGTTCTTTGAGTGTTTACACTACTATTATAAGATGTTCCTAGTGCTCCTCTTTTGTTTTTAGAGTACACCAGAATATCATCTATGAATACTAACACAAAATTATCTAGATGTTTGTGAAGAACACTATTTATGAGGCACATGAAAGTAGCAGGGGCATTTATGAGTCCAAAGGGTTAAAATATGAACTCATACTGCCCATATAAATTTTGTAAAGTTGTCTTATGGATATCCTCATCTTTAATACAGAGCTAAAAATAACCAATTTTCAAGTCATTTGGTTAGAATACGGTTTCCCCCCTTACTTTATCGAACATATCATCTATTCGTGGGAGAGGGTACCGATTATTGCTGGTTAACTTATTTAACTGTCTGTAATCTATGCACATCTACAGGGTTCCATCCTTCTTCTTGACAAATAGAATGAGACCTTCCCATGGAGAAACACTTGGTCTAATGTACCCTTTGTTTAGTAATTCCTCCAACTAAAGTTTCAGTTCTAACATTTTAGCAATACTCATTTTATAAGGGGCTCGAGAAACTGAGGTGGCCCTTGGTACCAGGTCAATAGAAAATTTAGTGTCTCTTCATGGGGGAAGTTGAGTTATATCTTGAGGGAATACATCTTGAAAGTCGTTGATCACCGGTAAACATTCTACAAGTTCAATTTTGCTTGATGTTCGAAATCTTCAATTTGGACAACATACACTGTACAACCTTTCCTTGATGTCCACTTCATTTGTAGTGTAGAAAGTTTCATAATAGACATAGGTTTCCATTTCCCCTTGACTACCATCGACTTTCCTAGAGCGTCAATATAACTTACTATTTTTTATAAGTAGTTTACTATTTATTTCTATTGTTCCAGCCAATCCATACCAACTAGGAGGTCATAATATCATAAGGGAATAATATTTAAATTGACAGGAATTTTGGGTATTTTATGGGTGACCTTTTGTTTGGTTCCTCTAGCCAACTGCACCAGCCAAGAGCACTGAAATCTTTCTATTTTCAGTTTACATTTTTCCACAATGTGTGGACCAATATAACTTAAAATATCTTTTGGATCAATTAAAGCATACATAGGTTGGTCAGAGTTGATACCTTCAATTTCAATCATAGTTGACTAATGCTGAGTCTGTTCGTCTTCTAATCCTGCATTGATCCGTGGAATTTTTCGGGCAACGTCATTCACTATGCTTTCTTCCCACAGTGCTTGAATTTTTTTAATTCCACAAGTGTTGTGTGGACATTCCCGCAACATGTGAGGCTCACCGCATCCCCAACATTTCAATGGTTCCTTGGTCTTTACCAAAATTTATTGCTTGTTTTTCCCTTCCATGGGCTTTCAACCTGTGTGGGAATGGGCTGTCTGATTCTCACCACCTTTATTGAACCTTTTTCGCTGGTGGTTTTACCCAAAATTATTCAGATAATATGTTTTGGATCTTTTTTAACTTTCTTTAGCTGTCCCTTTTTCCTTATTCTTCCATTTTTTCAGTTGGTCATTCCTGCCTTTAAATTGCTGGTAGCACAATCGTGCTTTCCAAACAGCCTCATCGATAGTCTTAGGATTTTCAAATTAAATTCTTTCTTTGTGAATAGTGGGCAGACAGTTTAGAAATCATTGTACTTTAGTTTTTTATTCCCTTATGTATGGCACATAACGAATTAAATTGGTGAACTTCATTACAAATTCATCAATGGTGATTTTTCCAAGACTTAACTCATGAAATAAATTTTTCTTGTCATCATAATACCTCTCACTGAGGTGTCGTGATTTGAATTACTCTTGAAATTGTTCCCACAAAATAGTATTGTCATCCAACAAGTTTATGATTTTGGTATCTTCCCACCAAAGTGTGGCTTTACCTTGCAATTGGTAAACTACCAGTATTTCTTTCAAATTACTCTTGTATTCATATACCTGAAAGTATTTGACCATATTCAGAAGTTAGGCTCCTGCATCCTCCTCCTTTTCCCCATCAAAGGTTTGAGGCTTGATTTTCCGTAATTCCTCCATGCAACTCCTTTTCCTTTTTGGATTTAGAATTTGTTTTACCATACTCTTCCCCACTCTCAAAACTCTGTGAGTTGGGTCCTGTTTCCTTCTATTTCCCTTCTGGTTCTCCCTCTTGACGACTATATATGGAGGTTAATTCTCTTATCAACCTCTCTTACTCATTGTTGGCTTGCAGTAAACATCCATTGCTAGTCCTTAGTTGAACTGTTTACTGCTGCAAATTCTTAATAATCTCCAAAATTTGACCATTTGGCTTTGGTGGGGCCTCCTCATCCACTAGTTCCACATACAAATCTTCTCTATCAAACATGACAACAACTATAATTTTTCTGCACTTCAATTTGATGCACAAAACACAATAATCACTCATAAAAGTCATATAAAATAACTTCATAATTTAATTTTATGAGTATAGAGTTTTTTTTTTTTTTTTTTTTTCGTTTCTGTGTTGGGACCCATAAGCCTAAATTTTTAACTTTGGCTCTAATACCACTTGTAACAACTCCCAAATTTTTTTTTTTTATGGTATACTATTTCCCTGCTTAACCTTGACTGGTTTCCTCAACACATTGTCTCTCTGACATCTATGCTATTAAATTTAATTAATTTATCATAATAATAGTTTTCACATTACTCGTTATTCATATTTGATAGGGTACCCCCTTAACCTCATGTACTACATATCCATCTTAGAATACTAGACAATATAAACCATACTCAAATCCATATTAAGGATTCAATTCCTTTACTATTTCATCACATGTATAACTCTTTGTTCATTGCTCAAATTTTTCACATTATAGTTTCATTCACCTTCACTATAGGTTTTAGAATTTATTATCCCCATTAACTTACCATATAATCCTACTGTACCTCTAATAATATAATATTTTTAACCTATCCACATTATCCCTAAGTATTTCACCTTATCCTTAACATATTCCCCATTTAATAACTTAAATATATATAAAATTTTGAAATATACATAACGTATGGCCCTTAAATTAATCATATTATAATAGTTTGGAGGCATGTATTGAATCTAAGGTAAGTACGATGACGTATATAGTTTTAAATTTTGTTTTAATTCAGCATACCCCGCATATTGTTATTTCCCACTCCTAGACTTGCAAGTGGCCACTTCACGTGGGCTTCATATGGCCCTGTTGCCTCTTTCAAGGTGCCACATGTACGCTTGGGATCTATTGATGATCTTGCCGGTCCTGATCTTGTGGTGAAATGGTAAGGTTTTTTTAACTACCCAACTGTTGTTTCACTTTGTCATTTTTCCATTTCATTGCGGTCGTCCTGAGCTTTGGAGTTTTCCTCCATGACGAACCTCCAACACTTTCTTCCATCTAATTTGAGTTGGAAACCTTCGCAATTACTATCGCTGGACTGATTCATACGCATTTAACCAATATGGTAACCTCCTCCATGCCGCAATTTGTGATTTATCTTTTGGTTCGATGAAGTTTGTGGCATAATTGACCCCAACAGAGGTTTACACTTCCAATCTCTACGAGGTAAGAAATTTCGTGGAATTCAATCATAGAATTCACGTTTTTCCTTTCGTTTGCTGAGGTTTTTTTATCCTAAATCACTTTGGTTGGTTTTTCAAATAAAATGGTGACTTGTGGGTGCAATTTCTTAGGGGTTTGAACCTTCCCTCCATGCCCCTTAAGGTAGATTTATTTTTCCCCAACTTTTTGTTTGCATTTAACTATACATACTTTTTTTCGTTATGAGCCCTTTCATAACAACATTGTGGGTTTTTTGGTAGAGAATGTAGGTTTTCCATGATACGAATAGATAGGGTGCCTTCCCCTGAAAATGCCATGGCTACTACATCGAGCTTGGATGCTCTCCTGCGCATTGAGAGGTAAGCCCCATCTAAAACTCTCTCATAGTTACCCTCCATGCTTCGGTTTCTTCATGATTTGATTTCATGGTTTCCTGTTCAAGGCTTGGAATTTCACATAACATCAATGTGTCTATGCTTTTAAGAGATTCTTGCAATTTCATATGTGTATGGGTCTCGAACCCTGTTTTCGCCTTGTGATATACCTTTGTATGAATAAATTTTGGGTACTATGAATACCTTCATTTTCTAGAACTCTTGATTTCGAGTTTTCAGGTACCATCTTAGTGATGGATAAAATTTATATGGCTAAATTGCAAATCCCATTTCGATTATGAGTTTTATGTGTCCTCTTTCTGCACAGCGGTCCATTACTCTGAGTCCATCATTTTTCAAGAGTCCAGTTTGTGTTTTAATGTGACATTTTCATACTGAACAGGATGTATATGGTTGTATGGGAATTTTCCTATTTCGTTAAGAAATTTCTGGGCCTTGTGCACAAAGAATCATTAATTATTTCATATTAGTTTGAAAATTTTAGTCTGGCCTATTTTAAACCCTACGTGGGCTTACAATACTCCCTCTCTATGACTATTTCATCTCTGTAACTGTGATCATTTTTTTTCTACATAACTTAAAAGTTTCTCTATGCATATCTTCAAAATTTCCATGTCTACGGTAGCTATGTCAGAATTTTAATTTAGTTAGTTTCAGATAGTTTCCTATAGAGTAAAATTACAAATTAAAATTATGGGTTATCACCATCTGGCCATAATTCTTCCTTATCTCCTTTCACTGAAGGTCTCATGTTTATTAACTTTCAATGTGATTTATGATTCATAATTTCTATTGTGTTGTGTTTATGGTTTCCACTGTATAGTACATGTTAGGTCCCTATATTACTAATATAATCCCTTATTGTTGTTAGTGTAACCCCCTTATTGTTATTATTGTATCCCTGTAACCCCCATATTGTTATTATTGTGCCCTTAAATTATTATTGTTAGGTCGGCTAGGATTACATTGTGGCCCCACTAGGATTACATTGTGGCCCCATGGACTCCTATATATAGAATGGAGGTTTTTTAATTTGTATCATCCAAGAATTTTTCATTCATGTAATGTATTAGAGGTTTCCCACTCGAAATGGCTTATTTCTAAGGCATTTATATCTCTTTTCTTCTATTTTTGGAGTTGGTTTCCCAAAATTTGGTATCAGAGCTTTGGTTTCTAGGGTTTCGCTGCTCCAAACAGGTTATCATAGCATTTTCACTATAACGTTTTTTCTATGAAGGTTTAGAAGCTGAAATTTTTAGAGCGCAAAGCTAAAATCCTAGGGAACATCGTCACAAAATTTGAGAGCTTGGTTCGTAACATTTTTGGAGATATGATCTGTGGAAGTTATGTCTTTTTGTAGGCTCCTGAATTTCACTTAAAAAGGTCATCGTGGAATTTGCGCTATAAATTTGTTTCCACGAAGGTTCAGAAGCTGAAATATTTAGAGTGGGAAGCGCGAAATCTAGACATCATCACAAAATTTCAGAGCTTGGTTCGCAATATTTTTGCAGATACGATCTATGGAAGGTAGGTCTTTTTCAGGCTCCTGAATTTCATCTCAAAGAGGTGATCATGGGAAAATATTCATAACTCTCTCTCTGAGCATCGGATTGAAATTCTGTAAAAAGTGACTGGAATTACACGGACTATAGTTTCTTATCGATAAATTTCAAAGCTAAAGGAGCAAACAGTGACATGTGGCAAGCCGTACAAGTTCACTCTACTGAACCAGTCCATAATTAGGTCATTGTGGGAGATTGGAAATAATTTTTCCTTGAAGAATCCAAATCAATTCAGAACTGTGGAAATTGAAAGAAGATTCAGGGGGCTACGTTAGGGCTGAATTTCAGATATTGAATATCTGAAATCACAGAGATAATTCAGTTTCAATATCGAGCTCCTCAAAATCAAGAAAAAGGTGTGTATTTTTTTCAAATTGCATAAGTCTTGTTTGAAAAATCAGTTTTAAGTGATTCCAAAGGCCTAGTGATTCCAAAGGCCTATTGAAGAAAGATGCATTTTCGTGGACTCCTGAAGCAACTAAGGCCTTTGAAAATCTTAAAGAGGCAACATGCCTAGAACTGTTCTTAGCTACGCCAGACTTCATAAAAACCTTTATTGTGGAATGTGATGCCTCAGGAAATGGAATTGGTGCAGTTTTAATGCAGGAAGGAAGACCCATTTCTTTTGAAAGTCGTCCAATCAAAGGAAAGTATTTACAGAAACCTATTTATGAGAAGGAAATGTTAGCAATGTTGCATGCACTAAAGAAATGGCGAACTTACCTAATGGGAAGACACTTCAAGGTAAAAACTAATCATGATAGTCTTAAACACTTTTTGGAACAAAGACTATCTTCAGAAGAGAAAAAAAAATGGGTCACAAAGATGTTGGGTTATGACTTTGAAATAATCTACAAAAAAGGAAAGCTTAATGTTGTTGCAGATGCACTCTCAAGAAAGAATGAAGAGGTGGAAGCATTGCTTTGTGCGATTTCTATTATCCAACCAGATTGGATAACTGAAGCAAGAGATGAATGGAAGAAGGACAAAGATGTATGGATACTCATTCAAAAGTTGCAGCAAGATCCTAGTACATCTCATACATTTAGTTGGAAAAATGATTCCTTATGGTACAAAGATCGCTTATATCTTTGTAAGAATTCCCAACTAAAACAAAAGATTCTTCTGGAATTGCACACTTCTCCTTTAGGACGACACTCAGGATTTTTAAAAACTTACCACAGGGTGAAGAAAGAATTTTTTTGGGATGGCCTTAAATCTGATATTCAAAAGTTTGTGGCGGAATGTTTGGTTTGCCAGCAGAATAAAGTTGAGACAATTAGGACCCCGGGACTTCTACAACCTTTATCCATTCCAAGTCAACGTTGGGAGGAGATTTCAATGGATTTTATCACAGGTTTACCTAAGTCCGAAGGAAAGAGTGTCATCATGGTGGTAGTTGATAGACTTACCAAGTATGCACACTTTGTGCATTATCTCATCCATTTAAAGCAAGTACAGTTGCTACTACATTTATGGACAGAATTCAAAAGCTACATGGAAGCCCAAGGGTTATTGTGAGCGACAGAGATCCCATTTTTACTCGAAATTTTTGGACGGAGTTATTTTCTTGTTTGGGTACTCAATTAGCTCATAGCTCATCTTATCATCCTCAATCTGATGGTCAAACTGAGATAGTAAATAAATGTTTGGAAGGATATATTCATTGTTTTGTATCTGATAAACAAACACAATGGGTCAAGTGGTTACCTCTCGTTGAATGGTGGTATAACACTTCCTTCCATACTGCAACAAAAATGACCCCATTTATGGAACTTGATGGATATCATCCACCATCCATCACATCATCTTTAAGATAAAATTCAAAGGTTCAAGCAGTGGAATATCACATCGAGCATCAACAAGAATTTCTCCAACTCTTAAAGGATAACCCAAATTTGGCACAAAATCGAATGAAACAATAGGTAGATCAATATCGCAATGAGAGATGTTTTGATGTAGGAGACTGGGTATTTTTACAGCTACAACCATACAAACAAATGTCCCTCAAGCAAGCTAAGAAGGATAATAAATTATCGCCAAAGTACTATGGTCCTTACAAGGTGTTCCAAAGGATTGGTACTATGGCATACAAATTGGAGCTTCCTGCTTCTTCACGACTGCATCCAGTTTTCCATGTTTCATGTTTAAAGAAGGTTATAGGTGAAAATCTTCCAGTTCAAATAATATTGCCAAAACTTGATGAGGAAGGAAAAATCATATTGGAACTTGAAGCGGTCACGGAAACAAGAACTCGACAGCTACATAATTGATTAATTTCATTGTATCTCATCAAGTGGAAGAACTTACCCATTGAGGATTCTACATGGGAGGATGCGAATTTTATACAGAAGCACCTAGAGCTACTCAAGTGTTGAGGAAAACACTTTTTTGAAGGAGAGGGGCATGTTAGGTCCCTATATTACTATTATAGTCCCTTATTGTTATTATTATACCCCTATAACCCCATATTGTTATTATTGTGCCCTTAAATTATTATTGTTAGGTCGGTTAGGATTACATTGTGGCCCCATGGACTCCTATATATAGAAAGGAGGTTTTGTAATTTGTATCATTCAAGAATTGTTCATTCATGTAATGTATTGGAGGTTTCCCACTCGAAGTGGCTTATTTCTAAGGCGTTGATATCTCTTTTCTTCTATTTTTGGAGTTGGTTTCCCAACACGTGGGCTTACAATACTCCGTCTCTATGAATATTTCAAATCTGTGACTGTGATAATTTATGTTCTGCGTAACTTAAGAGTTTCTTTATGTATATCTTCAAAATTTCCATGTCTACGGTAGGTATGTAAGAATGTTAATTTAGTTAGTTTCAGATAGTTTCCTGTAGAGTAACATTATAGATTAAAATTATGGGTTATCACCATTTGGCTAGAATTCTTCCTTATCTCCTTTCACTGAAGGTTTCATGTCTATTTAATTTCAATGTCATTTATAATTCATAATTTCCATTATGTTGTGTTTATGGTTTCTATGTATAGTACACATTACAACTATTTCATCTCTGTGATGTTTTCATGGTTATTTTGCATACAACATTTCAATTTATCAAATTTATTTTCTTGACTGTTTTTTTATGGTTAATTGATCTGAAACGACTGTATTAATTTTGTTGTGCTAAGTGTATATTCATTTTAAAAACTTCTGCATACTTGTCTCATTAGTTTGCATAAGGATTAAGGATTTAGACCATGAACTGTAGTTTATTTTTAGTGAATTAGAAGCATAAAACAAGCTTAAATAGCACTAAACAGTAGTGTGAAACAGAAAAATAAGTCACCACATGAAATTTACACAGCAGGCATGATGAATTAGTTCACCCCTCTTGGGCTACATCTACTGGTCCAGCTTCCAATGGCATGTCCAACTTTCATTATGCTCAATTTTTTTTCTATTACATGTAGTTATAGTGCTCTAATGGTTGTTTTCTCTACACCAATGGCTCCAAAATTCTCTAATTAGTCAAAAATGACTCTTCCTTCACTCAGAATGGTCGAAAATTGGGCCTCCTACAGTTTTTTCCAGTTTCACCTAAAAAAGCTCCACTAAAAGTGGAGAAATGAACTTAACTAGAGATAAAATAGCATATTCCGCCATTTTTTAGGCACGCCCCTAAACTGCCGCCAAATTTAACTGCAAAATTTAAAGTTAGTGGTTTGGGGTGGCCGCATGCACACTCCCCAAACCCACAGTTACATAACAATTAGGCGGAACCTGAGTCGAAACTCCAATTGGAAGTTTGAACTACGGTAAAGTTGGCGGGTTTAATGCTAACTGTGGAGGATGGTTATGTTAACCATTATCCATGTGACAGAAACGTCGGAACCGCTAGCAGTTAGTTGTCAGATTTAACGTTTATCCACGGATTTTTTGTTGGAGTTTTATGCTATCATGTGAACACACCTTGGGGAACCACTAGTGGGTTTAGACCGCCAGCGGTTCCCAACCCCAAAATCTAATTTATATAGAATTTAACATAAACCTGAAATCCATAAGGTTAAGAATCATCACGAAGCTCAGGTGGTTAGATGTGCTCTTGCTCGACCAAAGGTCTGGGGGTTGATTCTTATAGCCTCCAAAAAATTTTTATAATGTGGTTCCAAGGACACATGGCAGCCTCAGGGATGGCCACGTGGCATATCTTGATTGGCCCCCCAAAAATGTACAACCAATAGAATTTAGACACTTGTCAACCTACGGTTGGTTTTGAGGAAGGAATATTCCTCAAAAATTTCCCTTTTTCTAACTGTACATCCACCCTTTCCTGACTGTGCATCCCAATCAAAATAGGTCAAACGGTCGCAAATTAACTTTTTTGCATTTCGATCAAAACGTGATATCTCCCTCATACGACATCAGTTTTTTGAATCGTTCATAGTGCCAGAATCAGGAAGACGATACCTACGCAACCATTCTAATTTCAACCCAATCCTCTAATTTTTAATTTTGAGCAACATTTATGAACTGTTGATCATTCCTCCCCATTGGGAAGCTTTTGGACCCCAAAAGACTTGATTACATGTTCAGTAGATGAGGGTACAACTCCCTCACCTTTCCAACCTCCATTCATTTTTCCTTGCTTGGTTTAGTGCATTTGAGCCCAACTCGAAGGTAGTCAACACTTCCCCTCTTGGATGCTCTTGTCCTCATGTCAAGAATTGTATCTTCTTTGAGCTCATATAGAAATTCTAGCAAGAAATATTCAACATAAGGAAACTGAACATATCTTCCTTGATCATCGATCAAAGGTGGCTCATACAATCGTAATTTTTTGACGTTAACAACTGAAAAAAATTTCATATAAGAAGGCAAGTCAAGTTGGAATGCATTATTACCAACTTGTTTTATGATATTGAAAGGACCATAGTGAATGGTTTTGAGATTTTTACCTTACCCATGGATCCTTTCTTTTCCAATGTGCAACCATACCTCATCTCCCTCTTGAAAATTGTGATCAACCCGGTGTTTTTCATGCCTTTCTTTGTATTTTTTTTGACTTTTCTCAAGTTGTTCATGAACTTGTTGATGTATAATCTAAATTTTATCAATGAACTTTCGAGCCTTATCAATGTCACTATGCCCATCAATTGCAACATCCTTCCCAAATATGAAGTCTAATGGCGATTTTGGCAAATAACCAAAGCATACTTCAAAAGGTGAGGTTTGTGTTGAAGAGTTCTTTGCTCGGTTGTAAGCGTGTTGAATGTAATGCACTTGTTCATCCCAAAACTTAGGATGTTTGCTACAACATCGTCTGAATAGATGCACAACTATTCTGTTCACCACCACAATTTTTTCATCTATCTGCGGATGAAAAGCGGTACTCTTTTTCAACTTTGTGTCCATCATTCTCCATATATTTGACCAAAATTCCCAATGAAACTAGAATCCCTATCACTAACAATAGAATTTGGCAATCCAAAATGAACCCAAACATTTTGAAAATAGAGTTTAGCAGTTTGTTCAACGGTAATGGTTTTCTTACATGGCATAAGTATACACATTTTACTCAATCTATCCACAACTACATAAATATAAGCATCTTGCTTTCTTGACATAGGTAGACCTACAACAAAGTCCATGGAGAAACTCTCCCATGGCCTTGATGGTACCAGTATTGGTGTGTACAACCAAAGCTTCCTATTACTAGGCTTACTTGTTGCACACATAGAACAACCTCTTATAAAACGTGACACACTATCTACGATGCGAGGCCAATAAAAATACCTTTGTAGATGCACCACTCTTTTTCTTAACCAAAAGTGTCCAGCAATAACAGAAGAATGAGATTCTCTCATGACACTTAGTCTCTCTCCCTGTGGAATACATAGCTTTCCTAAATGAAACAACAATTTTTTATGCATGTGATAACCTTTTTGTTCAAATTGATTCCCTGCACTCAAACTAGCATACACATCTTGAAAATCAATGTCATGTGCATATTGTTCTATGTAACTCTCATGTACAACAGAATCATTTTTGAGTAAAGTAGGTGCACTAATAATTGGTATTGAAATCATATCTACAACTTTCTTGAAAATACGTTTCTTTTACCTTATAACCAAGTGAATCTATTGAAGAAATCCCATCCACCCGAAACATCTTGATTGTTGCAATTTTGTTTGCGACTACAAGTACTGTAATTGCTGGTGATCAGTATGTACAATAGTCTCTTTACCCATAAAGTAGTGTTCCCACTTCTTGGAACTCTGTACCAACGTCTATAGTTCTTTTTCATATGTAGGATAACTATTCACAGCACCATTAAAATTTTTAGAATGAAAAGAAATAGGCTTACCATGCTGCAAAAGTATTGTGCACATGGCATAATCAGTAGCATCAGTTTGTATCTCGAATGGATGTCTCAAATTTGGTAATGCAAAGACTGGAGCTAAAATGATTTTTTCTTTTAAAGATTTGAAATATTTCTATTGTTTGCCTCCCCATTGGAAGCCTTTCTTCACACTTGTCACTGCATGCATAGCAGATGCGATGGAAGAAAAGTTAGCAATAAAATTTCCCCAATATTGAGTTGCACTTAAGAAAATTCTTACCTGGGCAACTGTTTTGGGTGTGGGCCAATTCACAATGGCTTCCACTTTATAAGGATCATTCCTCAATTCTCCTCCTCCTACAATATGTCCCAAACAGACAAAAGAAATAACTTTCCAAACTCACATTTTGACATGTTAAGAAACAATTTCTCTTTCTGCAAAATATGAAGCACTCTATTCACATGCAAGACATGATATTCTCTTGTTTTGCTGAAAATTAAAATATCATCTAAGTAGAGAATAAAAAAGTCATCAAAGAATGGTCTTAAAACAATATCCATAACACGCATGAAAGTTGTGAGTGCATTACACAACCAAAAATTCATAACTAGCCACTCAAAGAGTCCTTGTTTGGTTTTGAATGCAGTTTTCCAGATATCACTTTCTACAATTCTTACTTGATGATATCCACATCATAAATATAACTGAGTGAAAAATTTTTCTTCTTTCAACTGATCAAGAAAATAATCTATTCTTGGGAGTGGGTAACGATTTATTACCGTAATCTTGTTCAAAACTCGAAAATCTACACACATGCACCAAGTCTTGTCTTCCTTCGATATTAAGACTATGGGTGAACCGCATGGCGAGGTTCTTGGAATTATGATTCCTTTGTCCAACATTTATTTTATTTTCCTCTTTATTTCAACATTCTCCTTTATCGACATGTGATACATACCTATTTTTGGAAGAGGACAATACTTCTGCAACTGAATCTCATGTTGAATTTCCCATTTTGGAGGAAATTGTGTTAGCTCCTGAAACATCTCATGATGCGCATTAAACACATCATATAAATATGATTTCAACTTAGGATCACATCCATAAAATGATTCATGATTAATATCATCTTTAGGATTAATCATAAGAACAAAATTCTTACTTGAATTTACCAGCTTCTTTACCTGTCCAACATTTACCATATCAATATTTGTCTTCTTGTGATGTGCTCTAACAATGAACTCCTTTCCATCTTTGAATAAATGATACTTGTTCTCATGGAGATATAAGATTGCTTTCCTATCATACAAGTAAGGAATCCCTAATATAATATGAGTTATGTCAAGCGGAACCACATCTAATTGAACCGTGTCAACAAAATTTGGAGTGGTTGAAAACCGCAATATACATTTCTTTGAAACCTGTATATTTGCATCCTTACAAATCCAACCTAATGGATATGGTTTTTGATGTGGTATGGTCTCAAGGTTAAGTTTATTAACAAAATATTCATATATTAAGCTTGCTTGTGACCCACTATCAAACAATGTGTCAATCTTGGTATGCTTGGATACGACCCTCACATGAAACAGTTCTATTCTTTGTTTTTCATTTCGAGTGTTTATGTGAAATTTTTATATACTGGTATTTGGTTTAGTTTCAATTTAATTTACCTTCATGTTCTTCAATCCCATGGCTGTAATTTTATATCATCACCTAAATCAGATCCTAAATCATGTCGAGCTGTCAAAAAACATTTCTGTTTCGCTTTGTTATTGGGTTTCTTAGGCCTCATTTCAGGATGTAATTTCCAACGATGAGTTTCATCATGGCCTTCCTTTGAACAATGTTTAAAAGCCACTTTTTCTCCCTCTTTCTTAATATATGCATTCTTTTGGTTTTTACCATTCGAGGTATTTTACTTGGCTTTACCCTTAAAAGGTTTCTTTCTACCCTCTTCAGAAATTTTCTTCCCTCTAGCATCTAGATGTGTGGCCTGAAAAAAAACTTCATCTAGACTGGTGGGGTTAAACATGAGAATAGTATGTTTAAGGTAGCTATGTAAGCCTCCTATGTACTTGAGAAAAGTTTCTTGGCTCTACAAATCCACACCTAATAAGAGAGCTCTTCTCCTAAATTCTTGGGTGTATTCTTGCACATTTTGTCCCTTTAATTGCTTAAATTTTTGCGAGTTCATGATGGCTTTATTCATATGAGATAATGGATAAAAATGTTGTTTAATTGCAGTAATGAAATATAACCATGATAGAATAATATTGCCATGTTTCTTGATTTACTCGTTTGTCTTGGCTTCCCACCAGACAAGTGATGCACCTTCCATTCTCAATGAAGCTAATTGAATTTTGGTATCATCATCTTGAAGGTTCTGGATTTTCAAATAGACCTCCAATTTTCTAATCCAATTATCAAGATTTTCTGCATTGACTTCACCATTAAAAACTGGCAATTCAAACTTAACATCAAGTTTTAAAAAAGGACTTTTACCAGTGTTCTTTGACTTGTGTGGCTGATGTACTGAAGAATAAGTAGAGGATGATGATGATGAGGGTGAGGGTGATGGATCTTCATTGCCTCCATTTCCTCCATTTCCCTTCTTCAACTTATCTTCATCATGGTGATGTCCTGAAGATCCTTGTCCTTCTTTGTGAAGTTTATATCCTTCTCCTTCTAGTCTCTCATTCATTTCTTAATAAAGGATTCTAACCATCTCATTTATGTCAAGCAATGCTTTCTTGAACACTCTTTCTTCCTCCTTGGGATCAACTTCTTCATGAATTTCTCCTTCCTCTTGAGGCATGCTTAATGGAGCTTATGCTTCTTTAGGAGGTGAACTAGGTGGTGGAGATTGTGGCAATCTTTCTCTCCTTTGCTTTGGCTCTTTTTGAGACCCTTATGCTTCCACCAATTTTCCTTCTCCTCTCTTGGGCTTCAGCCTTATAAACATATAAAACTTGCAAACAGTTAAACAATTATTTGCACTAAAAAACACCAGAGAATAAACTCTAGCTGTGATACCAACCTGATCTGAAACGACTGTATTATTTTTGTTGTGCTAAGTGTCTTTTCTATTTAAAAACTTGTGCATACTTGTCTCATTAGTTTGCATAAGGATTAAGGATTTAGACCATGAATTGTAGATGATTTTTAGTGAATTAGAAGTATAAAAAATATTAAATAACACTCAATAGCAGTGTGAAACAGAGAACTAAGTCACCACATGAAATTTACATAGTAGGCATGATGAAGCAGTTCACTCCTCTTGGGCTACATCTGTTAATCCAACTCCCAATCGCATGTCCATCTTTCATTATTCTATAAAATTTTGGTATTACATGTAGTTACAATGCTCCAATGGTTTTTTTCTCTACACCAATGGCTCCAGAATGCTCCAATTAGTAAAAAATGACTCTTCCTTAACTCAGAATGGTCTAAAATTGGGCCTGCTACACTTTTTCCTAATTTCACCTAGAAAAGCTCCACTAAAAGTGGAGAACTCCACTTAACTGGAGATAAAATAGCATATTCTGCAATTTTTTAGCTGCACCCCTAAATTACTGCCGAATTTAATTGCAACATTTAAAGTTGGTGGTTGGGGGTGGCCACATGTGCACCCCCTAACCCGCGGTTTCATACCCGTTGGGCGGAACCTCTGTCGAACCTCCAGTTGGAAGTTTGAACCGCGGTAAAGTTGGTGGGTTTACCACTGACCGCGCGGAGTATGGTTACATTAACCATTATACATGTGACACAAATGTTGGAACTTCTAGCTGTTAGCTGTCGGGTTTAACGTTTATCTGCGGAGTTTTCATTGGATTTTTATGTTATCATGTGAAGACACCTCGGGGAAGCGCTAGTGGGTTGGGACTGTCAGTGGTTCGCAACCCCAAACTGCAATTTCATTGAACTTTATCATAAACCCGAAACCCATAAGGTTAAGAATCATCATGTAGTTTGGGTGGTTAGACATGCACTTGCTCGACCGGAGGTCCGGGGGTCGATTCCAGTGGCCTCCAAAAAAAATTTATAATGTGGTTCCAAGGCCATGTGGCGGCCTCATCAATGGCCATGTGGCAGCTCCTGATTGGCCCACCAAAAACGTACAACCAATATAATTTCGACACTTTTCAACCTGCGTTGGTTCTGAGGAAGGAATATTCCTAAGAATATTCCATTTTGCTGACTGTACATCCACCCATTTTCTGACTGTGCATCCTAGTCAAACCTGGTCCAATTGTCGCAAATTTACCTGTTTGGCATTTCAATCAAAACATGATATCTCCCTCATACGACATTGGTTTTTCAAACCGTTCATGTAGCTAGAATCTGGAAGACGAGACCTACGAAACCATCCTAGTTTCAACCCAATCCTATAACTTTGAATTTAGAGAAAAATTTATGAACTCCTGATCAATAAATGTTCAAGCCAACTTAGCTATAGTAAGATTGGTATTATCGTGAACTATATTTGGTTTCAAATTCTTTCCTCTATGTATTATGCTCATTCCAAATTCTATTATTTCCATTCCTATAATGATATAAATTCTTAGATGGTTATAAAAAGTTCTCTATTTTACCTTATTAAATATTTACATAATGTACAGATCTTCATGATACTCTTATATCCATGCATATCATGAATCTAGTTATTTAATTTATAGTAATATTCCTAGGTCTGAATATTCCATAATCTTTTATGATTGGTTTAATTTTTTTCTATTTATACAATTTATTTAGAGACTTCTGTTTCATTCCTTTTGCACGTTCTTCTTATTCATTTGATTTCCTAGAAGAATTGCATACCTAGCAAGGGGTGACACAGGCCTTCTTTTAGGCAAAGGTTTGGAAAACTATCCATATATCTTGTTTTAATATATGAATACTCTATCTTTTGTATAAATAATAAAAAAATTGTATATTTATTTCTATGTTTTGTACCTAGATTCACTATACTTTTCTGATTTTTAACATGGGGTAACCATTGCCCAGGTTACTCCCCTTCCTAGGGGATGGACCAACATTTTAGCATACCTCTATGCTTCCTCATTCAGGTTAGTCCTTGAGTTTATATTGACATCTTATTTAGTATTTTTATTTATGTATCAAGTCACCCTTACTTACAACATTCACTGACTATAGGTACAGGGGAAAAACAAGAACATGAAGAATATACTCAGGTAAGATATCCTTACTACTTGTACTCTTGACGATACAGCTTGTTTTATTTAATTATGTGGTCAATATGACTCTAATTCCTCTATTTTATGTACGAGCCAGATCTATCATCATTCAGTTTCAACTAACAGATGGGTTATTTCCTTCTCAGGTCGGTTGATGTACGATTGAAGATTCTATGACACTCACTTAGTTCAACATGTTTGTGTTTAGGTGTTAAGGCCATATCGAGACTTTGACCCTACTTATATGGACATAGTTATTTTATTATTTCCAAGTAAACTTATAAAGTTCTAGATTCATGTAACAGAAATTTCCTCAGATCTCTTCAAGAGGACTTGTACTATGGGAGTTATGTACATGAACTTTGAACTACAATATTTTATGTTTGTATACTATCTGAAGTATATCGTTATGATGATTTATAAATATATATGTATGTATGATTGGAATATACTTCGTTTCAGCTATTTTACATGATACTTTATCATATAGTTTCTACATAATGCAATTAACTCCAGTTTTACATTTCCAGATGTAATTTATATAAGTTTCTTTTCTAGGTTTCTTCATGATGTAAATGTTATTTTTTTCCTGTATAGATGATCATACTAGTATATATGAATCTGTCCTAAATTTCTACAAACCTTAATACTCTTTAATTAATCATTGACAGTATTAATTACACTTATTTACACTAAATATGTATGAATCTGTCCTAAATATTTACACTTCGTAATAATCATAAAAATAGAATCCCTTCCCATGTTGATAATTTCTAACTGTTTATCTATTATCAATCCTGATTCTATGTCACAGAAATGGAGACTTAACTATATTATAGGCGAGACTCTGTAAAATAGACATCACAAAATGGACACTGTACAATACACAGATAAGTATTCATTTAACATTGTAATACCAAATATAAGTTAACAGTTCATAATAGAACATGACAGATACATGTCCATAAAATTTCATATTCCTACCAAAATTCAAACTCATTCCCATGCAATTTCTATAACATTTAAACTTAAGTATAAATTTACAGTAGGAACATAGTTGAGCATCAGAGTAAGTACATATCGATGTGCAAAGAATAATTATCCTCCCAAGCACGAGCTTCTCCTCAGTTCTCCCTCGAGCAGAGACCTATCTTCCCCAGTGTAGAAAACCCCTTTGGCGCATTAGTGATGGTTATTTTAAGCCTTTTTTCCCTCAGCTTGTTTCCATAACCAAGTCTTGTTATTATGGGATGATGTTTCCCATATCCTAGACCTTTCTTTTGTTTTTTCCACAAAATATTCTTTTAAAACCTTATTTTTCTTAGCAGAATTTTATTCTTAGCTATTCTTAGTAACTTTCCACTTTATTGAGGATTTTATTAGATATTTTTCTCCCAGCTAATAAAATTAGTTATTTAATTTTTCTCCAAGGATTTCTAGAGAATTTTGGGAAAGTCTGGGATTCTATTCCATCCTCAAGGATAAGAGTTCCTAGTCTCCATAACTCTGAATTTACACATTAATATTTAAGTCACAATTATTCATTACTTCAAAAATAATATGTACATGCATCATTATTCCCTAGGTCCACCTGAACCTTGGGTTTATTCACACAATTTAAAATTCATAAATAGGGGTATTAAAAAGCCTTTGGTGGCTTATTGATAAGAACTGGATCATGGACCTAAGTGATAGCTCAAAATTCAAAGTGTTTAGAAATTTTCTGAGCATAAGAAATTAGACAGATCTCGTCTTCCTAATTCTGACGCCATGAACGGTTTGGAAAACTGACACTGTATGAAGAAGTTATCGCAGTTTGAAAAGTCCAGTAAACTGCAATTTTTGGACTTTGACCCAATTTGACTGGAATTTGAGAAATTTAAAAAAGAGAATATTCCTAGAATATTCTTGGAAATGTTCCCTAGAATATTTCTTTTGGATCAGTATATTGCGACAAGTGTTAGGATCCTATTGCTGCTTGGATTAGTTGGAAAATTTGGGCCACTTAGGAGCTGCCATGTGGCAGGCCTGAAGGCTGCCACATGACCCACGAATGGGGTGATACAAGTTTTGGGAAGCTGACTGGAGTTGACCCCGTGAACTCATAACACACTTACCCACATTGTTCCAGTCGGGCTGCGTTTCGTTCTTAATATCCATAGGAGAGAGGCAATATTTATTGTTTCAAAAATTTGCATATGGGGGTCAGAGAGGGCTAGCCCATGGGCCAAACCCCCCATGTGGCCTTAGCACTAGGAACTGTACACCAAAGCCACTAACTGCTGACATGAACTTTCTACCCGGACGGTTTTGCAGTTTTTGAAACGTGTTCATGTGCCATTTTAAATGCACAGTATATGCAATAGTATACGCCAACATGTGTGGTTACAAGACTGCGGGGCTTGGGGCATGTGCCCAGCCCTAGCCCAAGAATTAAATAATGGTCAGGTATGGTAGAGAAGTTGGTGCGCCACCAAATTCTAGAAATGTGCTAGTTTAACTTTAGTTTAAGTCCAGTTCCTTTTCTTTACTGGATTTTTTTAGGGGTCACTGGACAAATTGAGTTTAGGCTCTATCTTGAGAGAGATTCAACCAATTTTGTAGTGCCAATAGTCAATATAGACTATCTCAGACATTAAAGACTCATTGGTGAGGGTTTTAGATCCATCAGAGGACTTTTGAGTAGGTTTTTGCTTCAGAGAGGTTCTAGGGGCCACGAGGGCCACCATGGGCCAGCAGGAGTTTGAGGCTTAGCCAGAGCAGCTAGAAGCCTTATTTAGAAATCCAATAGTCAATTTTTCATGTTTCAGATGTTTTGGAACTAATGGTGTGGTTTTCATAGCCTTTAGAGTACTTTTTAAGGCTGATATTATTGAGTTAAGTTCCAGAGGCCAGTGGGGCCAACAAGTCCCAGCAGTAGTTCGAGGCCAAGCCAGGGCTTCTAGAGGCCTTATGTAGCAAACCAGTAGTCATTTATAACTGTAATGAGAATTATGAATCCAATGGAGGAGTTTTCATAAGATTTTTAGGAATTCTAGAGCTCGAGAAGCCACATAGAATTTTTATTTGACCTTAGAGCCAGGGGGTGTCATGACGTGTTGGAGGAAAAATTGGAGCAACCAGAGGCCAATTTGAGTGAGCCGATAGTATATTCTAACTATTTTGGAATTATGAATATATTGAAGGGTTTTTCAGAGCCATTAAATGACTTATGAAGGTCGATAACCTACAGGGAAGTTTTGGGCAGCCCAGGGCCAACCGTGGAGGGAGGCCTAGATTGGGAAGCTACTGCTCTTTTGGAAAAAATGATCAGTCCATTTTGGAGGTATGATATGAGCTGGAAACAGTAGGTGAGGTTTCAGGGACAAAAAAATAATTCTGAATGAGTTAGTACCATAGAGAAGCTCACTGTAGCTTAACTGCACTAACAGAAGGAATGAAGTCTGAGGTAGCCTCGATATATTTACAGAGTGATGACAACCATGAAAGGGATATATATGGTATTATAAGCCCATTTTTTCAGTTCAATAAGCATTGGAGTTGAGTTTTGTAACTTCTAAACGAAATTTTCTATAATCCCAAAGAGCCAAGTCAAGATGACAAGAGCTCAAGGAGATGTAGCCCACGATATTCAGGTGAAATCCTAGATTAAATTTTCTATTATGTGTTGATTTTTATTTGTTGCATTATATTTTTTTTGCACGTGTTTAATTTCAGAAAAAACAAATGGACTTAAAGCACTTAAATAGTTAATAAAAATACACCTGTTTCAAGTATAAAATTATACAAAATTCAAGTACAAGCTAGATTTGTTATTTGCTTAACTGAGTGGGAGGTTATTTAAAGCATAACAAGTTATCCAACCCATTTTCAGATGAGTTTGGTATCATAGCACTTGGTTTCTTGATTGATAGAGAAATATCTTGCGTGTTTGACTTGAAAGGTGTTTAAACGGTGGAAATAATTTTAACTGTTTGAAAATTGATTGTTGCTTGAGTTTGCTAGAGGTGAAGGGAAACCTACTGATAGATAAGTCCAGAAGAGGACAATAAGGAAGAATGGTTGAAGGAATTCTCCTTACCCAAAGGACCTTAAGGCAACCCTTGAAGCACAAGAGGGTGTTTGCAAAAAATCTGCTTGAAGAAGAGCTTGACTCTATAGCCATTTTGTTGAGAAGCTTTGTCAATTTCTTTTGAAATATTTCTGAATTTTTTTGAAGTTATTTAGTTCATTTTCATGATGAAAACTTCTTCAAGTGAGGTTTCAAAATCCTCCTCCTTCATAAGATTCTTCGATGAAGACATGAAGCGAGACTTCTACATGTTGAAGGATATGGTGCAAATTCTGTTTGAAGATATAAGAGAAAGCACTAGACTTCATGAGAAATTGGTTGCTATGAAGCAAGAGAAGGAAGAAATTCTTCAAAGATTTCATGAGATGGAGATGCAGCTCCATCAATACCAAGAGGCCTTAACCAACAACTTGCATGAAGCAGAGGTAATTCACTCTAATTTCTCTTCAGTTTCCTTTTTAGAAATATGTGTTGGTTCATTTGAAAAGCACACTAGAGGTATAGGGTCCAAGCTAATGTTTAAAATGGGTTTTGAAGGTAAGGGTTTAGGCAAGCATGCACAAGGCATGATTGATCCTATTTTGGTTGAGGAAAGACCTAAGAAATTTGGTTTTGGTTATGTTCAATATAATGGCGAAGACTCCAAAGCCATGAAGGCATATGAGGCAACTTCAAGAAGAACTTTTGTTCCAAGTTCTAAACGACAAACATGTCAAGTTTTTTTTCAAGTTGACTGCCATTTTTTGAAGCCTATGTTGCAGCAAGAATATTTTAGACATGCAGCTTATGGCGAACATGAAAGTTCAGAAAATTTTGAAGACATGAACACTGATGTTAGTCTTCAAGAGAAAGATGGAACCTCTACTAGTTCGTCTCATCATGAAGGTAAAAAAGATGGATCTAAAAAGCATCATTTGAGGTATAATTCTTCCCATAGTCAAGTTGATTATGTTTCTGCAAAGCATGAAAATTTTGCATGCTTGAATGGAAGAAAGAGTTGTTGTGCATATTGTTGTCTCTGTAACCATGTTGTTTGAAAATGCTAGAAGAGGGTGAACGCATATAGGAAGTAGTTGAGGCAAAAGCAACTTGCAAAGAAGTTGCATAAGACTTGCACACATTGCTAGAAGAGTAGACATATTGTTTCCTAATGTTGGACATTGCATCCAATTAATCATCCCAAGCACATGAAGCAAGAGGATAGAAATATTGGCAAAAGTGGAACCAAGGATTCCATTATTGATGTGAGAAGAATTGTTTCACATGAAGAATATTTTCAGCAGGAAAAGTTGTTGTGGAAGTGGCTTGGTAAGAAGTGGTTTGACTTCTTGAGACAATAGGACATACACTCATTTGTACATATGCAAATTTCAGTTATGTATGAATTTTTTATGCTATAATCTCACATTTGTTTAAGACACCTTGGATTGATGATCAAGGAAGTGATGTTCAGCTACCTTCTGAAAATTTCTGGCCAGAAATTTCTGAGTGAGTGCAAGGAAGACAGTTCTTAACAGGAGGACAAGCGCATCTAATAAGGAAAGTGTCGACTACCTTCGAGTTGTGGTTCAAAGGTACGAAGCCATGCAAGGAATAGTGTATAAAGGCTGAAAAGGAGAGGGTGTTGTACTCTCATCTATTGTACAAATCAGTATACCAGTATTTTGGGGTCCAAAAGATTCCCAATGGGGAGGTGTGATTAGAACTAGATGATGGACCTAAGTGATAGCTCAATATTTAAAGTGTTAGGAAGTGTGCCAAACCTAAGCGACCAGATAGATCTCTTCTTCCTGATTCTGGAGTCGTGAATGGTTTGAAAAACCAACATTGTATGAAGAAGTTATCGTAGTTTGAAAAGTCCAATAAACTGCAATTTTTGGCTTTGACATGACTGGAATTTGGGAAATTTAAAAAAGAGAATATTCCAAGGAATATTCATAGAATATTTCTTTTGGACTAGTAATATTTCAATAAATGTTAGGATCCTTTGTTGCATGGACTATACGTTGGAAAATTTGGGCTAATTAGGAGCTGCCACGTGGAAGGACTGGAGGCTACCACGTGGCCCATGAATGGGGTGATACAATTTTTGGGGAGATGACCAGGGTTGAACCCGTGACCTCCGCGCTCACACGCCCATGTCGTGCCAGTCGGGCTGCGTTTCATTCTTAATATCCATAGGGGAGCAACAACATTTATTGTTTGAAAACTTTTCATATGGAGGTCAGAGGGTGCCAGTCCATGGGCCAACCCCCCCATGTGGCCTTAGCACCAAGAACCATGGGCCAAAGACACTAACTGCAAAGAAAAACCATTTACCCCGATGCTTCTGCAGTTGCTGAAAGTTGTTCACGTGTCATTTTGAATGCATTGTATATGCAACAGTTTATGTTGATATGTGCGGTTAGAAGACCGTGGGGCTTGGGGCATGTGCCAAACCCTACCCCAAGAATTAAATTTAATGGTAAGGTATGGCGGAAAAGTGGCATGCCACCAAATTTCAGAAATGTGTCAGTTTAACTTTAGTTTAAGTCCAGTTCCTCCACTTTTAGTGGAGTTTTTTAGGGGTCACTAGATGAATTGATTTTAGGCTCTATCTTGAGCAGAATTCGACCAATTTTGGAGTGCCAATAGTCAATTTAGAATATCTCAGAAATTCCAGACTCATTGGTGAGGGTTTCAAACCCATCAGAGGAATTTTGAGCAGGTTTTTTCTTCAGATAATTTCTAGGAGCCACGAGGGCCACCATGGCCACTAGTAGTTTGAGGCTTAGCCAGAGCAGCTAGAAGCCTTATTCGGAAATCCAATAGTCAATTTTGGATGTCTCGGACGTTTTGGAACTGATGGTGTGGTTTTTAGAGCCTGTAGAGGAATTTTGGAGGCTGAGATGCTTCACTGAAGTTCCAAGGGCCACTAGGGCCAACAAGTGCCAGTAGCAGTTTGAGGCCTGGGCATGACAACTAGAGGCCTTATGCAGCAAAGAAAAAGTCATTTCTAACTGTAATGAGAATTATGAATCCAATGGAGGAATTTGAATAATATTTTGATGACTTCGAGAGCTTGAGAAGCCACAAATAATTTTTCTTTGACCCTAGAGCCACAGGGTGCCGCTAGGTGTTGGAGGCGAAAACGGAGTAGATGGAGGCGAATTTCAGTGAAACAATAGTCTATTATGACTATTTTTTTTCATTTAGAATCCATTGAAGGTATTTGAAGAGCCATTAAAATACTTTTGAGGGTTGACAACCTACAGGGAAGTTTTGGGCAGCCCAGGGCCAACTGTGGAGGGAGGCCTAGATTGGGAAGCCAGTGCTCTTTTGGAGAAAACGATCAGTCCATTTTAGACGTATGATATGTTTTGGAGACATTAGGTGAGGTTTCAGGGACAAACAAATAATTATGAAGGAGTTAGTGCCATAGAGAAGCTCAGTGTAGCTCAAGTGCACCGACAGAAGTAATCAAGTCTAAGGGAGCCTAGATATGTTTGCAGAGTGATGATAGACATGACAGGGATATAGATGGTATTATAAGCCCATTGGCTCAGTTCAGTAACCATTGGAGTTGAGTTTTGTAACTTGTAAAAGAAATCTTCCATAATCCAAAAGAGCCAAGTCAAGATGGCAAGAGCTCAAGGAGACGTAGCCCACGATATTCGGGTGAAATCCTAGATTAAATTTGTTTTTATGTGTTTATGTTTATTTGCTGCATTATATTTCCGTTGCACATGTTTAATTTCAGCATCAACAAATGGAATTAAAGCACTTGAACAATTAAAAAACATACACCTGTTTCAAGTGTAAAATTCCACAAAAGTCAAGTACAAGCTAGATCTTTTATTTTTTTAAGTGAGTGGGAGGTTCTTTAAAGAATAGAAATTTATCCAACCCATTTTTAGATCACTTATTTTTTATTTGAAAAAAAATTATGTGGGACCTATGATCACTAGAAAGGCCCACTTTGCAATCCACAATTTAACCATTAAATATGTTCTTGCATAAACATTACTAAATATGAAATCACAACTAAAGGTGAAGATCATGAACCCAAGGCAAGCTTGCATGTCATCATATGATGTAATTGATAATGAAGAAGATAATTAGGAATGAGTTTGCTATATTAACCTTGTTTAATTACTTAATTCATAAATTCATTCAAAGATGAAAATTAAATATAAATTTACTATTTCATGTGTGTTTAATTGAAATAAGGTCCATTATTCTAAAATAAAATACATATGAGTTCCAAAAGAAGATACAACACAACTATCCAAGAGAAACTGAAAGGTATCTACCTCCCCATATTTAATTTTGATGATATGTGGAGTAAATTATTGACCTAAACTCCCTATGGAAGACACAATTATAAGTATCAAAGCAACAATAATCCATTGTCTAGGAATGGCCTCAAGAAAAATTCATAGACTAATAACCTATTTTAAAATAGGCCACCATATAAGGCACATTTGTATAATTTGACATATTATTTTAAAAACACAATACGTAAAATTAGAAGGCTGGAAGAATGAACATCAAATTCATTGTAATCATAAGTATTAAACAGGCCAAGTATACCTAACCTACTTAATATAAACTGCTATTGTTGGCAGAGGGAAAAAAAACTATAAGGTTGTTGGAAAAATGTCATTTTTTAATGTATTTGTGATCATGGGTAATGGGAAGAGAGGAATGAGATATATGTAGGTGATTTTTTGGGTATTTTTTTTAGAGGCCAATGGTTGATGGTTCTCGCTATTTTTCTTCATTTATGTTTCTAATGATAAAAATGTAAAAAATAGTAGAGAAGATGAAATGGGTGTTTTATATCATTGGGTACAAATGAATTAAGGTCAAGGGATCAATGGGATAGAAGTAAGTTTGGGAATTTAATATGCACCAACTGGTATGACACAAAGTGTGAAAATGTGTTAGAAGGAATAATAATGGGAACATGGAACTAGTTTTTCAATTGAATTAAAGATACAAAAGTTACTATATTTTCATAAAATAATACAATATTTTGTGAACTATGAGATATTGGGAAATTTCCTCCAATTTTGGGCATATATTGTATTCACTACTCTAGTTTTTCTTCACTCCGCATCTCAATTGTTGCTATCCCTGTTTCCCTCTTTCTTCATTTTTTTAAGAAGAAGATCCCATGATCCATGTCCATTATGTGTATGTTATCCTTGCTCAAGTACTTTTTTTCATGGGCGTTACGGATTTGTGAACTCCAATAAGTGATATTATATAATGTTGTATGTATTGGTGTAGGTTGTTGGAGAATTAAGAAATTCTCTCACTTGGTTCTGCAGAATGCTCTGCATATTTATAATGCATAAGTTATCTATTGCTTTTTGCTAGCTGTAGGCTTGGTTTTGGGTGTCGTGCCTCTTTTGTTGAAGCTACATTGTCCATTATTATGGGTTCTTGTTACTTCCATTATCTGAGATCTATTTTTATTGAGGTTCATTTTGATTTATTCAGTTTTGATTTTTTTGGGCATATAGAAATATATGGTGAACCATTTTAATCTTAATCCTAATAATTAATGGTGGATCTAAGGTTTATCAGCTTAACCACATTCAAATCTGGTCCTTTGGAATTTTTTTTGTTGCAATGAACTACATTAGTCCTTCAAGGTATTAGTTTTGAGTATGGCTTATCTTATGATTGATTTGAGATGAGACATTTTGGCTTCATAGATCTCTATTTGATTCACAATGAGATTGATTCCCAACTTTCAATGAGTTTTTGTTATTATTCTTTCATTGATTGTCTCCTCTTTGTCTATTGCATGTTATCCTATCAACAATAACTATTTTTAGGGTTCTCACAAAGGGTCCTTATATGAAATGGGTCCATATATTTAATTTCAATTCAATTTCTCCATGGATTCATATTTGTATGCTTTGAGTTTGGCACTCTACATCGAAGATGTAGCATCTGGTCATGACTATGGTGCAACATTGAGCAAGAGTATCATGTTTTACGAGGCTCGAAGATCTATAAAGATTCATAGAAATTAGAGAGTCATCTGGAGGGTTGATTCTTTTATGGATGATGGATTAACCAATGTGGTGGATCTAGTAGGATTATACTATGACGCCTGTGAAAATGTTAAGTTTGGCCTCCCAATCCCATTCACAGTCATCATCCTCTCATGTAGTGTTGTCAAATATGAAAAGAATTGGCCAACAAGGGTGATTTGGGGCATTCGATGGAGGCTATTATATGGGGAACTCATTATTTCCTCAAGGCACATAAAATCCTGATGTAATATATAAATAGGTGGGTGATGGAATATTAGACCATTATTGTTGGAAAGGCTAGAAGACATGACCACACCTCACCAAGCATATAGAATTGATGGAATTTTTTTTGGCTCAGATCTCATAGGAGAAACAAAATCAACAATGATTGTTGCTTCAATTTCTTTCAGGAACTCTGATCTCACGTACTCCAATCTAATTCTCAACAATGTCAAGCAACATTTAACATTTGCTGACAAGTACAAAGGAAAATATGACAACAACATTGTTGTTTCACATAAGTCTTATCCCTCCAAGAGAAGATATGAAAATGAGCTTCTTTGGGTAGTGACAGGGCTTCACAAGGCTATTGGAGATTTTTCTTACATGAGCTATGTGATTGACATTGTCAAATGTCTAGGTGTAACAAGATGGAAAATGATTGAATTCAGGTGTGATGTCAAGTATCCGGGAGTTCAGGTCCTAGCCTCAAATTCCCTCATGCATGGCAGATGCAGGTAGAGTAATGGTGTTCTATGGAAATATCATGAAAATTTAAAGTTTCTAATGTGTACATGTTTGCAGAAAGGAAATGCGATTGTACAAAAAAATCCATGTGGTCTCCGTTTTTGGAAAAAATGAAACAACATGCAGTTTTTCCCCTCATAGTGACATAGAGTGAGATTGGAGGCTAAACCTTGTGTGGAAACGATATTGGGCTATTTTTGGTGGATATATGGCATCTAACAGAGGAGGCTACAAACCATTTTCTTGCTTGGAGGAGACCATTTTCAATTATTATTATTCCAAATTCTGTAAACAATCAAATGACAAGTTTTCCCCTATTTTCTCTCTCCTTAAAATGTGGATTTGACATTCATCCTTGTCTTTTTCTCTCCTTAAAAGGAAAATTTTAAATATGTCTTAATTCATAATTCATATTTCTATTAGTTTGAAACTTGAAATTTTAAGTTTAAAGTAGATCTGCAATGTTGCATATTTATAGATTCATTTTCATTTACCATGGCCCCAAGAGTGAAATACCTTCCATGGATCCATGTTGATGTTTTTGATAATTACATGTACTGCAATTTTTACAAAAAACACAGGGATTCATAGGCTGAAACATCACTTGGCTGGTATAATAGGCCAAATTTCCCCATGCAAGGTACCATTAGAGGAGATTGGAAAGATTGTATTGGAGATGAAAAGTTAATTTTAAAAAATTGAAGAAGATAAGGCCAGGAAAAGTGAGGTAAATAATGAAATAGTGAGCAAGAGGCAACATGTTGTAGTGGCAGAAAATGTTCATTTTGAACTTAAGGTTGAAGACTCCCCCTTTATCCCCTATACCAATGTCTTGGACCCCTTCCATTATGTTCCTTCCCATGCTAGTATTTGTAAGAAACCCAATAAAGAACATTCAAAATTATGTCATAGCAACCCTCAAATTTGTTAGTGTCTCTCAACCAAGTCAAAATCATTCCACCTAGGATACCCATTAGAAGAAGCAATACAAAGATATTTTTTTAATACATTGCAATATGGTGGTATGATTTAGGTATCCCCTTCAATACATCCTACTCTCCTTATTACCAGCCTATGTGGGATTTTTTTATTCTTATAAGAAGTCTTCAAAGGCCCTAGTTTTCATGACTTGAGAGGATTTATTTTGAAAAATATATTTCATCCACAGAGGAAGGCATGAAGGATTTTAAAGCTTCATTTCGCCGAGTCGTACCATGTGTTAGTGTAAAATATTTAGGCAAGGGTATCAAACGACCTTACTTAAGCTATGGATGACATATAACCCTCACAACTGAAATGGTTGTTCAACCCTTTAGATCTGCAATACACAATTAAAACAAATCCTGCAAAAACCAAGATCTACGTAGTAAAAGTAGTTAAATAGCAAAAGGAAATAATAACTCATGCAAAAAATAGCTCGAAATAACCAATAGACAAGAGAAGTTTAAAGAATGATATTTTATATTGTATAACACCTCACGAAGGAAACAAGTATATGTTAACAATCCCCGTCAATGGGATGGGTTCTTCGATGTCCTCAATGTTTTAGCTTCGCGAGTCTCTCTCTCTCTCAATGATGTAGAAACCAAAATATGTGATGAACTCAAGTGGGAGCCCAGATGATAAAATAAAATGGTAGCGAAAATGAGAATGACCACAGTCAAGAATGAATGGAAAACCCCTCATATTTATAACAAAATATTGAGTTATCCTCGATAATGGAGACTAATAAAATATTATTAACCAATATCTAGATCTAACTACTTACAATATTTTATTACATTTTGTTGGAGGGAAAAAATATTTAAACTGGTTAAGTACCATTATTTACAAATAATAAACAAATAGATGATTTATTTATCATTTCAAAAATGTGGTTAAAGAATAATAAACAATTACATATATTCAAAATATATTCAAAACTAGTAATATCAAATTGCATACAATAATATATTCAAAATATTTATAAGAGGAAAAGATATATTTATAAACATTCAAAAGAAATACTAACAAACAATTATATATATTCAAAATATATTCAAAACTACTAATAGAAAATTGCATACAATAATATATCCAAAATATTTTTTAGAGGAAAAGCTATATTTATAAACATTAAAAACAAATTATTTCTTACTTTTTTTATGAAAATTATATTCAAGGTCCATTTTTAAGACATATAGAAAATGAAGATGTGATAATTGCTTCGAGAAGAAAACAATTTAGAGAATTTTTAAACCTAACCACTAATTAAAAAAAATTCAAAAATACATTATTTCTTGTCTTTGCATAAAAAAAAATAAAAAAAATCGTAAAAATATTCTTGAAGGAAATCAATTATTTCAAACATTTGCAAAGAAAAAAAAATTCAAGAATTATCTTGAGGCTGGAAATTATTAAAAATATTTTTGAAGCTATATTTAGTAATACCTAGAGAGACACTATTAAGAATTAATTAGATGTGGAACCTTTCTGTACCTAGATTTTGTTTTTTGTCATTGAAAAGAAATTCATTAGATTTTCAGGAAATCATTGTTTATAAATATCATCTAAATAGTCCCCTCTCTCTCATGCCGACCAGACTTGTTAATATTGAGGACTCGAGAAAACCATAGAAAACAATTGACAACTATTATTTTTGAGAGGAATTGTAGCCTTAACATACTAGGAAAAAACAAAAATATAACCAGAACTAATAGGAACGTATCAAGGAGGGGGGTTGGGGGGAATTACAAGGGGAGATCCAAAGTAACCTACATGATCATGCATATGAAAATATATGCATTCCACCCCTGCTTACAGGCTGTACAAGTGGTCGTTGGTGTGGATGTGACTGCAGCAAACACTGTCCAATTTTTCTATAATTTCATTTTGATTGTATTGGGTGTCATTAATATATGCCATGAGCTCATTATGGTCTTCATATCGGTGGTCCATGATAATGTCCATGTTGATTTGAATATTCCGAAGCTTCTCAGCAATGGACTCCATGGTGGTAGGAGCCACTTTGTGACCTCGAGAGATAGCAACAACTTCCTTTGTCTCCAGACTGGCCGAATTGTTCGAGGACGAGAAATGGCTCCCTCGAGATGCAGTACATGGAAAAGCCCCCCCTCCCCCTACCCCCCCTTGACGAGGCCGAGTCTCGACCCCATTGGTGAGACATGATATGAGTGACACTAAGGAGCCATTAAGTTAAAGGGAGGGTCAGAGAAAATACCTCACTCGACCTTCAATAACTAGAACAATAGCGTAAACCATAATTTTGATATCCTATATGAGTACATACTAGCAACCAAAAGACATAATTGGTTACATAGGGAGATCCTGTGTTGACCTTGTCCTAGGGCAGGGCAGATGCCTTCCACCTCCCCTGTAACCCACTATATACAACAACACAACCTCGAGAGGACAAGAAAATATAGTAACCCCTAGCCCTAATGGGCACCCAAACCACCAGTAGGGCTAACCAATACTAGGGAAACACCCTCCCACAGACAAGAAACAGAGTTTATTACCAACATTGAAAGAACAACAGGGCAAGCCCAGATATACACAGACAAAACTACCCTCTTGTGATGAAAAACAATGGAAGTTACAAACCCATAGACCTTATCCCATACCAGAAGCAAGAGCTCCTTGAGCTTTCGATTCCTGGAAGAAGTTTTGAAGGCGTGAAGATAATATGACACCCCAACCTCTCATGTTATCGGATCCTAGGGACAAGCCAAAAATCTAGGTCCGACCAAAACCAACCGAGAACAGACATCCAAACCACTACTCAACCAAGGTCATGAGCCCATTGAGTCGCTATGGAACGTGACGTGCACACCTCTTTTCTCCCATCTACCAAAATTCACTAGAGTAGCATTCTATGTGGCCCATGTATTTAACTGAAAAGTGTGCAAGTAGACTCTGTGTTCACATGAAATGAATGTGGGGTCAACACATGATCTCGAATTGAATGAGCGTGTGCAGGCGGAAAAGCTCTAGTGGGTGCTCATATGACAAGTGTGGTCCCTGGCGGTCACCCCCATCAAGGGGAAAGTTGTGATACCTAGAGTTAAATGAAATAGATCCTAGAATTAAATGAAATAGATGTGAAAACTCAATCCTCCTACAAAGCACAAATTAATTTTTGACGAGATAATCTCCATTCTATATCACCAACTTATCAGTAATAGACAATTACATGTATTCAAAATATATTCAAATTTACATATATTCTAAATTATTAATATATAATTGCATACAACAATGTATAAAAAATATTATTTAGAGGAAAGTGTATATTTATGAACATTCAAAACAAGTAGTTTCTAAAAAAAAATCATCAAAATTCTATTAAGCTACATTTTTAAGATATAAAAAAACATATCAATAAAAAAAAGTCATCAAAATATTTTGAAAAAAAAAAAATTATTTGGACATCATTTTTTTTTTTTGTAAGTTTGGTAGGACTACATCTTTTACATCTTCACCAACATGTCCAGATACATCACCCCCATCCGAAAAGGGAATTGAACTTGTTATGAGTGCCATAACAGACCACCTCATCACCAAGACCCCACTGATTGAATTTTAGATCTTTATTTCTGAGACTTTCACTCCTTGCACTTGCATTTAGATTTTGGAAAATGAACATTTAGATTTTGGAAAATGAACTTAGATTTTGGAAAATGAACTTAATTAGAAAAAAAAAAAATTCTTAATGTAAAACAAAGAATTCGAAAAAATTCATTCTACCGGATATGTGAGCATGGAGACTTTCATTTGTACGAAATTCCACGGGAGGATTTTGGATCTGTTAAAAAAAAAAAAAAATTAACGATTTAAATGTTAAATACAAGGTTTCCACTTTTCTGATATGTAAGTGGAGACTTTGACGTGTACCGAATATATGTAGATTCTCCATATTAAATTGTTACCCTATTTCCTCACATTTACAAATAATGAGAAAGACAAGTTGAAATCTTAAATCTTTCTCCAGAGGAGGTATAGCTTCATCCCACAAATATTTAAGAACATGCCAACATCTGCACCATCATTATGTGTTTTCAAATTACATTTCACAGTATTGTCCGATACATAAAAATCGAAGGCTACGCGCATCCCACTACAGTGTAGAAGAGCTATCAGATAAAAACTTATGAACTAACAAATCAGCTCCAAAGAGATTTGATAGAGACCTGTCAACTAACACATCACGATTCAGGCAAATAATCAAATATTTTATAAGCCGGTAAACACTAATATGTAACACCGAAGTGGGTGTGATATCCAAGATAAGTTGTGCCTTTGTCCTATTTTTTCGGCTACCTGCCGCAACCGTATAGAGGAACGGCCCACTAGAGACGAAGACGTTTATGGACATTTGAACGTTATCGGAAAATAACAGCAACAGCCGTATTCGCACCATGATAAAAGTAAGAGGGACATGAAACTGTGAGAGGAAGATTGAGATATGGTGGATTATCGGAATCAGTTGGTGAGAACTCCAATTTCATTTCTTGAATACCTTCTGTACTTGCTGTCACTCAGAAGATATGATAGACAGCATATGATCTGCAGAATACCAGAAATAGCATTTTTTTGTGAAAATATATTGACATTCACTGCTGGTATTTATGGCAAGTAAATTGTTCATTCCTTCCAGTTGTGACGAATTTCTGACAGTGGTAGCTTTGGAAACTCAATTTGCAAGTGTCACCAACTCAAGATATCTAAAAAGATTCCATATGGGCTGAGCAGGGCGGCCCTGCCATTTGCCTTTCTTTTACCCTGCCAGGGTCGCATGCGTTTTGCAACTTGCAGCCGTGCACTGCTCTGTTCGCCCGCTGCTGGAAATTTAGCATTGTCGAGTTCCTCTAATATCTTCTGCTCTTCTTATATAATTAATATTCTCAATATTTGCATGCACCGAGATCAACCCACATATTCTCTACTCAGCACAGGTCCATGGGAATTTCTAGCTTCTCAGATTTGTCACAGGGCTTTCTGCCTATGCTGATAATACAGGCAGCTATTTTAATGGCCGCCATGAAGAAGAGACTATACTCTCTTTTCACATCGTTGGGTCTCATCTCTTCAAGCTACAACATGGAAGCAGTTGAATATTCTGACCAACAGATGAAGGATGACTCAGTGGGCTCTGAAGTCACTAACTTGCTTTCCTTTCAAGAAGAGATATTGGGAAAAAACCCTCTGCTCACTCTCTCTTCCTCTTTTCCCTCTTACAGCAATGAAGATTGTGCAGTTTGTTTTTGCAGTTTGGCGAATGGCCACGAAATCAGGGAGCTGCCATGCAGCCATTTGTTTCACAGATGTTGCATTACGAAATGGTTCCATTACCAGGTGCTACAACCAACATGTCCAATCTGCAGGTCGGCTCAAGTTCATGATGTGATGATAGGGCGGGACGAGTCTCCTCTCCTGTTTTCATCTTCATGAACTGTCACCTCTTCTCAAAACTTGTGCTACCACCACCTGTTTAACCGTCCATATGTGTCTTCAATGCTTTTCACTAAAGAGGCAGGTGTGTCTGTGTTCTTCATGGCGCTCATGTGGAGGAGAAGAGATGCAGTCTATATCCAAATCTATTCGTATACATTATCCAAGAATTAGTTACCATGTTCAAGTATGTATCTCCTAGGGCAAAAACATATTGTGTCACTTGGACGAGGCCACTCATGTCCATTTGGAAATCTTAGGTGTTATTCATGGAAAAGCTTTGTAGTTGGGGTCTTTTTTATATGAATGTTGGAAGTAATGTTTTTGTGTCATTGTGACTTAATGAGTCTTAGTGTTCCCAGAGCATTAATCATATGTAGTTTTTAATAAGGTTAAGCTAGTGTGACAGGTGGTATTCTTGAAGCAACATTACAGGTTATTTTATACAGGGTTAAGTTGTAGGATTGTATGCCTAAGACATTTTGTACCTAGAATGCTGTGAAGATCATATATTCAACAAATGATGGTAGTGATATAGGATGTTTTATTATGGAGACTCACCAGTTGTGCTCCTAAACGTTGAGAAGTTTCGATTCTGCAAATCTGACGAAGTTATGTATTAAATGGATCGAGTGGGAAGCTGGAAAGTGTGGTGAAGCTATCTGAAAGGTTGAGAAGCTTCAATTCTGCAAAGTTGACGAAGTTATGTATTAAATGGATCAAGTGGGAAGCTCGAAAGTGTGGTGAAGGAAAGAGTCCAAACCCTCAAAGTGGATATGAGTGCTAGTGATGACCATATGAGACAAATTTGACATAGATTTATTTATTGTTGTAATTTTTGTTTTCAATATTTTCCATGTAAGCATTAAGGAATGGTGTTGGAACTAATGCTTCCATATGTTGTTGTGATTGTGAGTTGTCATTGTGGATTCTGAGAAGTCTATCTAAAAATTATTGGTGCGTATATACGAGTTGTAGTCATGATCTAGATGTGTCAAAATCATGGTTTTATATTTTGTATTTATAGCTGTTGTGTTCAATGAAAAAATTGAATAATAATTTGTATTGTGTGCAATTATTTTCTTTGCTCTGGATCTCAATTTCTAATAATGAATTCAAAATTTCTTTAAAATAAGTGTGACTCCACTTCAAACTATATAGATGATTCATTTGAAGTACACTAAATTGGTTGCAAGTACATTAGTTTTTTATTTCTGAATATGATGTGAGACCAGAGGTATCAAATCTGAACTCCTTTAAAAAGAGATGCCAATCTCTGCTCAACATTGAGATTAGCAGTTCAATGAATTTGGGTATTGGTTATTTTATTTTTTAAAGCACAGAATGGAAACAGTATATAGATGATTTATTTGAAGTAGAAGATTAATTTGAAGTACAGTAAATTGGTTGTAAGTACATTATTTTTTTATTTCTGAATATGATGTGAGATCAGAGGTATCAAATCTCAAGTCCTTTAAAAAGAGATGTCAATCTCTGCTCCAAATTGAGATTAGCAGTTCAATGAATTTTGGTATTTGGTTAAATTTGGTTTTAGAGCACAGAATGGAAACGGATGTTCAAATTTACACCTTGGTTGACAGGATCTTATAATCAAATTCATTTTTTTTTAAACAAAATTAATATTTAAAGATAAAGTTTCTTTGCTGAACACTTAAGAGTCTGAGTGTCGTTAGATTATGTGAGAAATTTTTATATTTTTTAAATATGTATGTAGATGGTATAGAGAAAACTCAGGTTTTGTTGGGAAACTCACATTTCTTTGAAACTTGTAGTTAACCCAAGTTATGCAGTCTACTTATTTGCAAATAATTTGGTGTGAACCTTTAAAATGTTTTTAAGAATAAATCAATAAGGTTGTGGCCAAATTCTAAGAGACTTGCACTCAAAGTCAAAATGATATGGAACCACATATAATGACATAAAGATAGCGTTTGGTGTAATTTTGTATAGTAGGTATATAATGGCTTATGATGTTCGAACGAAAGGTCGTATAAATAAGGCATTTGATTAAAAAGTTGAAAAAACTTAATTTAAGTATATACTATTTATAAAATATATCTATAAAATAATATTTTAATAAATAGTAAATTTTATTAAAATAAATTTATCAAATATTTTTTTAATAAATAATGAATGTTATTGACTATTTTAAATTAATTAATATATATTTTATTTAAAATATATTAAAACAATTATTATAATTTGTTTAATTAAATAATGATTATTAGTAAATTAAGTAATTAATTAATTATCTCTGTATTGGTGACTAAATAATTTTATGAATTTCATTTTTAATTTTAATGTACATTTTTTTATATTTTTAATATACTTATATAGAAAGAGAATTATTTATTCCAATAAAATTATTTAAAAAAAAATATTGCAATGAAATATAAATATTATTTATATTTATATATTTTGAAAATATATTATATATGCTTAAATTGATTGAGCAACTTTTATCTTTAATGTCAATTTAGATTTATAATAAATTAAAAAATATGAAAATGTTAATTGAAATCATTTCCTCAAAATTACATATATATATATATATATGTCACATATCAATTTTATTTCCAATATTAGTAGAATTACAATCTCCTCCTTACTTAACAACACACTCATAATCTAATAGGTATGTTATAATGAATTTGAAAATGATAAATTATTTTATATTGAATTTTGGATTAATATATGGTCGATTTTGAAAATTTTCATTTAATGTGGATATTAGAATATTTTGTTTTGAACCTATTATATTATATTTTTATTAATAAATCTTTAATTCTTTAAACTAATTATTTTTTTAAAATTATACATCTTAAAATCACTATTGTTACTTTATTTTTTAATATTTTTCTCCTAGTACTTTTTCTTTATCTTCTTTTCACTCTTTTCTTTAATTTTTCTTACATTTTTCAAAAAAAAAAATATTTTTTCACTTTCTATTCACTTACAAAAATCCAATTAAACTGAAAATGTTAATATTAAAATATTTTACCAATACAATTTTTTTAATTTTTAATTTATTAGTCATTTTGAAATTATTTTTTATTAATATTTTCTTAAATTTGACATAAAAATTATATATAAACTTGATATAATTTGTTTACATCAATTTTGGAATTGTAAATAAATTATATTTATGATTGGATATAAAATATATATATGATTTGATAATGAAATATTTTATTATTATTATTGTTGTTTTAAATACCATTTCTCAATTGAAATTATTTTTTATTAATATTTTCTTAAATTTCACATAAAAATTAAATATAAACTTGGTATATTTTTCTTACAACAATTTTGGAATTGTAAATAATATATATATGATTTGATAATGAAATATTTTATTATTATTATTATTATTGTTTTAAATGTCACTTCATCATTATTTTTAGTTAGATATTTATATAAAATATTTATATACAATTTGATGATGAAATAATTATATTTATTATTATTATTATAAATGTCATATTATTATATATATATATATATATATATATATATATATATATATATATATATATATATATATATATATATATATATATATATATATATATATATATATATATATATGATATGATTTGATTTGATTTGATTTGATGATGAAATATTTTATTATTATTATTATTGTTTTAAATTACATTTCATTATTATTTTTAGCTAAATATTTATATAAAATATTTATAGATGATTTGATGATGAAATAATTATATTTATGATTAGTATTTGAAATGTAATTTTATTACTAATTTTGTTAAACAAAATTATACTTAACACGGGTAACTATCCAAATTACTGTTCCATGTCTCATTGACCATTAGATAGAATCTTCATCATTTCATAGAGTAACTTTAGTAAAGGTATATGAAGTTACATAACCATTAACAACCACATTTTTATCATATTAAGATAAACTTTAATCATATACTTGATATTATAAACATCAATTCATGCAATGAATCCCCATCATAAAAGGAGGGTGAAAAATAATAAATTTTAAATTTTATTATTAACTCATAAAAGGAAACCACATCATTAGATACTAATATACCACGGAAACCTAGTAGGTTGAAAAACAATAAATTTTAAATTTTATTATTAACGCTCATGAGGGTGTTCACCCGTTATTCAATGGCTTATAGAGGAGTCCATCCCTTAACCATTTTCATAAAATATAAAAAATAAATATCATTTAAATATAACATATCTAGCTAAGAGCTATTACAATCATCATGACATCATTTACCCTCAAATCTTCACTCTTCATATATTTCTGGCTTAGTTGCTCCATCAATGGACCATCCGTGCAGCTCACATCCCTGCAGCTCATAGTCATTTGTATGGACCATTAATTTTTTACCTACCACAATGTTAAACATAGTCTATCCTTTGTACAAGTCACCGTTCTTTACTTCCATTGTTGTCGTCTACAAACTTTGATATCATGATTACATAAACTATTAATCAACCAATAATAAATACAAGAAAATAATTATCAAAGCTGTCAAAATAAATACCACATTACTATGATACTTCTCGCACAAGAATTTTTTAGAAAGGAAAACCATTGTCACATCCATTTTCCTTTAAATGATAGTAGCATCTTAGCTTTCATTTCCGTGCATGTAATTAGATCAAACTTATTCAAAGATAACTAGCCCCTAAACATTTTTTTGTGTGCATGTAACTAAGTAATATTTATAATACAATAGATATTGTTAGTATTATTATTATGCATGCAAATCCATATACCATTCTCAGGGAAATATAACATAATAGATAGTATTCTAGTGCATGCAAATCCAAGTCCCTTTTCGAAAAGCATATTTCCCAAGATAGAGATATTTACAAAGTTTATTCTACATGCAAATACATGTTATGTTCTAAAAGAAAACTAATGTGTTAGTTATTATTTGTTGTGTGTGGATATATGTATTTTTCCAGAGGACAACTAATGCATTTATTGCATACAATTACTTGTTTTCCTTTCCAAGGTTCAACATAATAATAATAATTTTCTATATGTAAATTCTTTTTTCTATTCAGAAGGTCTAACACAATAATTTTATTCTTTTCATGCATATTTCTTTTCAAAGAATCCAACATCGTAGTTGTATTTTTTTATGGATGCAAAGATCATATTTCCTTTCATGAGTTCAAACACAATATTTCTAGTTTTCATTCAAGAAGATAACATTTCTTTTCAAGGAATATCAAACATAGTATTTATATTTTGTGTATCCAGATAACTTATTTATCCCAAAAAAATATCAAGTAGAGTAATTCTATTTGTGCTCAGAAACAACTTATTTCCTCTCAAGAAACATCAAATTTAATAGTTCTTTTTTGTGTATATTTCCTATCAAGAAAATCTAATAAAATAAGCACATATTCCTCTTTAAAGGTCTAATTTGTGTTCACAAATAACTTGATGGCCTAGCCCTCCAACTGTGTGTAATGTGAAATTAAAATGTTTGGTAACCGTGACAGGTTACAGGTCCCACTCACCCCTTTCGAACTATATGTTAATACATAACATTAATGTTATTAATTTCATTTCGATATATGTGTTGATATGTTAAATGTGATCAGAGATCCGTGGATCGGATCCAACTTGCAATCTCACTTCAATTTATTATCCGTCCTTTTCGCTGGCCCTTGGTGCCACTTGTCGATCTTCTCGATCCTGTCACCTACCGCCTTGTGACAAACCCCAACCTCGGTCTACAGTCACATTCATTTGTTCATTTGAGCTATGAGGGTTCTCCGTTCTGCTCTGCCCGAGGGTTATGTTGATGCTTTCCTGGTTCGATGTTTTGTGCGACGAAGTCCTCACTGTGAATGATAACTCTGTCGATTTTATGTCTTTCATTTGTGGTATGAATGATTCTAGTCGAACTAAGTCGACCCTGTTGCTCTAGACTGTAATGGGTTTGTAGGTTTGTTTATTTCGTTTTGTTAACTGTTCTTTTTGGTGTTACAGGGCGGACCTTCAGTTCCACGCTAATGGTCTTGATCATTCGACCACTTTCGCCTCTGAGGTAAGTTAACCTTCCATGTTTTAACTTACCCTGCACCTTACTCAGACATTAATGTATTCTGCTCCTTGTTATCATGTTCTGGCAATCGATTTTGACCTCCTCTCTCGATGTCGCCTCTCCAGTCACAGGTAAATGTTACAATGTATGTGGTTTCGTTTCTGTTGCAATGTATCTCTCATCTTCTCCTTCCAGGTTCTGGCGTTCCCAATTTCTAACCTGCCTCCCTTTGTGTTCTTGCAGGTTACCCAGAGCTGTTGGACACCAAGTGTTCGTTCTTTGCAATTGCAAAAGGAAAAATCAAACCGGCCCCGATTCAACCAAACGGGTAGGGTCGTTTCGACTATGAGTCTGTCGTTAGCCTCGTAATAGGGTTTTACTTGTTCCTGGTTCCCGCTCTTTTTGCTGTTATGGTCTCGTTGGTTTTTTTGCCAAACCCTACTCTGTCATTTCATGGCACGAGGTTTTTGCTGCGTTCTGCTTTACTTAGCTTGGGATTTACAGTTGGCTATAATATGAGCACTGTTCGCTCAGGTTCAGAAACCATTCCACGCACTCCTTTTTTGTAATGGACAGTGGTTTTACAGTCTATATGAATAAAAATGAACTTTCGCTTGTTTAAAGAGACTCTTATTCTTTTCAATTGATTCTAAAGGATTTGTATGCTTTACTTGGAAATTCGTTGGTGAAATGTCGATAATGGTGACTGGATATTTCTTAACTCTTCTCACTGGAAATTGGTCCTTGTGTGTTGTGACTTTCGTTCTCTGCTTGCGCAAATTCTGTCTTGTCCTGTACAGTTATGGCTTCTCCTTACGCTGAAACGTTTTCTGTCTGCAATGGTTTCAACCTCTGGTCTTGGGTTTACAATACATAGTCGTCTGAAATGGCTTCAATTCTCTGTTCTATTGATTACAATGCATTACTGTCTGCAATGGTTTCAACTCTCCGTTCTTTTTTATTACAATGTACATCAGTATTAACAATAAAAATAAACATAGGAATTCAATGCATAAAAGAGTTTGCTGTGGATTTAAGTTGACAAATATTTTTCATTAAAGAAAGACTGTCATTCTTCTGGTCTTCTCTGGCTGGAGATTCGAACCCTACAACTCATCTTTTTCCTGTTTAAATGCTTGCAAGGGTATAACAGTTTCTTGCTTTCGGTTGAACTGTTCAACCAGAATATGTCTAACTGTTTAGCCAGTTTCTTTTAAAAGGAAATAAACAACTTCTAACTAACTACTTAAAACTAAAACAGTTCATAACCCTAGTCCTACCGTCTTTATCCAATTTCTGAATAATGAAGAAAATAATAATAAAAAAAAAACAAGTTTAATAACCTGTCCAACAATACATGAAATTTGGTTTCCTTTGAGACAGTCAACCGCCTTCTATCTCCTCGGAGCTGGATGCTCCTGCATCAGGCTCCCGGGGTGGCAAAAAGTCATGGCTCCGTTCCATGAGGTCGTCGACAGAATAACATGTGTTCTGTATCTGCGTCGCGTCAAGCCACGAACTGTCCTCAATCGGACGGTCCTTCCACTTGACTAAATATCGCAGATATTCCTTCCTGCGTGTGCACCTGGCTACCTGTGTGTCGAGGATCCTCTCGATCTCAGGGGGCTATGCCATAGGCATCTGTCTCATCCACGAACTTTCCTCACAACTGGTGTCCCGTGTTGGCTTCGCTGTTGCATTATCTTCAGGATCAGCAACATAAGGGAACAGATCTGCCACGTTAAAGATGGGAGAAATACCTATCCCTGGTGGAAACTGTAGCTCATAGGCATTGGCGGAAAACTTGCGAATGATTTTGCAGCGACCAATCTTTTTATACTTCAGCTTATTATATTCCCATTTTGGAAACCGTTCCTTGCGCAAGTGTGCAAGGACTTCATCTCCAACATTAAACTGAACTTCCCGTCGCTTTGAATCAGCTCGCTGCTTGTACTTCTGACTGCTGTCCTGCAACTTTAGCTTTACCTGTTCATGTAAGTCGCTCATTGCTTGGGCGAAATCTTCCCCATCAGCACTTCGTTTTTCGAGTTTTCCCAAATCTCGCAATTTATGCACTCCACGTGGATGCATGCCATACAAGATCTGGAAGGGACTATATCCTGTGATGCGATTAGGTGAATCGTTATATGTGAATTCCGCCTGAGCAAGCACGCGGTCGCACATCCGTGAATTTTTGCCTATTAAGCTTCGTAGCAGATTTCCCAGACTCCTATTCACCACTTCAGTTTGCCCATCGGTTTGTGGGTGGTAAGAGGAGCTGAACTGTAACTAAGTGTCCAACTTCTTCCACAGGGTTCGCCAAAAATGTCCGGTGAACTTCACGTCCCTGTCGGAAATGATGGATCTTGGTAGACCATGCAGTCTGACGATATCTGTAAAAAACAAGTGTGCTACGTGAGTAGCATCACTTGTTTTCCTGCAAGGTATAAAGTGTGCCATTTTTGAAAACCGATCCACCACTACCATTACTGAATCGAAACCCCGTTGTGTCTTAGGCAAACCCAAAACAAAATCCAAGCTGACGGAGTCCCATGGTCTGCTCAGAATGGGTAATGGCAAATAAAGACCTGTATTCTGACTGTGACCTTTTGCCAGTTGACATATCTTACACCTCTGTACGTCCCGTCGCAACTTTGGCCAAAAATAAAAATGCTCAACCTGCGAAAATGTCTTGTCTATACCGAAATGTCCGGCTAGACCCCCACTGTGCTTTTCCCGAATAATGTTCTCCCTCATAGAACAGTCGGGAATACATAACTGTCCTCCCTTAAATAGTAATCCTTCCTGAAAATTGTAGTCCAACCATGGACTATTGTTTCTCAACAGAGGGTTTTGGCAGGCCTCATAGGCCTCCTTAAAATCTGCATCTGTCTGGTACAGTTCCCTCAGGTGCTCAAATCCCAAAACCTACATTGTACTTTCCTGTAAGAGTAAGGTCCTCCTACTCAGCGCATCTGCCACCTTGTTCGCCTGCCCACTAATATGTTTCAGCACAAACGTGAAACTCTGAAGATACTCAACCCATTCTGCATGCTTATGGTTCAATTTATGTTGCTGCATAATGTACTGTAATGCAGAATTATCTGAAAACAAAAAAAACTCATTACCTAACAGGTAATGTCTCCAATGCTTTAATGCTTGTATAATTGCGTAGAACTCCTTGTCATAAGTTGAGTACTTCTGTCTACTCTCGTTCAACTTTTCACTGAAATACGCGACCGGTCTATCTTCCTGACTAAGCACTGCCCCAATGGCTGTACCACTGGCATCACAACGAACCTGAAAAAGTTTGTTGAAGTCAGGCAGCCTCAATATCGGCCTTTCTGTGATCTTCCTTTTCAAGGTTTGAAAACTGTTCTCCACTGCTTCTGTCTAGTGAAAAGGCTGATTTGCCTTCTTGATTGTATCCAGCATGGGTGCACAGATTTCACTGAAATTCCTGATGAATTTCCTGTAAAAACTTGCTAATCCGTGAAAACTTCGGACTTCAAATAAACTCCTCGGGGATGGCCGGCTAACTATAGCTGCAACCTTTTCTGGGTCCATCTTCAGTTTGTTTTTTGCAATTACAAAACCCAGATACACTAACTCCCGCTGGAAAAAGGTACACTTTTTTCAGATTTATCAGCAGCTTATTTTGCTGCAGCTTCCTCAACACACTTCGAACATGCCTGAAATGTTCCTCTTTTGTTTTGCTGAAAATTAATATTTCATCTAAGTAAAAAATTACAAACTTCCCAATGAACTCTTTCAGCACTTCGTTCATCAAGCGCATAAAAGTACTGGGAGCATTACTCAGCCCAAATGGCATCACCAGCCACTCATACAACCCTTCATTTGTCTTGAAGGCTGTCTTCCACTCATCTCCTTCCCGAATTCAGATCTGGTGATATCCACTCTTCAAGTCAATCTTCGAAAAACAAGCTGCCCCACTCAAACAGTCCATCATATCGTCCATTCTCGGCAATGGAAATCTGTACCTGATAGTAATTTTATTAATGGCTCTGGAATCTGTGCACATTCGCCACTCGCCTCCCTTCTTTGGAGCCAAAACTGTCGGAACTGCACAAGGGCTCATGCTCTCTCTAATCAACCCTTTATCCAACAACTGCTGTACTTGCTTCCTAATTTCCTCGTTATCCTTAGGACTCATGCGATAAGCTTCTTTATTCAGCAGACTAGCTCCTGGTATAAAGTCAATATAATGATTGATACCTCTCCTGGGGGGTAGTTCATCTGAAAGATCGTCCACTACGATATCTCCAAAATCCTGTAACATATTCTGGATTTCCTCGGGTAAGTCTGAAATCTTCGTGTGCAGCACTACTGTCCTTGGCCTCCTTACAACAGTAAAATTCACATCGTTGTCTTCAATATGTTTTAAAAACTCTTTTCCACTCAACAACAACGCTTTTACTCCACTAGTTTCTGTTGTACCTTCCTCTTCAATGGGTACAAGCGTGTGCTTGATCCCATCTTTGACAAACTTATAACAGTTTGTTTTCCCGTCATGAACTGCGCTTCTGTCAAACTGCCAGGGCCTTCCTAGCAATATATGACATACATCCATTGGCATAACATCACAGATAATTTTGTCCTTATACCTGCCTATCTGGAACTCCACCTCACACTATTCATCAACTAACAGTTGATGTCCTTTCTGCAGCCACGACACTTTGTAGGGAGTGAGATGTTTCAACTTTTTCAATCCCAATTTCTCCACCATTTCCGTAGCCACCAGATTATCAGTACTTCCGCTGTCAATGATCAGCTTGCAGCACTTACCCTGTGACTTGAAAACTGTTGGGAACAAGGCCTTTCATTGATTAGGCTCTGCAATTTCTTTTGCTGGTTTTAACAGCACCTTATTCAGCACCAAGGCTTCACTTGTCTCTGGTGCGTTCTCCACTTCCTGAGGCAATGCCTCAGCTTCCTCCGATTGGGCAACATAAGCTCCTCTCCCACCTGCTGGTTCACCTTCAGGACATTCATACGACTTGTGCCCCCACTTGTGGCACCGATAGCACTGGACAGCTCCTCTGCCCCGACCATTTCCTCTCCCTCGCTGGGCTGGTCGTCCTCCTCTAGTGCTGTTGTCCTTTTCCGCTATTCCTGCAGATTTGGAACTGCTGCCTTCTTCACTTGAACCTGTACCTCTGCCTCTGCCAAAGGCCTTTCCCTTTCCTCTGCCAGATCCACCTCCTCTTCTGGCATTCTGTTTCCTGTTTATTTTCTCCTCTGCCTTCAAGGAAAAATGGTATGCTTCATCTAAAGTTCTGGGTGAGAGGATACCGATTTCATCCAGTATCTCCCCTCTCAGCCCATTCATGAACCTTGCTGTTTTTTCTGGGGTATCTTCCATATACCCTGCCCGCAGATTCAACTTATAAAATTCTTCTGTATATTCCTTAACCGTCATTCCCCTTTGCTTCAAGTTCTGTACTTGCCTGTACAACATAATCTGATAGTCCTTCGGCAAAAACTTCTCCTTCATCTTCACCTCCATTCTGGTCCACTTCTTTATAGGCTGTTTGTGTAGCCTTTTCCTTTCGGCCTGAACGCTGTCCCACCACAAGGACCCATGTCCTTTCAACTTTGTGGCAGCGAACTTCACCTGCTTGTCCTCACTGGTTTCCTCAAACTCAAAATACTTGTTTACTTCACTTAGCCAATCCAGTAACACATCTGCAGTCAAACTTCTGTCATAAGTGGAAAGCTCATGTTTTGGCTTATGACTGGATAGCAAAACTGATTTCAACAACCTGAGTTCAGGTGTCACCCCTTCGAACTCATCTTCTGGTTCTGCCACATCTTCATCACTGTCATCTGCTGGGTCTCTCCTTCCCCCAGCTTCCACTGCTGTCAATCTTTCACGCAAAATTTGAATCTCCTCACGCAGTCCCTCTTCTGCTACCCTTCGGACTGCTCTTCCTCTTCCTCTTCCTCTTCTGCCAACCTCCATTTTTTTCTGTTCAGCAAACCCGCTCTGATACCACTTTTGATGGCCCAGCCCTCCAACTGTGTGTAATGTGAAATTAAAATGTTTGGTAACCGTGACAGGTTACAGGTCCCACTCAACCCTTTCGAACTATATGTTAATACATAACATTAATGTTATTAATTTCATTTCGATATATGCGTTGATATGTTAAATGTGATCAGAGATCCGTGGATCGGATCCAACTTGCAATCTCACTTTAATTTATTATCCGTCCTTTTCGCTGGCCCTTGGCGCCACCTGTCGATCTTCTCGATCCTGTCACCTCCCGCCTTGTGAAAAACCCCAACCTCGGTCTACAGTCACATTCATTTGTTCATTTGCGCTACGAGGGTTCTCCGTTCTGCTCTGCCCAAGGGTTATGTTGATGCTTTCCTGGTTTGATGTTCTGTGCGACGAAGTCCTCACTGTGAATGATAACTCTGTCGATTTTCTGTCTTTCGTTTGTGGTATGAATGATTTTAGTCGAACTAAGTCGACCCTGTTGCTATGGACTGTAATGGGTTTGTAGGTTTGTTTATTTCATTTTGTTAACTGTTCTTTTTGGTGTTACAGGATAGACCATCAGTTCCACGCTAATGGTCTTGATCATTCGACCACTTTTGCCTCCGAGGTAAGTTAACCTTCCATGTTTTAACTTACCCTGCACCTTACTCAGACATTAATGTATTCTGCTCCTTGTTATCAGGTTCTGGAAATCGATTTTGACCTCCTCTCTCGATGCCTCCTCTCCAGTCACAGGTAAATGTTACAATGTATGTGGTTTCATTTCTGTTGCAATGTCTCTCTCGTCTTCTCCTTCCAGGTTCTGGCGTTCCCAATTTCTAACCTGCCTCCCTTTCTGTTCTTGCAGGTTACCCAGAGCTGCTGGACACCAAGTGTTCGTTCTCTGCAATTACAAAAGGCAAAATCAAACCGGCCCCGATTCAACCAAATGGGTAGGGTAGTTTCGACTATGAGTCTGTCGTTAGCCTCGTAATAGGGTTTTACTTGTTCCTGGTTCCCGCTCTTTTTGTTGTTATGGTCTCATGGGTTGTTCTGCCAAACCCTACTCTGTCATTTCATGGCACGAGGTTTTTGGTGCGTTCTGCTTTACTTAGCTTGGGATTTACAGTTGGCTATAATATGAGCGTTGTTCGCTCGGGTTTAGAAACCATTCCACGCACTCCTTTTTTGTAATGGACAGTGGGTTTACAGTCTATATGAATAAAAATGAACTTTCGCTTGTTTAAAGAGACTCTTATTCTTTTCAATTGATTACAAGGATTTGCTTATGCTTTACAGAGTCGTTGGTGAAATGTCGATAATGGTGACTGGATGTTTCTTTACTCTTCTCGCTAGAAATTGGTCCTTGTGTGCTGTGACTTTTGTTCTCTGCTTGCGCAAATTCTGTCTGGTCCTGTACAGTTATGGCTTCTCCTTACGCTGAAACATTTTCTGTCTGCAATGGTTTCAACCTCTGGTCTTGGGTTTACAATACATAGTCATCTGAAATGGCTTCAATTCTCTGTTCTATTGATTACAATGCATTACTGTCTGCAATGGTTTCAACTCTCCGTTCTTTTTGATTGCAATATACATCAGTATTAACAATAAAAATAAACACAGGAATTCAATGCATAAAAGAGTTTGCTGTGGATTTAAGTTGACAAATATTTTTCATTAAAGAAAGACTGTCATTCTTCTGGTCTTCTCTAGCTGGAGATTCGAACCCTACAACTCATCTTTTTCCTGTTTAAATGCTTGCAAGGGTATAACAGTTTCTTGCTTTCGGTTGAACTGTTCAACCAGAATATGTCTAACTGTTTAGCCAGTTTCTTTTAAAAGGAAATAAAAAACTTCTAACTAACTACTTAAAACTAAAACAATTCATAACCCTAGTCCTACTGTCTTTATCCAATTTCTGAATAATGAAGAAAATAATAATAAAAAAAAAACAAGTTTAATAACCTGTCCAAAAATACGTGAAATTTGGTTTCCTTTGAGACAGTCAACCGCCTTCTGTCTCCTCGGAGCTGGATGCTCCTGCATCATAACTTATTTCATCTAGAGAAATATCAAACTTAATAGTTCCTTTTGCGCATATTTCTCATGAAGAAAATATAATAAAATAATCACATATTCCTCTTTAAAGTTCTAGTGATTTTCTTTAGGAATATAATGCATAGGAATCATGTTAAGAACTTCAAGCGAATTAAGAGTCTCACTTCCAACACATAATTCCATGAGATTATTTTTTAACAAAATAACTCAATTTCTTTATTTTTTTTCAAGCAAAGCTCACATGCATTTTTTATGAAAATAACATGACTTCCTAGATATTTTGTGCATCGAACATCTGTTCTTTTTTTGGCACCTAATCTTTGAGATTAGAGAAATTATGTAAATATTGTAAATACAAAAATAAGAAAGTTGAAAAGACATTGGAATTTGAGTTCCAAGAGTATCTCTATAATATATTTATCAATGATCTCTTAATACAAATGCTCAATCAGATTTTTGGATTTACTCCTAACCTAACATGGTATCAGAGCATAGGCCCAAATTTAGTCTCTCCCTATTGTAACTCATGCCGCTCTCTGCTATAGTGTCCCTCACATTCTCTATTGAAGAATTTATATAAAAAAATCGTCTCGTTCTCTATTGAATATGTTTTGCGTATGTGCATGGAAATCATTGATCGTCTCTGCGTAAAGTGGTTGAACGTTGCGTCAAACCTACAACTATTCGTTTGGTCGATATTGTTAAAATTCCTCTTATTTTACGATGGTCGTGATATGTTACTCGTGCGTTGAATCCCATGAGTTGGCATTTACATGACTATGTTCAAACTCTGTATTTTCTTATTTAAAGACCAGCATGTTAGACTGAAGTGAGACTGGAGACTGTGAGTGCATGTATGTTTCTTTTCAAAATGGTTCAAATGTTGTATTGCATTGGGTTTTTTTTTTAAATATCGTGCTGCATAGAGCTGAGTTGGCCTGATGTTGGTTAAGTTTGTTAAGTTTTTAAAAAGGCCGTGATGTTAAGTTTTTTTTTTTTTTTAAAGGGGGTTGTAATGCATATGGGTCATGACGTTCTTCAATTCCTTTTAAAGGCCATGATACATAGTATAATAAATTTTTAAAATAAAATAAAATTCGTGGCATACACGGATATATTGTGAAAACATTATGGTTCATATATATATAAGGTATGGAATCTTCCTTTTAAATAAGTACATGTTCTGAGGTTATAAATTGTTGAGTGTTTTTTTAAAAAGGGCATATATATATATATATATATATATATATATATATATCATGAGTGGTGACTGACATACTATATATCTGTGTGATTATTTATATGCACAACAAAGGGTAAAGTTATTTTCTAAAGCAGATAGTTTTCTTTTAGAATGAATTCACTTATCTCTTTTTTGGGAGTAGTTTTCTCTAGCAAAGAGAAATATCATGAGTGGTATGAAAAGATAAAACACAGTTTTATTTTTAATGAGTTGTGGAAAGGGGTTTGTGAAGGAGAAGGAGAGAATGCAACGAAAAAACCCACTTCAGGAAAGGAGCTTGCCATTCGGGAAAATAAGAACAAGGAGGCCAATTTCTTGATTGAGGCCTCAGTAAATGAAGAGTTGAGTAACCATATTTCCCCATTTTCAAATATTTTTCAATCCTTAAATAAGTTTATAGAATTGTATGACTCAGACTCTAACCTCAATTTGTTCAATTCATGATTATGTTGTTCAATCTTGAGTTGAAAAATTATTACCCTCTTGCTTTAGCATCAGAAGTAAGATCGATTATGCATGACATAAAATCCACCGGTGTTGAAATAGATAGTCCTCTCATAGCTTATATCAAGGCACTATATGAAACATATTCACATTATGTTGATTCGGTGCAATCAAGTGGAAACATTAAGGAGATTACCTTTGACTCCCTTGAGAAGATGTTTGTTGAAAGAGAGAAGGATTTTGGGAAGAAGAAAACTCCTCAGTATTCCGATTAATTTATCTGCCTTGCACAAAAAGAGAAGTATCATGCACAAGATTCTTCTAGATGGAGAGGTCACCAAAGAGGAATATGAAGGAAGAATTTATAAGTAGGGGGGAAGACATTTCCAAAAAGGTGTGATATTCATTGCTATGATGCAATAGAGATGGACATGATTATTCCACATGATTATTCCACTTATAAGCTTCCTTGGGATACAATTGAGCAAGAAAGAAATAAAGGAAAAGATAAAAAACCTGAAAAAGGGAAAGGAAAAGCACCCAAGTCCACACATTATGTTGTGACACATTGCAACATTGGAGTAACTGAATAATTATTCAATGTTTCACTTTCTTCATGAAAATATGACTTGTGGCATTATTCTAGAGCAACTTGCCACATGAATTTGAGGAGAGACTTCTTTGAATAATTCACTAATAATTTTGGTGGAGCATTATACTTTGCACACAAGTCAAAACTCAAGCAACCAAAGCTTGGCACCATCAAGCTCAAATTGTCTAGTCTTCCATACTTCCTTCTACGTTATGGTCTATACCTCACGAAATTGAGGATAAAATTGCTATCTTTAGTCCATATCCACCAGCAAAGACACTCCATTCACATATTTAATGGAAAATTGAAGGTCAAAAAATCATCATATCACTCACTTGTCATGACTAGGATAGAAAAATAGAGACTTATAAACCGCAAGGAACCTTTATTCATGCACACAAATTTTCATATAGTTCTCATTATGATGAAGGTACATTTCCATTTGGTCTTTTATGGCATGCTAGATTTGGAGACTTGAACTATGACAACCTTCCTTTGTTGAAGAAAAATGGTGTTATTGGTTTTTCTACTATTCTTAGGAAACTTAAGCAATGTGATGCTTTTATCCTAGGAAAGCACAAAAAAAAATATTTTCATGATTCTGATTCTAGAGCACATAGAAAACATGAAATCATTCATTCTATTATGAAATCAGCCCCAAAAATAGAAGAAAAGAGAGATTAACACCTTAGAAATCAGCCACTTCCAGGGGGGAACTTCCTTTACGTGACATAAATGAAAAATTATTGGATGATAAAAATCACAAAACCTCCTTTTTATATATAGGATTCGATGGGGTCATAATAAGATCCTAGCCAACCTAATAATAATAATGTAAGGGCACAACAATAACAATAGTGGCTTTGATGGGGCACAATAATAATAATATGGGGGCTACATGGGTACAAAAATAACAATAAGGGGGCTACACTAACAACAATAAGGGACTACACTAGTAATATAGGGACCTAACATGCCCCTCTCCTCCAAAAAAGTGTTTTCCTCATTGCTTGAGTAGCTCTAGATGCTTCTGTATAAATTCTCATCCTCCCATATGGAGTCTTCAGTGGGTAAGTTCTTCCACTTGATGAGATACTCTGAAATTGATCAATTTCGTAGCTATCGAGTTCTTGTTTCTGTGACTGCTTCAAGTTCTAATATGATTTTTCCTTGCTCATAGAGTTCTCGAATTATTGTTTGAATTGAAATTTTGTCACTTATAACCTTCTTTATGTATGAAACATGGAAAACTGGGTGCACTCAAGAAGAAGCAGGAAGCTCCAATTTGTATTCCATAATAATAATCTCTTGCAACACCTTGTAAGTACCATAGTACTTTGGCGATAATTTATTATCATTCTTAGCTTGCTTGAGGGACATTTGTTTGTATGGTTGTAGCCATAAAAATAGCTAGTTTCCTACATTGAAACTTCTCTCGCTGTGATGTTGATCTTCCTATTTTTCATTCGATTTTGTTCCAAATTTAGGTTATCATTTAAGAGTTGGAGAACTTGTTGTTGATGCTCGATGTCATCTTGCACTACTTGAACCTTAGAATTTTCTCTTAAAGATGATGTGATCGATGGTGGATGATATCCATAAAGTTCCATAAATGGGGTATTTTTTGTTGCAGTATGGAAGGAAGTGTTATACCACGATTGAGCCAGAGGTAACCACTTGACCCATTGTGTTTTTTTATCACATACAAAACAATGAAGATATCCTTCCAAGCATTTGTTCCCTATCTCATTTTTCCCATCGGATTGAGGATGATAAGATGAGTTATGAGCTAGTTGAGTACCCAAACAAGAAAATAATTTCGTCAAAAAATTTCTAGTAAAAATGGGATCTTTGTTGCTTAAAATAATATTTGGGTTTCCGTGTAGCTTTTTAATTGTTTTCATAAATGCAGCAAAAATTTTACTTTCTTTAAATTGATGAGATAATGCACAAAAGTTTGCATGCTTGGTAATTCTATCAACTACCACCATGTTGACACTCTTTCCTTCGAACTTAGGCAAAACTATGATAAAATCCATTGAAACCTCCTCCCAAAGTTGAATTGGAATGGATAAATGTTGTAGAAGACCCTAGGTGTTAATTATCTCAACTTTATTTTGCTGGAAAACCAAACATTCCACCACAAAATTTTGAATATCAGATTTAAGGACATCCCAAAAAAAATATTTCTCGACCCTGTGGTAAGTTTTTAAAAATCCGGAGTATCCTCATTAGGGAGAGGTGTGCAATTCGAAAAGAATATTTTTCTTTAGATGGGAATTCTTACAAATATATAAGCAATATTTGTATGATAACGAATCAATTTTCCAACTAAATGTATCAAATGTACTTGGATATTTCTGCAAATTTTGAATGAATGTCCAAACTTCTTCGTTATTTTTCCATTCATCCCTTCCTTCAATTATCCAATCTGATTGGATAATAGAAATGGCATAAAGAAATTATTCCACCTCTTCATCCCTTCTTGAAAGTGCATATGCCACAAAATTTAGCTTCCCTTTTTGTAGATGATTTCAAAGTCCTAGCCCAACATCTTTGTGACCCATTTCTGTTTCTTTTCTAAAGGTAATATTTTTTCCAAAAAATATTTAAGACTATCATGATGATTTTTTACCTTGAAGTGTCTTTCCATTAGGTAAGGTCACCATTTATTTACTGTATGTAGTATTTCCAACATTTCCTTCTCATAAATAGCTTTGCGTAAATACTTTCCTTTGATTAGACGAATTTCAAAAGCAATGGGTCTTCCTTCTTGCAATAAAACAACAACAATTCCATTTTCTGAGGCATCACATTCCATAATAAAGGTCTTTGTGAAGTATGGCATAGCTAAGGCCGGTGCTAGGCACGTTACCTCTCTAAGATCCTCAAAGGCCTTATTTGCTTCAGGAGCCCATGAAAATACATCTTTCTTCAATAATGTTGTTAGATGTGCTAATATTCTCCCATAATTCTTAAGAAAATTGCAATAATACCTTGTTAACCCGGGAATTCCTTGCAACTTCTTTATGGTTGTGGGGACTTTTCATTCCTTAATGGATTTAATTTTGTTAGGGTCTACCTTAAAAACCTCCTAAGATACAATATGACCCATATATTCCACTTCTTATACTCCGAAGAAACATTTGGAGGTTTTTGCATATAACCCTATCAACATGTTGAACATGATCCTTCCAAGACCTGCCATCAATTAGTATATCATCAAAAAATACTAACACAAATTTTCTAAGTCTTTGAAAATGGAATTCACCAACCCTTGAAATGTATAAGGTGCACTAGTGAACCCAAAATGCATGAAAAAAAATTCATAATGACCCTCATGAGTTCGAAATGTTGTTTTTGGAATATCTCTGGTCTTCATTCTAATTTGATGATATCTTGAATGAAGATACAACTTGGTAAAATAAATTACTCCATGTAATTCATCCAATAATTCATCAATCATAGGAATAAGAAATTTATCTTTAATAGTGAGCTTATTGAGCTCCCTATAATCCAAAAACATGCGCCATGATCCATCCTTATTTTTCACCAATACTACTAGAGCATAGAAATAACTTTGACTAGGTTGAATTATACCAACCTCTAACATTTCTACATTCATATGTTCAATTTCTCCCTTTTGGACATAAGGATATCTGGAAGGCCTAGTGTTTGGAGGAACACTTCCTGGAATCAAATGAATAGCATGATCATTATCACAAATAGGTGGGAGTTCTTTGGGAGTTTCAAACAGCTTGGAATTATTGTCCATGACATTTTGGATATCTGGAGAAATAGATGATTTTGATGTTGGAACTTCTAGTGGTCATAATTATGCATTTACGCCTCTTTTTTCTTTCTTCAAAATATTTTTCATGAAATTAGAGCTTATTATATCTCCCTACGTCCCTGTGATACCCTGTAATTCAACTTCCTCTCCTTCCGAAAAAAAAAATCAAGAAAATTTCTTGAAAATTAAAAGCTATCGTCTCCCAATGTTGTAGCCATTTTAATTCTAGTACAAATCAGCACCTCCCATTGGAATGGAAAGCATTGGAATATTCAATACATATTACCCCATGTTTAGCTTGATGTTATGGAATTTTAGAGAGAAAATTATAGTTCCTCCATTTTCAACCATCACTTGAAACCCTCGTGCGGGTATATGAAGCAATTCAACTCCTTGGCTACCTTACAATGAATAAAATTATGGGTACTACCCAAATAAATAAACACTATTACCTTTTTCTTCTTGATATATCCTTTTGTCTTGAGATTTTGAGGAGTGGTAATTCCTTCCAATGAATTACATGATATTGTCAGACTCATTTCTTCTTTCTATAGGGTTGGTTCCTTGTGTATATCCTCTTATTGTCAAGTTTATTGTTAATTTTCTTCCTCCTCTTTACAATATATGTAAAATAATTTATTCTTAGCAGACTCATGACCTTTAGTGTATTTGTTGTCATAACTGTAGCAAAGCCTTTTAGCTCTTTTTTCTTCCAATTGTTGTTGTGTCAAACTTGTTGGTTGTGGAAGTCTAGGAGTAGTAACACTTCCATATTTATAGATGTGAGTGGTACGATTCCTTGTCGCCATAGTTTTACATTCAATTTTTCTTGCCAACCTGATTACCTTCTCCAATGAATCGGGTTCCCAAAGGAAAACCTCATGTTGGATGTTATACTTTCAAGTCCCTATGAAGACATGAATCAACTGCTCCTCTAGAAGTCCTCAATGTGTTCCATCACTAAAACCTTTTTTTTTTTAGATTTATCAATCAGATAAATAATGTGTTGCTCTTTGTATCCTCATAATGTGTTATCATTTCCTTCGTAAAAATTGAGCAAGTGACAATTTTTTTATGGGAGAAAAGCCATCGATACCATACAAATGCATTTTGTTCTAAATATAAAGTTGCATTGTGTACCTTTTGTGTATTTTTCACAATATTGAGATCAAACCATTGCTCCATCTATAGTATCCATGTTACAGGATCCTTGCTATCAAACTTCCTCATATCGATCTTTGGAATATGGTAGGTATTCAATACAACATTAGAGTTTATGAAATCACGATTAACATTTATTTTTTTCTCATCATGAGTTTCCTGTACTATCCTGTCTCCATTAGGAATCATTTCTTGTATCAAATTTTTCAAACCTTCCTTCAAATGTTCCATGTCTGCTTTTAGATCATTCTTCATGTCTTCCATCTTGTCTTTCATGTTTTCTTTCATGTCATCCATATTAGCTTCCATTTCGTTCTTCAAACCATCCATATTAGCTTCAACCTCTTTCTTCAAACCATCCACCTTAGATTCCACGCATTTCTTCAAAACTTCAATTTCATTTTTTGTTGCTCTTTGTGAGAGAAAAAGTTGTTGCACTTGTTGTTGTAATTTTGATATATCTTGTTGCACTTCTTCTTCTTCACAAGTCATAGTAGAGCCTTCTAAGGGCTTAATGGGTGTTGAATTATTTTTATGGGGAATTTTAAAATTGAATAATGATATATACGCTTCAATATGCCCTTAGAATCACTTCAAACTTATTTTTCAAACAAGATTTATGCAATTTGAAAAAAAAAATACACACTTTTTTCTTGCTTTTGATGAGTTTGATATTGAAACTGATGTATCTCTGTAATTACAAATCCCTGAGATTTTATCTTTATTCCCTTTGTTTCCCTCTGAATATTATTTCCAATGCCACATGTCTGAATTGATTTGGACTTTTCAAGACAAATTTATGCTCAATCTCCCACAATGACCTAATTATGGACTAATTCAGTAGAGAAAACTTGTACGACATGCCATGTGTCACTGTTTCCTACTTCGGCTCTAAAATTGATACACAAGAAACCATATTATGTGTATTGTTGGCCACTTTTTACAGAATTCCAATCTGATGGTAAGAGAGAGGGTTATGACGATTTTCCCAAGGTCACCTCTTTGAGATGAAATTCAGGAGCCTGAAAAAACCCTAACATCCAAAGTCTATATATTCGAAAATATTGTGAACCAAGATCTGAATTATTTACATGAAGTTCCATAAGATTTCTTCGTAAATGGGTGCTATTTTTAGTTTATGATCCTTTGTAGAACACACGTTATAGAAAAAATGCTGCGATCACCTGTTTCAAGCAGCAAACCCCTAGAATCCAAAGTTATGATACCAAATGTTATGAAACCAACTCCCAAAATAGAATAAAAGAGAGATCAACGCCTTATAAATCAGCCACTTAGAGGGGGAAACCTCCTTTACATAACATTAATGAACAATTCTTGGATGATAAAAATGACAAAAAATCATTTCTAGATATAGGAGTCCATGGGGTCACAATATAATCCTAGCTGACCTAACAATGATAATATAAGGGCAAAAAAATAACAATAGTGGAATTTATGGAGCACAATAATAATAGTAGTGGATTTTATGGGGCACAATAATAACAATATGGGGGCTACAGGGGCACAAAAATATCAATAAGGGGCCTAAAATAACAACAATAAGGGACTACACTAATAATATAGAAACCTAACACATTCTGATTTATGTGGTCTAATGCATGTTCCTTCTACAAATGGTAATACTATATGGTGTAATTTATTGATGACTACACAAGAATGTGTTATGTTTATTTATTGAAGAACAAATATGAATCTTTTAAAACATTAAAGAAATTTCATGAATGAATTGAAAATGATACATAATATCATATTGGATCTATTCGTACTGATAATGGAAATGAATATACAAAAAATTAAATTGAAAACTATCTTTGGTAAAATGGGATCAAACTTCAAACAATTGTGCCTTATAATCCCCAACAGAACGAAGTAGTTGAAGGAATGAACATCACAATCCTAAATATGGTACTCTCCATGATGTTTTTTTAATAATGTTAGGTTGATGTTTTGGGCTGATGTAGTTCTATTTGTCGTGTATATAATAGATGTCCATCTAATGTTATAAAAAACAATTCTCCCTATGAAATGTGGTATGGCCACATTCCTTGGGTGAGGCATATAAGGGCTATTGGTTCCACCTATTATGCCTTGATACCTAAGGAAAAGAGAAATAAACTCAGTTCAAGGAGACATAAATGTATCTTCTTGGGGTATTCAGACACCTCCAAAGCATAGTGTCTCTATGATTAAGTGAAGAAGAATTTTATGATATCTAGATACGTTATCTTTCTTGAATCTTCCAAGACTGAAAATGTTGTTGAGCGATAACTCGATCTCTTGGATAGATTCGTACATGAAAATTATTTTCAAGAGTTTGACAATGAGGTTCCACATATTGAAGGGGGGATTCCTATACTAGATAAATTTGTGGAATCATATTCTAAAAAAATATCTCCCCTGTATGAAGATCCAGCCAGTAATGACACTTTGAGTGATGTGACTATCAAAATTGGGAGACTAAATATTGATTCATAAACATCTAATTCAACTAAAAAACCATAGAAATCTTAGAAAGGTCCTCCAAAATGGTTTACAAAGACACTTGAAAGTGTTCGTCGTAATGAGGTTGGAAAGACATGAACAAGAATCTCTATCAAACAAAAAGGAGGTGATGTAGATTATTATGATTCACATGTTTATATAGATGTTTCTTATGATTGTGAACTACATTTTTCTATATATTTCAAACCAAATTCCTTCAAATAATTTGATTCTCATGATGAATGGAAAGAAGCAATGTAGAAAGAATGTTATTCTTTGATAAATAATGGCAGCTAGAAGCTAGTTAAACCTCCATTGGGAACAAAATCAATAGGTTGCAATTGCATCTTCAAAAACAAGTATAAAGAAGATGACTCACTTGAAAAGAATAAATTCGGGCTTGTGGAAAAAGGTTTTTCATAGAAGGAAGGGGTCTACTATGAGGATACTTTTACCCCCAAAACAAAATGGGCTACCATCTAGACACTCTTTACCTCGAAAACTCAGAATGGTTGGAAATTAAATCAAATGGATATAAAAACGACTTTATTAAATGGATATGTGAAAGAAAATGCTTTTATTTCCCACCGAAAAGGATTTGTTGTGAAGGTTGAAGAGAAGAAATTGTGTAAGCTTGTAAGATCCTTCTATGGCCTCAAGAAATCACCACGAGCTTGGTACAAGAAGCTAACTGAGCATTTTATGAAACTTAAATTCAAACATTATGATATTGATGATGCAACTTTGGTTTTCAAGAAAGTTGGAAAAAAATTTGTATATATTGTGTTATATGTAGATGACCTTGTAATGACAGGGAAAAATGAGAGCTACATTGCATCCATAAAGAAATAACTTAGGAAAGGTTTTGAAATGAGAAATCTAGGATATCATCACTGCTTTCTTGGTATTGAAGTAACCCAAGATCTAAAATTTCTATTCCTTCCTTAGAATAAGTACATTGCTGAATTGTTGAAAAAGTTTGGCATGGCTAAATGCAATCCTTTTACTATTCCAATGGAACATAACTTAAAGCTCACATCCACTGAAAGGAAAGAATTTGAGGATGCAAAAAAGTATAGACAACTCATAGGAAGTCTCAAGTACTTGACTAATACCAGACCTGATATTTCATTTGTTGTTGGAATCCTCTACAGGTTTATGAAAAACCCTTTTGAGGGTCACTAGTATGCTAAAAAATAGTTCTAAAGTACTTGAAGGGAATTGAGGAATTTATACTCAAGTATAAATGGGTATAATCAAGTATAATAAAGTATACTCAAGGATACTTCGATTCAGATTTTGATGGAGATAAAGAAACTAAAGCATCTACTTCAGGTTATGTTATGAGTCTTGGATGAGGCACTATCTCTTGGAGGTCACAAAAACAGTGAGTTCCAACAAATTCCAAAACTGAGGCAGAATATGTGGCCACAGCTACAATAATAAAGAAAATTGTGTGGCTTGGGAAAATTCTAGAATATTTGTAGGAGAAACTGTAATGAACCTCTCCACTCACATCTACCCACTTTCACCAATTTACCTAGGGTAAACATGAGATGAGGGGTTTTCATGAAAAGACTCAACCTCCTAGGTGACCTTAACGAAATTGAGTTGACAAAACAAACCTTACTGACTTCCCTCAAGTGCCTTAGGACCGTCTAGGAGTAACCCAGCCCCTCCAGGTCTCCATCACACGATCCAAATTAATTTTCCATTATATTGAGCCCCAGTTGCTCCCTTTCAAAAACCTCCATGTGACTACAAACCCCAAGTCACGCCCATAGGCCTGCATCAGTGAAAATGTTGCCTTTTTTTCCTAGTGTTATTCTAGAAACTATGGAATTCAAGCCACTTTTTCAGGTTTGGGACCAAGTCTCTGCCCAAAAATTCTTATAACTTCCAGAAATCATAAAATGCATGGAAAAAATAACTATAAAAAACAAATTGGGACTAGTACTATGCCTGAACATCCCCAACTGGGATTGACATTCCGTCAAACATGTTGTGAACATAAAATTTATACGTCATGAATGAAATTCTTAGCATAAGGGACTGAAAACTCATATGAGACATAAAAATATGGATCGCCATCCTATTCCATCATTTTTATTGACATAAACTAGGTCTTGCATGAATTAGTATTTTAGTTACAATTAAAAACATATTAAGAGCCACGACTAAAACCAATCATATATCCATACTATAACCAACATATAAACATATAAATAAGCATAAGATAACAACCATTAAAGCCACATAATAAAAAGTACAATTACTAATCAAAATAAAGAGAACTTAGTGTGCATTAAAAATAGAAAATATCCAACCAGGTTTGGGACTTCCACGTACCACCCAACCATAGACATCACTGAACCAAATATTTCTTTCAGCCAGTCACCCCTGTTCCATATTCAAAGGATGAATGTGGTATATCATGGGATAAACCAATCCAAAAAACCAAGATAATCCCAAGGCTAAACGATCTCTTACCTCACCATAACATGATCTCACCTGAACCAGTTGTAATATCGAAAAACCAAATCAAGCCTCGAATGCCTCTACAGTCCTTCACCATCCTTGAGGAATTTTCCTTCTACATTTCTCTAGTCTTTACCAAAATCCACACTGAATCACTAGGTCCTAACCGAGACTCCACCTTCATGTTTTACCATGTATCCTGTCATTACTGATCAAGGTATTCCCAGGAATTTAGGAATGGACTTGAGACCCCCATGGCCCCAGATTCTGAAACCTTTGATAAATTCCAAAACTCAAAACCGAGAACAATCCCATCACACCATGGATATGAATAAATGGAAAGTCAAGGTTGAAAACCATTGTCAAAACCCAGCAAGACCATGCCATCGACAGTAAAAGAACCAAATACCAATGTGCACATACAAAGCATGTCAAAATATATAGGAAATGATACATGTAATCTATTACCTGCAAGTATTATTGTTAAATATTTTTTGTTCCAACCTTTCCTTACTTGATCTTTCATTTCCTTTGCCTTGTTTTTCCTTCGTTTGGTTTTTCTTGATGCAATGTTGAAGTTCTCCAAGAAAACTCTAAGTGTCCAAGAGTGAGAGAGAGAGAGAGAATAGAGAGAGAGACTCCAGAACAGAACTGACCAGAAGGTTAACCATCAAAATCTTACCAACTAATGCGTTGAGGTATTTTTTATCAATTAGGCCTCCATTTTCATCATTTTCCAGTATTTTCATTATTTTTACTCCTCGCATGCAACATGTGACCTTTCGCCTTCCTTTTATCCTAATTTCCCTTATTTTCATAAGTAAATGTGCCAAAAATATTGTTTTCCTTTTCAAAGCCTTATCCATTACCTTTTCCAATTTCCCCTTAGCCATAAACACATCAAGTGATGCCCACTAGGATATTTTTCCCAACATTCATCTTGAAATAAGTGTTTGTTAACCGTGGTATTATTTTTTCCTTTATTAACTTTTATTACATGAAATTTTAGCTTCGTTTTGTTAAAGAACCCTCCCACTTAGGGTACACTATCCTCGGTGTTAAACTGCAACTACAACTGAGAAAAACCACTACAAAACAGACATACTTACCATGGAGCTTTATAACTTAGCTCGATGCAGTATTGAGAATGAATAGCTTGATAAAAAAAAAAAACCATCGTGAAAAGATGACAATATAACAACCATACCAGTTATTGGAGCTTTATAACTTAGCTCATGATGGTAGTTACAAAAGAAACCATACATTAATATGTGCAAATACTAAAACTTCTTTTCCTCAATTAGAAAATAATGAAGGATACATAGCATCCATCTGATCGGCCATCTCCCATGTAGCTTCTTCATGCCTAAAGTGCTTCCACTACACTTTAACTTGCTCGATGGCTCTATTTCAGAGCATGAGTTGTTTATGGTGCAATATGAGCTAAGGTTCCAACTAGAATTCTCCTTCTTGCTCCACCTGTAATATAGACCAGTCAATAACATGATCAAAATCCTTTATATACCTTTTAAGCAATGGAACATGAAAAACATCATGGACTTTCACTATTGGAGGCAGTCCAAGTTGATAGAATACTGTTCTAATTCTCTCAAATATATCAAAAGGCCCAAAATATCATGGTGCCAACTTGGCATATGATCCAATCCTCAAGGATCTCTTCTTGGGCTTCATGTATAAATACACATTCTCCCCAACCTGAAACTCCTTAAATTCCCTTTGCTGATATGCATAACTCTTCTGCATGTCTTGTGATGCCTTCAAATTATTCCTTATAACCTACATTTATTGTTCCATGTCAGATAACATGTATGGTCTAATAAGTACAATTTTCACTCGATCACTCCATTTGATGGGAGTATCACAAATCTATCGATATAGTGCCTCAAAAGGACACATCCTCAGTGAATCCTGATAACCATTTTTGTATGAAAACTCAACCAATAGAAGGTACTCCTCTCATCTCCTATGTTGATGCATCGCATGCAAACTCATAATATCCTTGGGTATTATATTGACCCTCTTTATATTCCCATCTATATCTCGATGATAAGCTATACTAAAGGCTAACTCTATCCCTAAACCTACAAACAAATCCTTCCAAAACTTGGAAGTGAACTTGGCATCCCTGTCCGACACAATATTCTTTGGAACACCATGTAATCTCACGATCTCCCTGATGAATACTTGTTCCACCTCACTAGCTTATTATTTAGTCTTTAGTGGAATGACGTGAGCCACCTTGCTTAACATGTTGACCAAAAACCATGATATAATCATGCTTCCTCATTGACGTCGGAAGAACTGTAATAAAATACATGGAAATGAGTTCCAAATTCCATTCTAGAATTGAAATAGGATATAGTAGGCCACCTGGATCCTTACATTATGGCATCACCTACCGAAAATCCAAAAATCTTGCGATGAAATCTGCCACTTCCTTCTTGAGATTCGACCAAAAATTGAACTTCTTCACCACTGTCAATGTCTTTTGATATCTTGGGTGGCTTGAGTGCCGCTTGACATGAAAATCCCTCAAGTTAAGCTTCTTGATATCACTGTCAACTGACACATATATCATGTCCCTGAATATTACCAAACCATCTATTGTGACATGATAGTATGCAGCGTGATTAATTGTGCCTACACCCACACTCGTACCTATACCTATACCCTCATCTATACCTACACCTATATTCAGATGTAACCTATGCTTGAGATCCATATACATGTCATCATGTTTTCATTCTTGTAAGATCTAATCCTATAAGTGTGTTCCATAGGAACTCATAGCTTCTATATGGTTCACTTGTACTTTCATCCTTGGAGCATCTACAACCTTGTTCTTCTTTCCCTTAATGTATCTGATCTCGAATTCCAACTCACTAAGGGTGGCTAACCAAATATATTTCTTGTACTTTAGGTTCAGTTGGTCAAATAGATACCTCAAACCACTATGATCACTCATCAATACAAACCTCTTGCCAAGAAGATAGTGCCTCCACATCTTGAAAGCATGAATAATAGTTGCTAATTCAAGATCATGAGTCTCGTAGTTCTTCTCCTGCTCATTTAATTTCTAGGACACGTGGCATACCACTTGTCCCTCCTGCATAAGGAATCCAAAAAGTCCTCTTTTATAACCTTTTGTACACACTATGATCTCTTTATCGAGATCTACGATCTTAAGAACTTAGTCAACAACTTCTTCAACTGCTCAAAGCTAGCAGCACATTATTTTGTCTACTCAAACTTCTTAATTTTTCTCTCCAAATGTGAAATATGAAATGAAATGTCTGAGAAGTTCTTGATGAACCTCCTATAATAACCTGCTAATCGCATAAATGATTTGAATTCCTCAAAATTCTTAGGATCTACCCACTCCATGATGGCCTTTATCTTTTCGAGATCTACTAGTATTCCTTCCTTGAAAACAACACACCCCAACTAGTATACCTTTTGGTGAAATAAAATGAACTTGCTAAGGTTCGCTTATAATTGATGCTCCCTTAGAAATATCAACATTGGTGCTAAATTCTCTGCATGCTCTTCCTCATTCTTAGGATATACCAAGATGTCATCAATAAATACAATAAAAAAAATTTCCATATAAGGACGCACCACACTATTCATAAAACACATAAATGTAGTTGGGGAATTATTCAAACTAGATGGCACTACAACAAACTTTTAATACCCATACATGGTCCTCAAGGTGGTCCTGTAAATGTCCTCTTCGTCCATGCATACCTGATGGTATCCTGAACTCAAATCTATCTTTGGTATCAGTGTTGCTCGCTTCAACTGATCCAAAAAATCATCAATCCTTAGTAATGGGTACATGTTCTTGATCATTACCTTGTTCAGATTCCTGTAATCAATGCACAACTAGAGATTAACATCCTTATTCTTTATTAACAACACCTATGTGCCCCAAGGTGATACACTCAGCCTAATTTATTCCTTTTCAATCAATTCCTTCAGCTATAACTTCAACGCTATTAATCTGGTGTGCTCATCTTCTAAGGCGCCTTTGATGTTGGTGATGCCCCTAATACCAACTCAATATAAAAGTCTACTTCCCTGTGAGGAGGTAACTATGGAATATCTACAAGGAGGACATATTGAAATTGCTGCAACATATGATACCTCTGAAATATTTCTGCATCCTCAACATCCTTACCCTTGTCACTAGAAAATTGCACTTCAAACATGAAACAACCATTTTTTTCAATTGCGCTTAACCCACATAGCCGTGACCACCCTCACTGATGTAGGATTATTCTTTCCCTACAAAATTATATTTCCTCCATTATCATCCAAGAACTCGATGGCCTTGCCATAAAAATCCTCTTTGGTCCTATGAAGGAACAACCAATCCATACCCAAAATCATGCTATATGACCGAAATCGCAGTACATTAAAATGCGTTGTTGTAGACATACCATTTAACTCAAATGCAAAAGCTCTTAACCAATGGTGTACTCTATTCTTAGTACCTGTAGGCAACTGCCCAACCAATATTATTCATGTAATTCTTTTCTCAATCCACACTTATCCACCAGGTCAGGATTAACATAACTATAATTAGAGCCAACATCAATAAAAATAGAAATAAATTGATCACAAAGCTTACCGTCCATCGCAATGGTAGATTCCTAGTGATCTGCCTTCCTTTTTTCCACAACTGCATAAATCCGAGGAATGCTACGAAGATCATCCCCAACTATATGAGCCTATTTTTCACTATAGATCTAGGTTCTACCACCCTAATACTATAGGAAATCTCTCTTGTGTTGATCTTTGTAACATAGCCAACACTACCACGGTGCTATACCATCACCTGTAATATGTTTCTCTCCAGGTTGTGACCAATGTCCCTTCTCAATTGTATTGAAATTATTTTAAGGAACCACATTTTATTTCTCATGTCAATCTTGAGGTCTTCGCCACTTTGGTGGCCATATTTCTTTAGCTTTCACATTTCTTGATAGCTCTCGAAACCTTCTAGTATACTCATCATCTGTCATGGAACCCATCTGTAACTCATAAAATTCCCTAGATCTAGAATCATAGTACCTCTCCGACATGTACCTTTTCTTCAATATCATTTCAAACTCATTCCAAGTCAATATATCCTCCCAAATACCATTAACATCCGTCACATCCGCCCACCAGATATCTTGTTTCCCTTTATGAATGAAAGTGGCTATCTTGGCTTTCATGTTCTCTATATAGCTATGCAATCTGAAGAATTTTTTCATCTCAAGAAACCATTCCTCTACATTTTATGACTTCTTTATCTCTCCATCGAATATAGGAGGCTTGCCTTTCTTGAACGTCTTTGGCCAATACTCACCCCTCCTAGTGGAATGATGATGGTGACGACTATGATGATGTCTCGTAGCAGATAAAATAGAATGATGTCCATACATACCAGTCCTCCTGTCAGGTGTGTCCAATTATATACCACCTCTAACTATGTCCCCTCTATCCAACATGTATCTGAACTGAGCCCTACTACCATAGGATCCATTAGTTTTTTCCTCTCTCTCTTGATTGAACATCATTTTTCCCTTTTTATGCAACTTTGAAAAGCTCTAAAGAATCGTTGCATTCACCTCTATTTTATTTTCTTGAGCCCTTGTCAGTATTTATGGAGCCTCAAACAAACTATCATTATATGCCTTACAACTTTTGATCTATGCCTCAAGCTCCTCAATGTATCTGCTACACCAGGAGAATGCCCATCTCCTTGATGTCCAAGTGATTTGTAGGGAGCTTCATATGAACTATAGTCTACCATTTTTCTCATCATCCTTTATTATGTTCTTTCTACAATTATTTCATGACAAATAAACCAAATAGATACCAAAATCAAATCTATACCTCATTGGCGTTCAAGGGAGGATTATCTCATCTACATGATCAGTCTACATTTCCATGTACATATATAATTATGAACATATCCATATAACAAAATATAAATTTACACCATCATGCATGACCGTACCAATGATATACCCTGATCCCATGCATGAAAACCAAGGTCATGGTCAACAAAATCATGCTTTTACGAAAGAGAGCACAACCTACACTGACATTATATATGACCAAAAGAGAGGGAAACTTGGCTCTAATACCACCTATAATGAACCTCTCCCCTAAAATATACATACTTTCACTGGCTTACCCAGGGTAAACATGAGATGAGGGGTTGTTATGACAAGACTCAACCTCATAGGTGACCTTAAGGACATGGAGTTGAAAAAACAAACCTTACTCACTTCCCTCGGGTGCCTTAGGAACCTCTAAGAGTAACCCAACCCCTCCATGTGTCCATACCCTCAACGAAATTACTTTTCATTGAGCTTGAGCTGTAAACACTCCCTTTCCAATCCCTCCATTCGAATAGAAACCCCCAGTCACTCCCATAGGCTTGCATCAGTGACTATGGCATTTTTTTCCCAGTGTTGTGCCAACAACTATGAAATTTAAGCCGCATTTTCATGGATGGGATCAATTCTCTGCTAAGAAATCCAAATAAATTCCATAACTCATAAAATTCTTGACAATAATTATTATAAACCAAAAAATGAAACCATGACTAAGCTCGACCATCCCCAACCGAGATTGACATTTCATCAAACACTTGATGAACATGAAATCTATAGGTCATGAACGCAAGTCTGAGCATAACGAAATAAAAAATCACATGAGACTTAACAAGAAGGATCACCACCCTCTTCTATCAATTGTATTTACATCAATTAGGTCTTTCATTTATTATTCTTTAGGTTACAAGTAAAATCATGAAAGTATCCATGAATAATATCAGTCATATATCCATGCTTATAACAAGCATATAAAAATATAAATAATTATAAGATAAAAACCATTAAAGAAACATAATAACAAGTAAATTTACCAATAAAAATCAAGAGAAATTAGCTTTCATTAAACATAGGCAAGAGATAACTAGGCTCGGGACTTCCATGTACCACCCGATTATAGACATGGATGGAACAAATATTTTTTTCAACTAGTCACCCTTGTGCCATATTCCAAGCATGAATGTAGGACCTCATGGAATAAACCAATCCAAAAAAACCAAGGGAATCCATAGTTTAAACCACCTCCACTCTCACCATACCGTGATCTTAGCTAAACTCGCTCTAAGATCACAAAACCAAACAGAGCTTGAAATTCCTCCATATTCCTTCACCATCCTTGAGGAATGTTTCGTCTCTAGGTATCTAGGCTTTACCGCAATCCACACTAGATCAGTAGACCCTAACCAAGACTCCACCCTCATCCTTTACCGTGTATCCCTCCATTACTGGTGAATGGATTCCTAGGCCTTTGGGAATTTTCCTAAGACCACCTTCACCCGAGATTATGAAACCTACTAAAAATTCCAAAGCTCGAAACCGAGAAAAATTGCATCACACCACATGGCTATCCGAAAATGGAAAGGTAAGGGTGAAAAACACTGTCAAAACCTGGAAAAACCATGACATCGATAACAAAACAACCAAATACCAACATGCACATGCCATGCATGTCAAATCCATCTAGGAAATCATACATGCAATCTGTTACCTACAAGTATTCCTACTGAAGCTTGCTTGTTCCAACCTTTCATTTCTTTATCTTTTCTTTCCTTTCCCTTCTTTTTCCTTCCTTTTATTTTCCTTGATCCAATGTTGAAGTGCTCCAAGAAAACTCTAAGTGTCCCAGATTTTGTGAGAGAGGGAATAGAGACAGAGCTCCAAAATAGAATTGACCAACATGTTAACCAACAAAACCTTAGCAACTAATTATGTGGGGTCCTTTTATCAATTAGCCCTCCATTTTATTTATTTTCCATTATTTCCTTCATTTTCCTCCTCACATGCAACCTGTGACCTTTTGCCTTCCTTTTCTCCTAATTTCATTTATTTTCATACATAAATGTGCCAAAAAAAAAAATTCTCCATTTCAAATCATTAGCCATTGCCTTTAACAAATTCCCCTTAACCATAAACACATTAAGTGATGCCCACTAGGATATTTTTTCCCAACATTTAGCTTGGAATAATTTTCCCTTAACCGTGGTCTTATTTTTTCCTTTATCAACTTTTATTACATGTACTTTTAGCCTAGGTTTGTTACAAATCCAAGTACATTCAAATCATCTTTTGATTGAAAACACTTCTACAATAAATTTTTCCAATAACCCAAATTTCCACGATCAAACAAAGCATTTCAATACAAAATACCATGTGATTGAACATCATGTTGACGCCAATTCAATCCACCTATGCCATTGTTAAAAAAAGGAGCAGATTGCAAACATTTTCACCACAGTGCTTGGAAGAGAAAATTTTGAAATATTCAAAATGATGCTTGGACTCAAAAAAATCCCTTCAAATTAAGGAGGGGAATGTTGGCACCTAATCATTGTGAATAGGGAAATTATGTAAATATTTTAGATACAAAAATAATGAAGGTGAAGAGACACTGAAATTTTAATTCCAAGAGTCTCCCTTCAATGAATTTATCAATGATATCCTAATGCAAATGCACAATAAGATTCTATGAGTTACTCCTCGCCTGGCATTTTTAACACAATATTCATTCCTTCTATATGCACATGATTCATAAGCAAGTTTCCAATAAAATAATCTTGGTTCTTATTTTTTGATGCACAAGAGTTCATATATTTCTCTTCCAAAGTAATTAGCACAACTAATATCTATATATATATATATATGCATGAAAATGCATGTTTCTTTCCAATAAAATATAGTTCCATGGAACATATATATGTTTCTTTCCAAATGATCTTTTACCACAATTATTATTTACTGCATGATTTTCAAAGGAATTTATCGTAACCACTTATTCTTCTTAAGCAAGAACAACATATATAACACAACATAATCTTTTTCCGAGAACAAATTTTTCCACAAGAAGTAACATGCTCTTTTCCCAAGGAAACCATTATTTTTTTCAGGCAAGGAGCAACGTGATTATTCTTTTCTATAAAAATCTAACACAATAACATTTCTTTTCATGCAAGTGTTTCTTTCTCAAGAAAAAATCTCAAAATAATTATTAACTCTGTGCATTAACCACATATTCATTTTTGAAGAAAATATTAAAAATTCACACATTCTTTTCAAAGAAGCCTGGATACTTGTCATTTTTATGCACATGATTCTTATATATTATTTTCATAAACCAACACATAGTTTCTCTATCTTTCTATATGAAAGGTTTTCATGATTTTTAAGCCATCTTTGACGAATAAAAAAAATTAAGTTGCATGAACTTTTATCCACATAACTCACCCAATTCAGAGAATTAATTTAGCCATGAAATTGTTTTTTATATACATGATTCTCATACATTCTTTTCATAAACCAATGATTCTCATACATTCTTTTCATAAACCAATACATAGTTTCTCTATATTTCTATATGCAAGATTCTCATGTCTTTTAAACCATATTTTATATAAAAAAAAAACAAACAAACAGACAAGTAAAGTAAACCTTTTACCATAACAACCAAGTTGAATTAAATTCTATTCACATAAATCACCCAATTCACAAGATTAATTTAGCCATGAAATTTTTTTGAAAATTCAACGCAAAGGAAAATTATATTTTCTTTGAAGAATTTGCCCATTTCTTCCTTGCAATTATCTTTTGTTTGAACAATTTTCCCATTTCTTCCTTTCCTTTGGGATTTCTCTCCTTATAAGGTATCATCGTTCTGTTTTGTGTGTCTCCACATTTTTCAGCGTCTAGTTATATCACTATATGAACTCCATTTGCTGACTATTCAAATTCAATAGACTGTTCAAATTCCTTAGACTCTTCAAATTCTTAAAAAATAAAACAATTGAAAAAGCAACACGGTAAGCAACTTGTCCAATGCACATGAAATAACAAAAACAAAAAAAAGGCATTCCCTCCCATTTTTTACAATGACTGCTGCCATATATGGTGCATTCTCCAACTTGCAATTTTTGGCCTTTGACTAACAATAAATAATTAAAGCAAATAAACTAAACCACACATTTTCTAGTGCTCCAAAATATGATCAGCCACATGGTTCCTATCTATCTTTTAGAAATCCCCCTGAATAAAGAATGTAAAGTTGTTATGAAAAATCGTTAAAATTTCTATGATTATTCCATCCCCTATATATAAAAATGGTTTCTCGGTGGAAAAGGTATTTCTATATTATATTATTGATTATTTCTAAAAGGATATTTTTCACGTTTTGTGAGGAGAGATATATTTCTACTAAAAGCAAACACCTGCGCCTTTGAATGATGAATTACATAGGAAGAACTTTTTGACAAATTAAAAAATAATTTTAAATTTTATTTAAACGTAGTTCCAGTGTACATAATATATATAATTAATATCATTATTAAAATTATAATAATAAATTATATAATTTTAAATAAATGTGAAAACACATATTATTCTATGTCTAATTATTTAAGTTTTTATTTGTAAAATATTTAATACTAGAAATTACACGAGATGTTGCAAAGAAAATGCCACAAGGAATAAATTCATAAATTCATTAATGAGATATATAAGATAACTCAATATAGAAATTAGTAAAACAAAATGTCATTAAAAATTAGAATATAAAGAGAAATCACTTAATCAAATTCCAAGTTTCAATAGAAAATATTTACTAAAAAAGATGCTCTTTTTCAATATTGAATTGTCTCCCTTGAACAAAATATTATATTCTTTTACCACTTTCTCTTAAGGTGATTGGATTTTTCTTTGCTTTTCCTTAACATTTTTTGGGAATTTGGACTGGTTTGTGATAGAGGAGGTTTATAATTAAAGTTTCTTTTTTAGAAAATGACAAATTCAAAATTTACCATTGGATGAACTACTTTTGGGAATTTGGACTCGTTTGTGATAAAGGAGGTCTATATTCAAAGTTTTTTTTTTTCAAAAATGACAAATTCAAAATTTACCATTGGATAAACTAGTTTAAAGAAAATCTACGAAATAGATATATCAATAAAGCTAGTCACCCACATAACAACTTTACATTGTTTGATAGGAGAGAAGTGGATCTTTTGTCGTGATTAAATAATTATTTTAGCTCACATAAAAAAAAAGTAATTCACTATTTAGAGATACCATGGCGAACTCTTATGGTATCATCCACAAGATTTCCTTTATTCAACATGATATTCTATGAGACTTGGGTATGTATTTGACTAGGAAGGGGCCTATAAATAAATGCAAAAGGATTTCTATGTCTAAGACAAAAAAATCTATTCTGAAAAAAGTGAAGAAATGTTGTGAAGTGTACATTTGATGTTTAGATTGTTTCCTTCCACATAGGTTAGGTGCATATTTATTTCTCCTCTCATAGTAATTTCTATCTCACTGTAACACCCCCAATTTATGTGTTGAAATTTTAAAGTTGGACATTTGAATTTTAATCCTAAGGGGAGTGGACCCCAAAGGATAGATACATTGTGGATGTAATTCAATATTTAGTTGAAGAAATAAATAAAGTTTCTGATGTGCATATATACCAAGAATGAAATTTATAGACCACTTGCTAACTCTATGAGGATGGATAAGGCAAGTATTCCCCTAAAATCCTTCAGAAATCCTTGAAGGGAATTATTTCTAATTTAGATTTGAGGAAGAATCTAAATTTCCCCAATGATGAGGAAAGTAGTTGGGAAGAGGTGGAAAGCTAGAAAAGCTGAGGAAAAGCATAAAACAGCTTTAAAGAATCCCAAAAATGGGAAGCCTAGGAAAACAGGAAGAAAAGCATCCTGCTATTCTGGACGCAGAATTAGAAACGAGCAGGGAAAAATAATAAATAAGGTTGCTCTAAGCGGATCGAGAGGTTGATGTTTGTGGTGGAATTGGTCTCGGCTCGGGGGATAAGGTGAGTTACGAGAGAGGAAATAAAAACTCTACGGTGGGAGGTTGGTCTACTGCATGAATGGTATGTCTCTAAATTTGATGCTCTTCTATTTAAATTAGTATGAATTGGCTACATATAAAATTTAATGAAATGGTATGATTGATTTAGTACTACATTTAACTGAATCTATCCTTAGGTATTCACCTTCCAGATTCTGTTTAGTTGTAGACCAGAATTCCATAGAGGAGAAACCTACAGAAACTTTAAACCCAATACGGTTTAAATCTGAAGGTACTCAGTCTCCACAGAAAATTAAATAATAACTGGTATTTCATGAAATTATACAAAGGTGAAAGTATATGTTTATATGTATGCTAGAAAAATATTGTAACAACATTGAAAGTTGCATGATATAATCAAAGAGAAGAAAAATTATAAACGCTAGAGTATGTATTTCAAAATTTTGTAGCTTAAGGAGAATTTCTACTCTATAGATGCGTTATATTATATAGAGCATTCATAGTGTAAATGGCATTCTTGAATTCACTTCTAATCTTTGAGATATCTAATATAAAAAAAAATAAAAAATGGCCTTAACTTATAACTAAGGTACACTACTCAAATTTCTATCAAATAAATATAAAAACAAAATAATTGCTGGATATTATATTTTTGACGAGTACTACTTTTAGCAGAAGGAAACACCAGGAGGTGCACCTTGTCATTTGGCATGATTGAAAAACATTTACATGTAGAATAGAATGTTATTAAACCTTAGAATATGATTGTCCAAATGAAAAAAAATATTCTCTTAGAAAAATGGATATGATAGTTCACTTGGTGTCCTTCCATATAAACTAATCAAAATATGTCCTTACCTAATGAAAAGGAATTTTAATTCATTACATTACCATGGAAATAGAAAAATTGATGTGTTGATGGTAGTTGTAACCTAAAGTAGTTAGGGTATAAAGATCAAGCAGGACCGCGTCCTTAAAACCTTCCATATATGATAATACCTTAATAGTCTAGCTCAAAAAAATTCGAGTCATATGTATTGGAACCTTTTAAAAACAAAAAAAACCAAAAGACCTTTCTATACTACTACTAGCATAACTGGTATACAATGCGAAAAGATAGTGACATATATGCTCAAGTTAATTATAGGACAGAGCAAAAGATTTGAGAAATATTATACCAGGTTTTATGCATAGACCGTTAAGAGTAGTGGTATGGTTGTGTCGACGTAGATTCTATACGGTTATTCTTAAAACATTCCATAACAAAACGAAAAGCGAAGTGGAGTGATATATATCAAAGCGAACATAGGGCTGCATGATACGAGGGAAGCATGGCATATAAATCCCGGAGTAACTCGTTTACTCACAGCGTGACCTCTTCAGGCGGCACACTTAGTTAATATTGATATAGTATAGGTACCTGTGCAAACCGCAAGGAGAAAAGGCACGATTTAATTTTGTTCTTCTGCTACATTTTTCCAGCATGCTATGTAACACGCCAAGCCTAGAAAACATAGGTAAAATATAAACTTGGCAGAATTTCAAAGACTGAAGTAAATTTACGGAAATGTGTTACGCAGAGAGGAGTCCGGGTTATATCCCGAGGCATGGAAAGAAAGTAATGTCCCTGCAACTCGAATACTCCAGAGATCCTGAAGATCGGGGATACGAATCGTTCGCTGAATATATCATTAGGCCTTCCAAACTAAAATTCCCATATGCAGGGTTATGGGTGATCAACGACATAATATTTCGTTTCATCATTAAAACAAGCAAGAAAAACGAGAACGAATGGAGAATGAAATCTAAGGAAACCCGCTTACAGGAGACCTGTTATTATACAGAATTATCCCGGATAATAATGACAGACAGTGTAATAGCTGTACCACTATTGATCATTGAGCTAGGTGTCGCTACAACAGAAGAACTGAAACTCTAACATGCGCACAGAGGTGAGAACCGGATGTTAGGACGCGTACACACAACAGAAACTTGGCCGAGAGCCATCTGCGTACCTGAAATAAAAGAAAAAAAAAACCAACAAACGATGCGTCAGACATAATAAGGAGACTGGGAGCAAACTTTAATTTAATAAGAAATTCCAGGAAGAGGAAAAACAACTGGAGCGAGAAGCAATTTCTTATTCGAAGAGGGGAGCGTTAGACCAGCAAATAATTGTTTACCCGTCAGCAATAAACCACGCCCCAAAGTAGCCACCACTGGAATACAATACAGGAATGAACTAGCAGTCTACAAAAGAACAAACCCTGAAACGTGTAGAGGAAACACAAAACAATTTCCGAGAGAGCAATACAAACATGTATGAGCCTGGGCGATGAAGGGGAAAAATAAGAAGCAGAAACGCTAGATCAGAATCGGTACTCTGTCCGGAAAAATTCAGAGGGTAGATCGGCGCATTAAACTTCCACACCCGTTACCCTTACGAAATCCCAAGGGGGATTGTGTTGACCTAAACCAACCTGACAATGAGTCCTGCTCGGAAGAAGATTAATATTATTCTATACACTCTAACGTACCTTGCCGTTCAGAATTTCGGCGAAGTATTGATTCAACCCGCCAAATTGACTTGCCCGACGGCGTCTCCAGCCAAGGCGATACGTGTCAATTGGTTACCGACATGATTTCATTTGTGAAAAGCGGATTTCCTGAAGTATGAGTAAGGAACACGCCATAAGAAATCAATCAAAGAAAATGAACAACCTGCCGCACAGGAGAGGTGTACAAACACTTCTTCCAGCTGAGGAATGCGGTACAAGGCTGCGTGGCGATCCTTCAACCTCACGCACACGCAGGCTTCACATTCAAACCAGAGCAGAGTTAATGTAATACAAGAATTCCCTACCAAACACCACGGGGTTCCAACACGAGAACATGGGCACTTAACGTATCATGGTACGTGGAGAGAAAAAAAAAAAAAACCCTAGAACCTCGCATGTAACATGGCGATAGTATCACGGTCACATGATTCAAACCTAGAAAATGACTGTAATGGTTTATATCGACCTACATGCTCAGCATATATGTTCTCATAATTATCATTTTCACCCGCAAAGGAAAGCGAGTTGTGCAATCATGATTACCAAAGGTAAACGACTCCCTTACATTTCATCCAGCGCAGACATTTCTGTGTGAGCCGCGCCTTCATTACACAAAGTAACAAAGTCACGATATAAAAAGGATAAAAATATATATAGAGTTGGGGGCCGTGTAAAATATTTCCAATATATATATATATCGAGTTTGTAACCAAGAAAAATGTTAGAATTATAAAATAAAATGGTTCGGTGCCAATATAAATGTATAGCAATATATATATGATGATTATATATGTATATAAGGTGCGGATATATATATATATATATTGTTAAATATATATGCACATTGGGCTGATAAATAATGTTATACATATATATATGGTTTTGGACTTTCATAAACCATAGGTTACAAACATGGCATGTTTTGTGATAATGATTATATAGGTATAGAATTCTCAAGTGAGTAAGTAAGACTTAAATTTTTTAAATACAACTTTAGTCTTGCTTGCATAGATTAAAAAGGGTGGTTATCAGTGCCTGACTCAAATGAGTATTTAAACTTTAGGAGAACAAGAAGAAACACTTAGAGGTTTTACAGAAAAAATAAAATAAAATAAAAATTTGGGAGGTGTGACAAATGGTATCGGAGCACCAGTTACAACAAATTGGGCTGTCAATTTTGTGCTCACTGCTTATTACATATTTTATTTTTCTGAAGTTTTATAAACTTTTGCTAATCTGTGTTGTAAGTGTGTACAGTTGAAATGGCTGAAGGTGAAGGGATTTATGTGGATCTGCGGGATGAGTTTTCTACTCCAGATCCCAATGCCCCGGTAATGGCTATGTTGCACAGGCTGCAACGAGAAT